>VZZY01024859.1:0-70094 GCA_013400335.1 Eurystomus gularis | reverse complement strand
AGAAGCTGGACCCACAGGAATTTCTGTGAGGATTGTCTGAAAGAAGACTTGTGAAGGGATGTTGCAGTGTTCAGCGTTGGCCTGTGTGATGAGGCATCAGATGGCAGCATAGAATGATGATGGCTGAACCAACACAACACGGTCCTGTAGACTAGGGTGTCTGCTTGATTTACTAGGAGATATTATTTACTCTCTTCATGAAAATAAAATGGGTCTTTAAGGTGAGGACCCTAAGATATTGGATGATTCTTCTTACTATTTCCATTGTGGGGCCAAGTGGATGAAGGTGCCCATAAATATGTATAGTAGTAAGTGTACTACTTTGAAGAGGAAATTGAGTGTGAATTGTTAGTGTGCAGACTGTGGTAAATTGGATGATGAGAAAATCTATAGGTATTATTGTTGGTATTAAAAATAAACCACAGGAGACATTGTGATTTGTGAAAAGAAAGACAGACATGAACAGAGAAAAAGCAGCTTGTGAAAAAGGTGAGTGACCTTTGAAAGAGCTATCTAATTTTCATTATTTGTGAACTTCCAAACTTTCTGAGTAGAAAATACATGCCAAAAATACTGATTTAAAACTCATAAAATTACAGAATGAAGCACAAGGAACACAGAATGAACTATTCAAAGGAACCATTTCCATTACAGAGGTAATTGTAGCAAGCATTAAAATAGTATTCTAAATGTTGCTTTGAGTGCAACATTGTTGCAATGTATGATACATTTCCCATCCACATAGATACTTACTCTCCTGCGACAGCCTGCCAAATTGTAGTAGCATCATTTGACATTACGAAAATTCCAACATAGTATTGTACCCAGTGCGTAAAAAGCTGAAATATTCTGCAGTATAAGGGCTGCTCTGGAGCAAACTATGTCTCTCTCTCATCTTAATGAGCTAAACAGCACTCCTCTGTGGAGTATCTTCAGTATGGTGTATTGGAAATGGACATATTTTAAGTGAATACTTCCATTCCATCCAGCTGTGAAATGTGAAAGAAACCACTAGTAGACTGAGAATCAGTTTGAGGTTTTTACTCCATAAAATCATATGAGAGCTTCAAAGTTCCCAACAATTTTTTGTCGTAGTTTTATCTAATCAGGTTGATCTGATCATTTGGGCAATGCCTTAAAAAGCAAGTGAACTATGTTTAAAATTAATAATAGTGTGTAATAGCTTCACATTTAGGATTGAGTCATAATGAAGCTACTACTAGAAAATCTATTTGCTTGAAGGCATTGTATAGAAATATGTTTCTAAGCTCACATACAGTCAGAAAATACTGTCCCAGTGACACCATGTATTTTCTTCCTTTCCTATATACAAGCCCTTCAGATAAATTGACCTCATTTACATTTTCTAATTGAGTTATCCTAAAAGCCCCCACATCACTGTAGAAAATAAGTTTAATCAGTGTACACATCAGCTTGTGCTAAAGAGAATATATTTGAGCAAATCATATATTTTAATACATAATAAAATAAAGGAGAGCTGTATTTCTAAAGTGTTCTTGAAGGTAAGATACCAGAAGTGGGAAGAATGCATTCATGTTTTATGCAACATCCACAAGAAAGGAAAAGGTTTTCCTACAAAAATAATGCCAGCAAACAAAGTCTAAATTCTTTGTTCTCTTTTTTTTTCCCCCTCTTTAAAGATGCTATCCAATTTACAGTTGAAAAAGCTCTTTAGAATCAACAACATCAAAATGCTTGGGGGCCAGAAAAGACAGGCACTAAGATCTTCTGAGATTAAAACCAAGCAAAACACACAAATGCACTATTTGGATAATAATAAATCGCTTTTGTTGAGAGAAATTACACCTTTATTGGATTTTGTGTGTTTTGAAAAATGTTCACCAGCCTCTGCAGATTACTGTTATTAAATATGATTCTATTACTCATCATGGTAATTGTATGTTGCAATAGTACTTACAGTATTGAAGTGTTTTCCAGTCCAGGAAAAAGACATGCTTCTTGTTCAGAAAGCTTATTAAATAACAAAATAAGCAGGCAGAACAGCATGAGAGGAACAGAAGAGGAGGGGGGAGAGTAACTATAAGAAATGTGGTGATAATTGACCACCACAGGTGCTTCAAGGGCTTTGTCATACAGTATTCCATCTGGGAAGAAAAAAAAAAAAAGAAGAAAGTCAAATGACTCTTTTCTTTCCACAACTTAACTGAGGTCACTAACACTGAATCTGCTGACAGGCATTGCGTTCATGTGGCTGATGTACATTTTCAAGATTATTGTTTCAGTAAAAATTGGAATAAGAACTGGAGATTTCATTTTCTCTGAAGAAGAAATTATGTTAGTTATACATATTGTGGGAAATGACTGGATGTATTGTCATATTTGATGGATGAAGAAGCCCAGGAAAGCACTTGTGGATCATTTTGTTGGCTGATAAATATTTATAAGGCAAGATTGGAACAGTAAGTTGTATTTTAATTCCCTTTTTTTGGTGTGTGTATTATGACACAGAGAAGATTTGATATCTAACGCATGCCACCTATTAAGCTAAGTGTGTAAGAACCATGATAAAGTGATTCAGTTCGGCAGACATTGCATGACATCCTACTAGCTGTTACAGAGGGGAATAAACTAGTTTGCTTCTGTTAGACTGACCTGTCACATCAGTTCTCTCTGCTGTCTTATCAGCAAGGAAGAGCTGTAAAATTCTCTGCTTTTCAAGGTGAACTTTCCCTCCTACCATCCCAAAGGAAATCTTATTCAGTGAGATTGAAACACTTGGTAATCTGATTATAATTTTTCCAAAGGGTAATCAAATTAATGTTAAACAAATTTAACAGTTTCAATCTTCATTTTTTTCACATGGACCTTTTTGGAAGTGCATCAATTTTTTTCAAATGCTAACTATAGCATTTCTCTTCTGCCATTCCCAGCCTATAAATGCAGTCATGAGTAAACCGCAACAGACTGTACAGTTATACAAATACAGATGTATTTAGATCTTGAATTTTCCCCAGATTAGCTTTTTTTCTGTAATGTTTATATTTATGCTTCTGCTTCTTTTTTTTCCCCTCCCAGTTTTTATTGCATGCACAGTAGTCTAGGAAACCAAATAGTGGATAAAAGCATTTAAATAAGCCATAACAGAATCACTTGTAGACCAAAGTCTTTGAGAGAGAAGCAGAAAAAATGAATTGCCAGTTCTGTTTTCCTGGTTTGAAATAGGACT
Organism: Eurystomus gularis; assembly: GCA_013400335.1. NCBI lineage: Eukaryota > Metazoa > Chordata > Aves > Coraciiformes > Coraciidae > Eurystomus > Eurystomus gularis. The sequence goes on along the minus strand of VZZY01024859.1, from coordinate 66,886 downwards.
TTTCGTCTTCATTGTCCTGTGTGTCTCCATTGTACCTAAGTTTCTTTGCCAAAATAATTACACGGTTGTTGATCCAAAACAGAATAAACCCAAAAGTGAAGTATGAGGCTAAACTTGAAACATCTAAACGTGAAAAAAGTACCAGGTTTTTTTTCTCGTAATGAGTTTTTCAGTTTAAAATGGATGCATTAAACTCAATTAAAGTTAAATTTCAAAGCAGATTTAACAATAGTTGCAAACCTCTTATTATGGCTCCTTCTGTCTAGCACTGCTGGATCAACAAATATACTTACTGTCTTAGTCATTGAACATGATCAGAAGCATGTAATAACTGAGTAAAACCAACCACAATACAGCTAAGTCCAGTGCAAGAACTATGGTTACGTGGTTCTTAATGAGTACATCTACAGACTGGTCTCATAAGAAATTGAAAGGTAATTTTTCTTTGTTTTTAAATTCAATTTAAGTCACCTGTGAATATGATTTCATAGAAATTGTGGATAATCTTTCTTTTTTCCATTGATGTTGCAACTTTAGTTTGCATAAGAATATTTTATTGGGGGTATATGAAGGACCAGATATGATTTCTTTTTTCCTATAGAGAGACCACAATGAAAAATTCAATAAAGCTCTAATTTCTGTACTTATCCAATTTTTCAACCTCCCCATGACTGTTATATTTAGCAATGAATATATTTCTGGCTAAATAGAAGTGCAAGGTTTTCTAAAATTCTCTGCTGACTGCTCAAGACCTAAAGGGTGCCAGTGTACACGCTTATTCAATCTGCAAAATTAATTTGATAAAAATATACATTTCTTTAAATGAAATACTTGAAAATCATGCAAATCATGTTACTTAGCTGCCTCCCAAGATGAAAGCCAAAAGGCCAATCATCTCAAGGCTATGTATGGCTATGGTGGATCCTCTTGCACTCCTCCAGGGAAACCTTCTTGCTCAATTACCTCTGAAATGCCTGTACATCAATGCACACAGCATGGGGAATAAAGAGGAAGAACTGGAGATCACAGAATCACAGAATAGTAGGGGTTGGAAGAGACCTCTGTAGGTCACCCGGTCCATCACACCTTCCAAAGCAGATTTACCTGGAGCAGGTTACACAGGAATGCATTCAGGTGGGTTTTGAAAGTCTCCAGAAAATCAGACTCCACAAACTCTCTGGGCAGCCTGTTCCAGTGCTCCGTCACCTTCACATGAAAGAAGTTTTTCCTGATGCTGATGTGGAACTTCCTGTGTTCCAGTTCGTGCCCATTGCCCCTCGTCCTATCACTGGGCACCAATGAAAAGAGTCTGGCCCTATCCTCTAGACACCCACCCTTCAGAAATTTATAAACACTGATCTGATCCCCTCTCAATCTTTTCTTCTCCAGGCTAAATAGACACAGGTCTCTCAGCCTTTCCTCATAAGAAAGATGTTCCAGTCCCTTAATTATCCTCGTAGCCCTCCACTGAACTCTCTCCCATAGTTCCTTGTCTCTCCTGAACTGGGGAGTCCAGAGCTGGATACAGTACTCCAGATGTGACCTCACCAGGGCAGAGTAGAGGGGGAGTAGAATCTCCCTCGACCTCCTGGTCACACTCTTCTTAATGAACCCCAGAATACCACTGGCCTTCTTGGCCACAAGGGCATACTGCTGGCCCATGGTAATTTCTATAAAGGTGACGGAGCCCTGGAACAGGCTGACCAGGGAAGTTGTGTGTTCTCCTTCTCTGGAGATATTGAAAAAGCCATCTGGATGTGATCTTGTGCAACCTGCCCTAGTTGAACCTGTTTTGGCCCCTTCTAACCCCTGCGATTCTGTGATTTTGTGAAACAGTTCTCTTTAAATTATACATAATGATCAAATAGCCACTATGAAATCAGTGTTTTGATTTTTGGCTCTAGGTCCTAGTTAAACTTGGATCTGCCTGTTTGCAAAGCTCCCTTGCTTTACGGTGTGTCTGCACAGCAAGCATATATATAGACATATACACAGAGAAGGCCAGAGAAAAATTACATCTTAAAAGGTGGAAAGTGAAAGGTACTGGAAAGGAAAGAATATTCTGGATGTTTTCATTGTTGAATCTAATTTACTTTTGCATTATTGTATCATTTTATAATTTCACAAGTGCATGTCATGTTTCAGGTGGGGAAAGGAGAATAATTGCTCTGTAAATGGGGCTTTACCAGGGAACTGTGACTGAACAGCAGAAGGCTGCTCCTGCCCTTTCTGTATTCTGCAGCAGGGCTGATCAGCTTTTATATGTAAATTAAGGGTACTGAGGGAGAACTGTTCTGCAGTCTTAGGAGAAATAGCAGTAAGTGAAATGAGATGACTGAGAGCTGGTGTTACGGAGTCTTTGTGTTGCCCACTGAAAAATGTGTGTGCATGAAGGGCAGAGTAATCTAAAGTAAATCTAAACTGTGGTTGTATAGAACAACCATAAGACTAGACAGGGAAAGAATTTATACTGATCTTTAGAAAAACACATGTAAACCAAGTCTCCCTAGGTAGCAGTACCATTTTATATTAGCAGCTAGCAAGGAGTAAAGTAGCATCAGTAGCGTGAATAACATGCACACACCATCCCATATGTTGGAAAGAAACAAAAAGAAAACAGACTACAGTATTTGGCTGTACCCAGGATCTGTCAAGGAAGAGAGATCAAGGCTTAGTTAGTCTAGCTGAAGGAAACACAGAGAAAAAGTGTTGCATTTCTCCATGGGGATTCACAACCTAGAACCCTGTTATAAGCATAGGAAGCACTTATTGCAAAAGAAAGCATCTTTCCTGCTGAAAAATTGTTTGTTTTGAAGGACTTCATCTCAAATAGTCTTTACAATTGATTCAGTTTATGGCCAAAAAAAAATTTAACCGGAGAAGAAACTTTTCGTTAAGAATAAAAACCATAAGAAACGTAGATTTAACTCAGAATACAAAATGGAAAATAATCCAAAAAGTTTGATTTGAAATCAAGTCTATTACAAATTCAGTGGGCTATCACAGTCCCTGAACAGACGAGACTGCGACTGGAACACGAAAATCAGATTCTAATTAGAGACAAAAAATTAAACTACAACAATTCAAAAGAAGCTTGAGAGTTGCAAATATTTTGTTTTCAACTAAAACCTTGAGTACCAAAAGCTGTACCAGAGCAACTAGGGATTTGAAGGTGTTTAGAGAAACCGTACATTATACATGGTTTACATATAATCAGCATCCTGGGCACTGGAACTGTCTCCTAAATGAGTTCAACTCCAGCACAGTGGAGGTCAAGCATAAATGCTTACCAGAAAAATCTAACTCATAACACTGATGATAATTCAAGGAACATTTATGAGAGCGCAAAGATGTAAGCATTACTTTATTATCTATATTATGTGTTTGATAATGTGGTTACCGATCTTTCTAAACTGAATGCACTACCCAGATGTTCACGTTAATTTTGAAAGTTCTAGCTAGTGCTAGGTGGAATGGGAGGATATTGCTGAATTTTTTTCTTAAGCAAGTGGTAGGCCTTAATTACCTAAATAGAAAGATTTACGATTCTACTGGTTGAATTAGAAAGATGAGCTTTAAAAATTATTTTCTTTAAGAAAACCACTGCATACCAAGATTACCCCACTTCCCACCTACATCCTCATAGAATTATAGAATGTTAGGGGTTGGAAGGGACCTTTGGCAATCATCGAGTCCAATCCCCCTGCCAAGCAGGACCATAGAATCTAGGGCAGGTTACACAGGAATGCATCCAGACAGGTCTTGAAAGTCTCCAGAGAAGAAGACTCCACAATCTCCCTGGGGAATCCGTTCCAGTGCTCTGTAACCCTCACAGTAAATAAATTCCTCCTCATGTTGAGGTGGAACTTCCTGTGCTCTAGCTTGCATCCATTGCCCCTTGTCCTATCGCAGGGCACAAGTGAAAAGAGGTTGCCCCTTTCTTCATGACACCCAGCCCTCATCTTTATACACATTAGTTAGATCCCCTCTCGGTCTTCTCTTCTCTAGACTAGAAGGCCCCAGGNATCTGCTGGACACACTCTTCTTAATGCACCCCAGGATACCACTGGCTTTCTTGGCCACAAGGGCACATTGCCCATGGATAACTTGTTGTCCACCAGGACTCCAAGGTCCTTCTCCACGCAGCTGCTCTCTAGCAGATTGCCTCCCGGTCTGTACTGGTGCATTTTGTTACTCCTTCCCAAGTGCAGGACTCTGCACTTATTCTTGTTGAACTCCATTAGGTTCCTCTTTGCCCAGCTCTCCAGTCTGTCCAAATCCTGCTGAACAGCTGCACAGCCTTCAGGTGTATCCGCCAAACCTCCCAGTTTTGTATCATCAACAAACTTGCTGAGAAGACACTCTGTCCATTCATCGAGGTCATTGATGAAGATGTTGAACAGAACTGAACCCAGCACTGATCCTTGGGGGACTCCACTAGTTACAGGTCTCCAGCTGGACTTGGCACCGTTGATTAAAACTCTCCTCCTCACCATTGCCTTGTTCAGCTCAAAATACCTTAGCATCTGATGATTCAAGGTTATATGTGAATTAATCCGTAGGATTTGTACATTATTTCTTTAAAGATATGTTCTACATGTGGCGGACAACTGTTTAAAAATTAAGATTTTGTAATTAAGGCATCATAATTTATGTTGCTCTAGAGAAAAGGATCCCATCCATGCTTGTGACTCATTTTAAAAAAGGATTCTTAGATGGTCACTTAAACAAGACTTTCAGGTCAGTACTTTCATGCTAGGCACAGATAATGCAACCAGGCATCCAGAAAATATGATCCTGGGGGCCTGATGTGCAAAACTAAAGAGCATTTAGAGATAAACTTTAGTTAAACATACTCTGAGCATACATCTGCAAGCTTTATATCCTATTGAAGTAACCTTATTCTCATTTATCTCAAGCTAAGCATCTGCTGAAATATGCCTTAATCAATGTGATTTAAGGTGTACTTGAGGTTTTCTCTGAAGATTATTTTTAATTCTTAATTTCTCTTTTAATGCCTTCCCATTTATCATTTGGTGGCAGGGCATCTACGCCTGAAGAATGAAAAGGACTAGTAATCAAATAGCAATTCCTTCATTGGCTTAGTTTATATTCATACATATATATAATTTTAAGTGCATATAGTGGAATTTATGTATTTAAAATATATGAACCAGCTAGTGTTTGCTCCTGAAAGCATGATGAATTATATAGGAGCTTAAAAACCCTGAAAGTCCACTGTGGTTGCATTAATATACATGTTTCCAAACATATCTGGTCTAGTGCAAGAAGAAAACAAATGCCAAAACCAAAAAGCTTCAGGCCATTTATCTCTAGAGAATCAATTATACTGTTTTTCTATGTAAAACTATTTCTTCAAGGGGAAACAAAATGAATGCTAGCTTTGCAACAACTGCATGGGACCACCCACAGAAGCAAAATAAATGGGACCCATGGAGCCTTCTAAGACTTTCTTGCTTGTCTTCTAAGGAAAATAAACAGTGGCAAAAGGGGAGTGGAACTGCTTAGTTTTAAGATAATTCTTTTCACATCTTAGAATTTTTTTTTTTCTTTCACTAGCTCAGGAAAAGAGAAGCACTACAGGGGGCAATGAAAACTTGCTGAACTGAAGAAGACAAGAGAACTAATTGTCAGACTGAAGATGAGAGAAAAATAAACCAGAAGTCTAAATACAATCTTGGGAATTACAATAATTCAAAAGAAATGAGGCAGTAAAGAGAAATTTGAAAGAAGGCAGCCCTACATTCAGATTTGGAAACATTAAATCTCAGATGTCAGCAGGATTCAGCAGACAATACCTCAGATTCAGAAGGACTAGAGTTCAGGGAAAGGTCTAGGACCCTACACAGGATATATCAGTTGAAATTCTAGAAATCTGGAAGTCCCAAAATAGAGAGGAGGAAGAGGATGATATGAAGAATTAAAAACAAGTTGCAAAGCTGAAACCATACTAAACCAATGAGGGAGGAAAAATCAACTGCAGCAGGGAGGGGGAAACACAAAAGTATTTCTTTTTGCATTCTAGTGATGAAACAACCAAAGAGCCTTTGAGAGTAATGTTAGCTCTTCAAAATTAGAGTAATTTAAGCTCTTTTCACTTATAGCTCTTTTTACTTTTCTCTTATGGAAAATCTCATTGATGACAATTTTTTCTTTTTTCCTTTTTTTCCAGAAGGTTATAATCAAGGACAGAATAGACATATGGTAGATAATATAAGCAATCAAATTAAAGCCTATCAAAGTTATATATAACTTCGCATAGCATTAATTCTCAGCATAAAACATCTGTATTGTACTGTGAGCTGAAGTATGAATATTAAAATCTAACTTGCTTTAACTTTATTAATAGTATCAATATTGACTATGCCATACGCAAAGATAATTAGAATAATAGCATTACATTAACATACATGGCTTGTCTTCATTTGCATGGATCATAAATGCTTTATAAAGCTTAATAGTGAGAACATGTAGGTCAAACTCTGTTTCAATTATTCGAGTCAATTCTACGTTGGTTAGACTTGCATGAGTTTCAAGGTATGTCAGAGAACATACCTTGTTATGATACACACGGGAATCACTTTGTTCCCAAATGAAGTGCAACCATCCGTAGAGTGAACATCTGCTGTTTCTAATAGCATACTGCAGCATTACACAAGATAGGAATAAAACCATTTACTATCAAATGACAAGGGTGTTTCCAACACACAAACCTTATCCATCACACAATACTCTTCCCAATTCTCTCTACATTCATCCCCCTGCCAGACTCCTTCATGAAGTAATTTCTTCAGTGAAATCCTCTCAGCATCAGTGGGCAATCTTTGCACTGGCTGTGATTAACACAAAGGAAGAATGCCGTTATCTTTTGGGGATTTAAATTTATGTGTTCCCAGCTGAGAAGTATGTAACACAAATTAACCCCCTCACACATAACACACACAGCTTCTGAATTTTCCCAAATCCGGCATCACATTTCACTGTTACTATTCCTGTCCCTATATGGCTGCCTTTCTCTGTTCTTGGACTTAACATTACATTTTAAGAAAAATATATAGACTTTTTAAAAAAAACTAGCAGAAATTATATTTCTCTTTATCTTAAAATTCTTCCTGTTCTTTTATGACTTTCAGCTGTTTAACCACTCTTGACTATGTAGAAAAAGACTTGATTATGGTCCCTAAGGGAAATAGCCTTTCTGCAATCTTCTATATAAGTGGTGTAATATTGTTTTGATTATAAGATTATTTAATATTTAATGCCTAATAAAAAGGTAAAAGATCAACTAAAGATAGTTGATTTCCAACTTATGTTAGAAAGCTGATGTCACAACAGTAAGTACTCAGCATGAGAATGGGGGAAATTTTTTGGTTGTTTTTTTGTTTGGTTTCAGGTTTGGATTTTTGCAAGGAAAGGCTTCAAATACAATACTGAAGAATATTGGCACAAAAACATTCAGAGAAAAAAAAAAAGGATTTAAAAGTGACACCAAAATTCCTCACATGGTATTTGCATCATAGTGGGAGAAAAGTGAACAAAATGGCACCTGCATTTATAGAGAAGTCCCTGCAGCAAGAACTCTTCTCTAATAGCTTTGGGCCTGCTCCAGCAGCATGTTCAGTATATTTCGCTTGATACATTTTTGGAGGTGGTTCCACACCTCATACAGATGGCTACAGGTGCCTTGCTACAGCTTGCAACAGTTGAGCACCTGAGAATTTGTATACTGATTAACCATCAAACTTGAGGGTGTTGTAGGAAACTGAGATGCTGAAAAGCTGTCCATGCAGAAAAGCCGCAGCTAGTACATGCTATTTGCAAGGATGGTATGTGTGAGTCAGATGATCCCATTACCTCCTACATACAAATGATTAAAGAAAGGTTGAGGTTTGCAAAGCTTCAAGTTCTGTAAGGCTGATGAACGCTACCAGAAATTAATATACCACTGATGACTGGGGAACAGAGGTGTATGTTTGTGGTGTCTGCAAGTACACAAAGAATCTTCCAGCATCCTCCAACATGAGTGTTTGAATATTGCTTTTGATTAAAAATCAAAGTGAGACCAAGCAATAAGACCCAAACCAAGATCAAAAAGGTGGCTCCAAAGCATGTACTAGTTAAACAAGAGCACTGAATATGGCAGTTCTTGACATCAAGTTATTTCTGAAATGTTTCAAATTTTAAGCTTGCTGAAGAAATCCTTGATCCTAGAACATATTAAGTGTCCAAGAATGGAAGTTTCAGCTCACTTTGGCAGTTTTCATTGACAAAACAAGTGCAATGCACACCATCCTTCAGATGCTCAAGAAGGGTGAGCAGTGAGGAAATAGCTAGAAGTGCAGCACTATTGGTCCAGCATTCAGATGGTGCAATCAGTGTCCGTACAGACTGCATGGGGGACAAGTTAACACAAGTCTAATCTTACGGATACATATTTGTTCTCATACCTAGTTACATGATTGTATTTCTGTTAGCTACCCTAACTCATAAGAGAGGGAATATACACCAAAAATCTACTGAGGTATTAACAAAAGGGCGCTTACAGAGCGTACAAAGAAGGACATACCGATGACATTTTCCTTAAGTTAAAGGAGGAACTTTCCTGGGAAAGGGCATCTGATTTCAAATACCTTTTTACACTAGATAGGTTAGCACATAGTTAGACGATACACTGGGAGATACTGGTTGCCTAAACAACTGTACAGGCTGTATTTAACATTTGCTCAAACATAGCACACACAAACAATATTTTACATATTGTAAAAAAAAGAGTACCAAATTATTTATGAACATTTTCATCCTAATGAAAAAAAAAAGTAAGCTGTAACAAGAAACAGCACTAATAGCAAATGAATACAGAAAGTAATAAACCAGTGGAAATTACCTGAGAGAGCCATTTGAAACATGCAGATCATAGCGTGGTTGCAGTTGTCATTGTCATCCTATGATTGTCCAGAAAAAGCACAGAGACACTGTTGGGGGATAAACAAACAAAATAAGGTTAATAATCTTTAACAAACCAGTTTTTAAAAAGTAATTTGAGGGTAATGAGAGACTACCAAATAGCAGAGGATGCAAACCTTAGAGAAAGCTGTGAGAAAATGAAAAACTTGCTGAGCCCCTTCTTCCTCCAAGGCTCTGAGGTATTGCACAGTAAGCATTAATAATTAAATTACTCACAAACACTTATAAGAAGAGGGCTGTCAAGTGTTCTTGCAACAGAACAGTCAAAATTTAAAACCTGTTTCTTTTCTGCTATAGGCATTAATGAAGACTGAGCATCTGTACACTCAAATTCAGGAAACAACTTTCACCTTGAGGGTTATAAACCATGCTGAGCAAGCCCTTTCCTAGCTTAAAACCTGTTTCCACTACCAATGAAGAAGATTGTGACTGTCAGTGCAGAAGTCCAGTTCCTGTGTTTCCCCATCTGCTTGCCCATTATCTCTTCCCCAAATCCTGCTCTCTGAATAATTAGCTTGTTCCTTATTAATCTGTTCATTATCAGCATTCAGGAGCTCTGGAAAACAAATCACTCCTGTCCTGGATAGACTCTAAAATAAAGGTCATTATGCTTGACTCTTATTTGTAAGTCATTGTGGAGGGATGGGGTATTGTATGGACTTTTGTTAGCTTAGTTAGGTACTAAAATCACATTTAACCCACTTCCTCCAATTTGCATGTGTTTCAAACAAAAATACGAAAAAAAAGTATTTTTACCCAAAGGTAAAAGAGAAAGATACAAAGACACTCAAGACAGAAAACATACTTTGCACACAACTTGTTTTTTAACCTGCTTCACTCATAATCAGCCGTGTCTTAGAAAATTCTATTTCTCCCTATTTCCAATAATTGCTGGAGAACATCAGACTGTTGTGGCATAGATAAAGGTCTTTAACATCTACTAGCCCATCCATTTCTCCTCATGCATTTATGTTATAGAAATTGCAAGAATCACCCAAATAAACTTGACTTTCTTGGGGCTAAAAACAGTCACAAAAGTTTCACATCTTAGAAGCATTTATGTGCATAATTGTAACACCCCTTTGTTTCACAGCTCTCAGGTAGAAACAGAGAAGTGTATGTTTATTGTATCAAAAGAAGCAGCTCCAAGATCCTGTTCCAATATCCCTCTATGTGGCAAAGCAGTGAATGTCTATCACCTGTCTAGTCTGCTGCCAAAGAGAAAGTGAGGCAAAATAGTCAATAGAGTGATGGCCTGCAGGGCCATGGATGTAACACAACCCCCCCACAGAAGTTTCGAAGTAACTAACAGTGGATAGTAAATATTAAGCTATCTGTATTTCTAGATGAGAACTTTGTAACCGATGCTCCAATACTCATTAGAAATGTGTGTTAATAGAGATGTAAGGGTTATTTTAACCCAACAGTGGCCTATCCTTTTACCTGGTTTGGCTTCTGTCTGTGCAGTAATATCATCACCCTCTCCTAAGTAAGGATTTTGGATCAGACTGTGCACTGTTCTGGGCAGAAGCTCATAATCTTTCCTTTCCCTTTCACTAGTGTTGTCCCTCCTTGCCCCTCAGACCTATTCAAGTGCTTTCCTAGGTAATTTAGTTTCTATTCTCTGCCTGTTAAAGGCATCTCAGCTTCATGCATCACAGCTATACCTGCCTTACCTTCCATAGGATCAATAACTTCTTATATAGAATCATAGAATGGCTTGGGTTTGAAGGTACCTTTAAAGGTCACCCAGTCCAACTCCTCTGCAATGACAAGTGACATCTTTAACTAGATCAAGTTGCTAGTTTTTTACCTGTTTTCCAGCAGCTGCCCTACCTACATAAAACACCTGCTTCTTTTTCTCAGAAAACCTTGCTTCTCACACATCTTGGTAGATGTTATCCTCTGCCTGAGACTGACCTAAGATGCCCACCTATCTTTGCAGGCTGACCTTCTCTTCATCTCAGCATCAGTTCTTTCCAGGGAATAAAAAGGGACCCTTACCATGTATCGGTCCAGGATTTCCAGGTGGTCAGCGCCTCAGCCAGACCAATAGCCATAAAAAAGTCCCACACAGTGAACTGAGCATTTTATGAGTGTGTGGGGTTTCAGTGTTTTCAACTCTCATGTGAGTGATGATCCCAATGCTCGGTTGTGTCTGAAGTCGGTACCAGGTATCTGAGGGAGATGCAAGAAGAGATACAAGAAGCTTGTAGTGATATGGTTCCTGCCATATTGTTTCCAGAGATCTGTAATTCAAGAACTTTCTAATTTTATTTGTTTTAGTTTGGTTAATCTCATTTGAAACCTGGTAACCTGTGGGGGTAGGGAGTGAGCAAGCAGCTGCATGGACCTCTGCACGCCCGACCGTGACACCTATGAATCTCTAGAATCGTGTGAAATTTGGCAATTATCATGGACTATCAATGTCAGCAAGTAATTAACTAAGTTACCACTAAGCATAGTCAGTTGTGCTTTTTCCTCCGGTCTCTCAGTTGTGAACGCAGCCCATTTGTGAGTTACCTGAGGCTACAGCTGCCGCATTTTGTCTTTGCTGATATGTTCAATAGCCTGGGATGTACTGTGCTAAACAGATAAAATGTTTCTAATCAAGTGGTTTGGAAAAAAACCAACACCACAACACAGTTATATAACTGACAAGGTGGGGAAATAAAAGAATTTTTAAAATCCTGACAATGTAGCATTCACTTAGACCACTTCCACGCTGAACAGTCAACATGATAAAAATATTTCAAACATGATGTAAGAAAAAAAATAAAGGTAAAGAGGTACATACGTTATTTAAAAGATCAGTGATACTGGCTTCAGAAGTTTAAAAAGCATGAGCCCAAGACAAGCTGAAAAAAAGAACCACTCAATATTTTTTCAGAAGAATATTAAAAGTAGATATGATTGGAAAAGATCCAAATTTTGGAAATCCCACCTGTCTGGCTTTTTTTATATGCCTGCAATACCTATGTTGTGGTAGATTGAACTTTGTACTAAACCAGTCACATTGCATTGCATACCTCTCAGCTTCAGTGCTTGAGAATCTTCCCACAGTATTCATTTTTGCTCTGCTTAAATTAATGGTTGGCTTACTTGGAAAACAAAGTGTAGAACTGCATGATACACAGTGAAAATTTAGAAATGCCTGTGCTGGTTTTGGCTGGGATAGTGTTAATTTTCTTCATAATAGCTTGGATGGGGCTATGTTTCGAATTTGTGCTGGAAATAGCATTGATAACACAGGGATGTTTTTTCTTATTGCTGGGCAGTGCTTTACACAGTGTTAAGATCTTTTCTGCTTCTCATCTCCCTGCCAGTGAGTAGGCTGGGAGTGCACAAAAATTTGGGAAGAGACATAGTAGGAACAGCTGAACCCAACTGACCAAAGGGACATCCCACACCATATGACATCATGCACATAAATCTATCGAAAGAAGGATGAAAACGGGGGTGGGTGTTCAGAGTTATGGGTTTTTGTCTTGCCAAGTAATCTTTATGTGTGACGAAGCCCCGCTTTCCTGGGGATGGCTAAATACGTCTGCCAATGGGGAGGGGCGAAGGAATTCCTTGTTTTTCCTTGTTTGTGTACACGGCTTTTGCTTTGCCTATTAAACCATCTTTATCTCAACCCACAAGTTTTCTCACTTTCAACCTTCCAATTCTCTCCTCATCCCAGTGGGGTAGGGAGTGAGCAAGCAGCTGCATGGGGCTCAGGTGCCAGCTGGGTTTGATTGATGACAATGTAATAGGTTTAAATTTTGTGAGGATCTGATGCCGAGTACTTCAGCAAAGCTGAACACGTCATGGATTTCTTTCCTTAATGTATTTTCTTGTCCAGTACCAATCTAAACTCATAAACACTCATATAAACAGTACTTGTACTGGTGTTAGACCTGCCACCTTTTACATTAACTGGATACTCTTTATTTTTTGTGTTGAAAGAGACAATGACTATCAATACTTACACTTTATCTGAAGTCCAGCCGTGATTTAATAGACCACTTTCATATCTTCCCCTCCCCACCTTTCTTTTCGTTCTTTGCATGAACACGTCCCACATGACACACCAACAAATGTGATATAAAAACAACAGCCACAAAATACAGAAGATTCCTAGAATGTAAAATAGCTTCTTTAGACTCCAGATTCTAGGATAAAAAATTTGGCCACAAAGGTTTTTTATATATACTGGCACACATATACATGCACACACATATAAACACACACAGACATGACTGCAGAGCTCATGCTACTCCCATTCTGTACCAAAACCCCCATTACTGTCAGTTTGATTCTTCACATGTCTAACCTCTGGCAAAAATAAGATTTTCAGGAAGTGTACACATCTGTTTATCTGCCTTGACTGCTAAATGTGGGGGATAAAATATCACTGGGTATAATTCCACTGATTTTAATGGTTCTGTGTTGTGCACACAATTTGACTTAATATACATTATAAATATTTAAGTGCATTATTTTTGCAAGGTTGTGAACATTTTGAATATTCTGAAAATTTCAGAGAGAAATAAAGACAAATAGCAAGACAGGCGAGAGAGAGAGAGGGAACATTCAATTAAGAATGTCAAAAGGATTTAAATGCTCTGCTTTCAGCTGCTAGAACTACTTATGTGTTTGGAAACCCTGCTTGAAAACTTGTCTACCTTCCTTTAAAACCCATCATTAAATGTCACCACTTTCTTTGACTTCATTCAGAATACACCATGTTTTCATTTCTGCTTAATGGAAATACATTTAAAGCTACTACACATTTTCCAGAAAGAATCTTAACATAAGAAGCACAAACTGGCAGTTAAAACCAACTCTATCTTTTCTTTCCCTCAGATAATTTTAGTAGTTTACCAGCTTAAGTTTAGAGTTTAAAATTATTAACCTGTTTTAACACAAAGTCGATACTGTCCCATGTTGAATAATGTGACACTGAATCATTTTACGTTGAATCGTAAGAGACTTTGTTTGACTGTTATATGGACTCAATATGTTCTTGCGTGTGCTGATGTACCGAAATATTTCTTTCAATTCTTGGATCTACAAAACAACACAAAATGAAAGAGTCATATCAGCCCAACAATCTACACTCTAAATGGAATAAAATAGTGTATACACCTAGTAATTCATTCAGATACTATGAGATTTTTGTATACAGTATTTCTCGCTTACTAGTTGTTGTGCTGGTTCAGCCATCATCATTTTATGCTGCCATCAGTTGATTGATCACACAGGCCAATGCTGAACTCAACAACATCCCCTCAGAAGTCTTCTTTCAGACAGTCTTGCCTTAGGTTTCTGCGGGCCTAGCTCCTCCCCTGCCCACCGTGGTGCCAGCATTGCCTGCTGGACACAACAGACAGAGAAGGCTCCTTCAGTGGCCCTTCACAGGGAAGGACACCACCATGAGAGCTCGGCAAGATGCAACTAGCCCCAGTAGAAACCACACCCAACAGGAAGCTCCTCTGACTGATCAGCTCCTGGCTGATACAATCCTGGCCTCACCCACCACCACAACCATGACCACCTGGGTGAGGGCAGAGCCACAAAGACACAGCTTGGTCAGGTTATGCCTCTGCAACATGGAGCCAATAGGAAAAACTAAACATTCTGCTAGGTTGTGACTCATTTATAGGTCAACTCCAACTCAGGGCCCACAACTCAGGCCCCAGCACTTCACCAGTGCACCAGGGAATACATTTATAACCTGTTGCAAGGTTAAAACCTCCATATGAAAATCTGTAGATATAATGTAGCATCTAGTTAATGAAACATTTTAATATGGGTGTTGCTTATGGAGAATATTAAAAATATTTCCTACAAAAGATGATGGGGTGTTTTTGCTTTTGTTATTAGATGGTTACTATATGAACTAGCCCTTTGTTGTTCTACTGTGGCAACATATTTTAGACAAAAATAATCGGACTAGATCTTTGATGTATAACACATTCTTGTAGGATTTTAGGCCTTCCAGTTTACAAAAGATGATGAAAATCATGTAGCACGTCTGTTATAATGTGACTCTACCAATAAGTCTTAATTATAAATACATATTTTCTCTAAAAAAGTACCTAAAATAATTACAGTAGCTACAAGTCTTGATTACTTACTACCTCTGTGATTATGAACACTGGATAGTAACCTAGGCTAGCCGGAAGACTCCAGTCATTTCATCAACTCAGAAAAAGCAGTTGGCATTATTATTGGATGATTATAATTTGCCTGCATTTTACATCTCTACAACCACATTTTAAACTAGCATCTGCTCACTCTAATGTCTTTGCCATGTTCTAACTTTTGTTTGCTGATTTTCACCAGCCCTGCATTTTAGTTTCATTTACTTATGGCAGTGCTCCATATCTTCCTCTAATATTTTAAACATCGAACAACTCACTGATTGATCAGTGAGCTGAATCTCTTACTCCAGCCAAAGAGTTTGGCTGCAGGAATAGTCATCAGACAGGCTTTGAAGATGTATCTTCTCTTCCAGCATTTCTCCTTGGGTGATCTCCTGATGCTTGCAATGCCTTGTGCCTTCTACCCACTTGGAAATTGTGGATAACAGTTCTCTCCTACAGTGTGAACCACCTTGAGATCTGCATATGAATAATACATTTAAATAGAGTTATCTCTTTTTCAGATAATTCTTATTTTCAAAATAACGTTGCTCTTTTATTTGTAAAGGAATTTAGGATTCTGGGGTCAATGGCAGTGAAATGAGATAGCTTATTTTATCAGAACAAAAAATTCCTCCACTCAATTAACAACAAACACACAAAGATTTAGGTAAGCAGAATTTAATACCCAACCTGGAATTTTGCCAGGACTGAGACTTTAATGTCTATGTCTGAATTCTTTTTTTCTACCAGCAAATAAGCTGGATCTTTATGTTGGATGTCTTAGCAAAAGACAGCAATTCTGGCTGCAGAGCAGTGACAATGATTTAGAGATATATGAGGACTAAGAGTTTATCTGCTGCTACTAGATCACTTTGTAAGATAGCACATTCTTAATCCAAATATTTACCTGGTTTGATCCTATTTTATTTGTTTAGACAGGAAAGGCTACAAATTCAAAACTTTCAGACAAAAATTGGATAACAAAATAAGGCTCTGCAAACTGTAGGGATATTAAGTCCATCAAGACCCTAACAGACATATCAAAGAATCCCACAATGGAAGGGAGGTGAAGGATCATCTGGTCCAACCCTTCTTGGAAAAAGCATGGTCTAGATGAGATGGCCCAACACATGTTTGTAACTGATGAGCTACACTTATGGAATTTGTAAATTTGAGTTTGGTTAATAATTAGTTGAGGGAAGATCTTTTGCTGGATGATTCTAGAAGCTTTGTGTAACTACATATGATGGAAACAGTAAGACAATGAGGCTGATTTTTAGAAGATAGGGTCATGTTTTTAAATTTTGCCTTTTGATTTAGCATCAGCAAAATAAAGTAAAAAAAAGAATACTGTTCTCTTTTGATTTCTTCTGTATGTATGGTAATAGCTAACCTAAAAAACCCACTACATAACACGTGCTGTAGGAAAAGCTTCAATCAACCTCAGCATCACTATGCAAATTTCAGTAAAACATCTGTTAAGACTCAATTATGCAATCGATATGAGTGAAATGAAATCAATATCACTTTCATAATAACAAATTTATTTCTCAGCTTCAGTTAAAATGAAAGCCAACAGCTTCTATGCTTTTATTGTCACGAGACTACTGATACTATGTTTTTTTACTTCATTTTATTTGCTTCCTAGCCAACAACTTTGGCATGTGCTAACAATACAGAAGGGAAGGTGCTTCATTGCTAGGTCTGGAAATAGCAGAGCAGCACATTGATGAGAGGTTGTAGGTATTTGAAGTATCAGCTTTTTTAACAGTAGAGGTTTTTCATCAAAGTAATAAGGGAAATACTCAGAGTAATAAGGGGAAAATAATTTTTGTAAACTGTACTGGACTCCCTTCTGTCAGGTGCTCTACAAATTCAGGGTTTGGTTTGTTTTTCTAAACAAAGCATGAGACTGAGTTGGCTCAGTATAGATCTGGGACAATGGATTCTTCTGAGTACATACAACTCTACTATGTAAACTGCTTCGTGAAGGGATTCAGAGGTTGCTCTCTTATACGTGTCTTTGTAGGTTCTACATAGTAGAGCCATAGCATAATAAAGGCTACAGATAATAATTTAACATAGTTACTGTGCAACAGGATGCTAGAGTTGTCAGGCAGAAAAATATCCAGTTTCTTATTCCTATTTTGTGTTACATTTGATAGCATTATCCATGCTAGAATAGCTTTATTTTAGAGCACTCCTTAGACATTATTTCACCAGCACAGTACACTCCTTCCTTCCCCATAATCCTTTATGTTTTCAATGCAACCTGTTCTTGCATTTTGCCACAAAATAGTAGTGTAGAATAAAATGGTTCCTGTTCACCCATTTATGTAATTAGGAGCTCCTGTTGAGACATTTTTCATTCCCAGGTGAGTGAAATAGGGGCTGGAAACTGTACTCATTTCTTGTATAGTTATAATCTGCAGCTCCATAAAAGCTGTATGGAAGGATAACAGGTAGATATAAATCCCATCAAGGTAGATTTTTGTTCATTTACAAACAAAAATATTTTTACTAAAATATCTATCATCATTACTCTTATTCTGAATGCAGGTTTCAAACTTAGAAAATGTACTTGCTTTCGGCTAAAAAAAATAATCAAAACTATATTTGAGGATAAAAATTCAGTAATTTAAAAACAATTATGTGTGTATACTCCTATCACATTTCCTTTCCTGCCTTCAGACTTGGCTTCCTACATACTCTTAAGCTGAACTTGCAGTTGGAACTATTATGTTTTTAAATAATTCGGTGATATAGGACTGCATAAGACAACCCACTATATATTTTTTTTTTGCTTAACACAGGTTAAGCACCAACTTAATAGTAATTTTGAATGGAAAGCATCAATATATTTTCAAGTTATCTGGACTAAATGAGTGACTATTAAAACAAAACTAACCAAAGGAAAGCTAACTAACATGATAAAACATTTGAGCACAAGCACACGGCTATACCAAAATGGCCTAATTCAGGACCTTACCTGGTCAAAACAAGGCTAGCATTGTTATTAAGATATATTTCAGTTACATCAAAATGAAGAGGGTGAAATATAGAGTAGTCATATAATTGTTTCTGTGAAAGTCTTTGATCGTTACAGTTATGGCACACTCATAATTGAAATAAGAAATTCTGGGAGCCAGGTGAGGAAGCTGCATTTTGTGTTTCCTTCTTCCCTCAAAGTACATACAAACATGGTGAAAGACTAACAGGGCATCTGGAATAGCTATGGGCTACTGTAAGAAGGCAGGGCTGCTCCCAGCATCACTGCATGGAGAGGCTCAGGGCAGATTTCACTCTGTCCTCGCATCCCTGCCAGAGCTAATTCTGGAACCAGCAAAGCAGGAGGGAAGTGTATCTGCAAAGTGCAGAAGACATCTGTCTCCCTTCACCCATATCATGAGCTCGCTCTCCTCATTCTTGCTGAGTACAAGAGTCCTTTCTGTAGCCTTGCTGCAAGTGCAAGTGGAAGCTCCAGCTTGGCAAGCACCAAGTTCTAGCTTCCTCTGACATACTAATTCAAATGATAGCACATATGGATTAAAAAAATACAACTTACAATGTTCCTTCAGAATATTTTTATGATAAAGTTGAAAACAAACAGACTGGCAACACTCTCCGCCTTCAATATCTCAGAAAACATTTTTCTGTTCCTCCTCACAGGTATTTTTCAGCTCTTTTCTTTCAAGATCAAGCGAGCTCCTTGGCCTTGCTGTAACAAAACACTTGAGGCTTTCTCTCCCTCTGCTGCTGCTCTTACATAGCCTAAGGCAACTTCCTGAGCCTTTCTTGCAAGGAGCTTCAGCTTTCACCAGCCTTCCTTCATGTGTTACAGTACCCTCACCAGCCAGAAGACCTCTCTGAACTTACCCATTGCTGCTTTCAACAAAGACAAGAGAAGAGCTCTGAGATGGGAAGATGCCAGGGAGGTGGTCGTAGTGGTGGTGAGTTGTCAGGTCTTTGTCTCTGGGTGTTACTGTTTAGTTTTCTACATCATACGTAGTCACAGTTACACAGAGAGTGTTTTCCTTTATCCTTTCACTTCATCACTGACATCTATCATATCCTTAAAAGAAATACTTTCTTGAAGTCCTCCAGACAAAATCTCAACCTTAGTTTTCCATTAAAAATAGAAACTGATTAGTTGCCTACCTAAGCAAATTATTCCAGGCTACATTACTGTCAGAAAATTAACATTATTAGTCTCTGTTCCTCTTCCCCCAACAGTTTTTACTGTCTCTATCCCTTTTCACATATTTTTTTCAAAAATTTTCAAGTGTCCTGTTTTTTTAACTATGAATAATTTCCCTAAGGAACACAGACCCTTGATCTTGCATAAATGCCACTCTCATTGTGTTCTACTGCCTGTACAGGGTCATACCATAGCAGAAAACCTCAAAGTTTTGAAATTAAATCTTAGGCAGAAAAAAAAAAAAAAAAAAAAAGAAGGGAAAAGAATTTTAAAAGAGTGATAACAAAATTAGAAACTACTTGTAAGTGGAGGAATAGATGCCTCTATAAAATGTTTATGAAGTATTGTTTAATTTTCTAGCTAGCAAAAATATTATTCTAATTAAAAGTGTTATTACTGATTTTGTTTATTACAGACTGTTTATGGATAAACTCTGAATGCAGTCCCATTTCCCAAGATGCAAGAGCCTATAATAGGTATCTCTCTCCCCTGCTAAATATTGTTACTGTAAGCAGATAAAAATCTTCAACAGCCATTATTCTGGCTTTCAAAAAATTCTTTTTAAAATGCCAAAAATAGAAGTATATGCATAAATTATCAGTTTCCCTACCAGAGAAATATTATCTGGAAAGAATGGATTAGACTGGTTAGATAATCCAGCCTATGTCAATTAGTTTACTGAAAATGGATCTATAGAAATTCATTTAGGTAAACAACGGTTACAAGCAAATAAAATCATTTTTATGAAAGGTATATATTAATATGTATATTAGAACCTTCTATTGGAGCTAGCACTTGAATCATTCATCATGACCATACCTAAGAGCATTTAATACCACCTGTCACTAGGGGTAAATGCTGAACACCTAATCCTTCAAAATGAAGAACACTGGGTCACACTGTCAGTCTTCAGTGCATGGATGTATAGATGTTTTCTGCTTTAATGACCTAGTAGGAAAGTGCCCTCAGCTTCAAGGTAGAGTACACTCAGTTTTCTACAGTCTCTCTGTAGTTTCCCAAAAATAATGTCTTTAACCACTCTATGTTTTAATTGTCTTAAATATTTGATCTTTCCAATATAAAAATTACCTGTGATGATGAAGTAGCATCCTGGTGGAGCATGCCTCTTCCAGCTGTGAGGGGATTACTTAAACTTCCTTCCATATACTCCATGTTTCCTTAACAGAAATTTTCCCTTCTCTCTGGCTTTCAGGGAAAAGAAAAGGGAGTTCTTCAGTTATTTTCACATTTATTATGTTCATCCATATGCAAAACCAAAGAAGTAACTTCACAAGTGGAACTAAAATATTGATGATCTATTTGGTAATCTGTTCCAAGATGACTGCCTCTTTTTTATGGCTGTGGCTAAAATTCAGTTATAATAATTTCCTTTTTAAATGATGAATCAAGTAGACAATGTAACCCACTGTTTAAGCATATGAATAAATCAGGTGATGTCAGATCTCATGTTACAACATTTGCTCCTACTTCCATCACCCTTACCCCGAGAGGACTACATGGTAACTATAAGAGACTTGTAATACCAAATGCCGTATGCAACCTTTAGTCAGTTTTCATGTTGGTTTTAATGTTACCTTCCAGTAATAACTACAATTCCTGTTAAATGTTCTGTACAAAAGCATTTGCCTGACTGAGAACCATTCTGTACTACAGCATGTAACTATCGGAGCTGGCACTTGTGACACAGCGTGTGTCCGTTCCCAGCAGCCCCTCACCTGCATTCAGACAGAGCACAAGGCCCAGCATGCTGGCTGGCCCACAGCAACTGTGGGCTGAATGCCTTACAGCAAGAAATGCCTTTTCTGAAGCCCAACCAGTACCATAACACATAGGCAATATTTTAGTCCCATTAGTGCACGTAGTCAAAGAAAAGAGACAGCACTTCTACTTATTTCTTCTTATTTTTTCTAGTTTCTCTTTTGAAATTGTAGATCTAGAACTGATTTTTTTTTTTTTTTTTTTTCAGTGGACCTGGATTAATTCCACTTTAATTCAGATATCTAATTGCGATAACTATTTAGGAACTTAGCCAAGATGCCGTCCATAGTGAATGGAGGATGTGCACTGACACCCTTTTGTTGTACGTATATTTTTAAAGTGCTCCCTCTGAGGTTGGACTTAGATGTCGAACCTGTGTTCAGGACTCTTACCAGATTCTTATCTGGACTCCCTTTATTCCTAGAGAGAAATAAAGAGTGAGTGAGTCATCAGATGTAAAGCCCATAGCCAAAACAATCTGTTTTTTTCACTGGTGAAAAAGGTTGATTAATATATATGTAGACACTTACAATGTACACAAAAAAAAGATAAAAGCTGAATCCCATAGCATAATCTCTGCACAGTCCTTCTCAACATTGACAGCATTACAACAAAGGTAAATTATTACTATTATTATTCAAATGTAAGAATACACCTAAGGTGCCAGGTTTTCACACAGTTTTGCCATCCTCTTTTTTGGCTAAAAAGCACCCAGCTAATGTGATTGGTCAAATGTTGTGGCTTATGGGTATTACAAGTCTAAACAAAAAAGTCCCTATTATTATTTTTAGATCAGTGTTTACTGCTGCAGGAAGAAGGTAAGAGAAAGAGTGACTCTGGGAAGATCCAAAACTGATTTTTCTTTTATCCACAACAAAATTTAACCTGAATTGTTTATTGTTGATACTGTAGCAGAATATACCATGCTTCAAAGAACAAGTCCAGTGTTGGCTATTTTCATTTTCTTGATGGAAATTAAAAGGAGTATTTTCAGGGGAAGTTTAGAAGTAAAGAGCAGAAGCAAGCATGCAGAGAAAAGCACAGATCAGCTCTCCCCCACTGGAGAACCTGAGCAGGCAGAGGGCAAAGGCAGCAGAGCTCTGTGGCAGGCAGCAGGACTCTCCACCCCCACAACGCAGCAGTACAGGTTGATTTTCTCCTCTCTCCAAGTAAAGCAAGTGAAAGCAAGAAAAGAGAGCTTCCTTTGCAATGGAAGTGACAGGAACAGGCTTTCCTGTGGAGTTCTGGGAACAGGAGTAACAGAGGTTAGGGGACAAGTTAGATTTTACGTGCATAGAAATTTGTTCTTTATATCCTGAGTAGTCAGCATGATCTCTGGATAGCGTTTCCCACCAGGAGATAAAGCCTGTATAAGTAAATAGCACAGAAAGACTACGTGATAGAGTTACATCAACACTGACATGATTAATTTAGGACTCACCTGTAGAATTTTTCTTCAATAGAACTCCTATTTCACCCTCTCAACCAGTTAATGTCAGTAGAATTACTGGAGTTTTTTTATGTAAGAGAAAACAAGCTACTCTTTTCCAGAGTTGGAAGTTCTAACAATATTTAAAAGCTCTATTAATGCTTTTAAATGCCTGAGCTTATCTATCAGATTTTGTTTTTCTTGATATGACTTATTTATTGTCCTTTATATTTGTCTTGTAACTTACTGTTTCAAATAATGCTGCGGGACTTCACAAACTGAGACTATTCTGGGAAAAAACAACACCAAAAAAGTAGGTACACATAAACACACTGAAAGAAACTTTATGAATTAAGGCAAATTATTACTTCTTTCCTCTCGATAGTTAAAAGAGGTGATTCAGTATTGGAAAGGAGAATCCAGTTCTATTCTGAGGAAACAGAGTGAACTCAGTTCATAAATGACAGACTTACTTACTGTCAGTTTCTCCTTTCAGATTGTCAGAAAATAGCAACAAAATAAAGTGTAAATGTTTTAATTTAACCCTTAACTATGTGGAGTAACTGAAACTGGACCATGTTCACAATAACAATAAATTATACTAACAACAACATCTGATCGGTAAGATCAACATGTTGGAAAATATAATGTTACAGAAGATGCCTGAATGATTTTACTACCTGAAGAGTGCAGTATCAATCCCATAGGAAACTTCTGCTTTATTTTGAACTGATTGTGAACAACTAATAAGTTGTGGCTGTGAAACAGGGTGAACAGTAGGAGATATTAGGCAAGTTATCCACATCCTGGTGATATGTAGAAACATAGAGCTATCTATTAAATTTCATCTGTTCCTCAGTTGGACCTTAGTTGCAATCTAACATGTTAAAGAACCAGGAGTATAAATTTGGGGCTGGTGCTGGAAATGCTATTAGAGTGACTTGAGAAATGAAAAGCCTATTTTTTACAAGAAAAACTGAGAAAAAGTTACTTTGTTCAGACACACAATACAAACTGAAAAATAACTCAGGGATTAACACTAAGGAAGAAAAAAATCTGTACAAATATAGAAGAATAAGTAATTATGCATAAATTGACCGTGCATAAACGTAGTATGTAAAGCAGAAGAGAAACTCTGGAAAAGTGCTGTCAACAGTGGAAAGAAGAACCTCAGAAATTTTCAGATGGTAGTTGGTCACATCATAAAAGAGGTCATTGGATGCTCCGGCTCCCTAGCACCGGACACAGGTCCTTTCTGAGTGTGCTGACCTGTCTCTCCATGATCGATTTACTTACATATAACCTTTCTTTTATAAAACAGCTTAGATCCTTCTTCATATCTTAAAATTATTATGTTATTGCCATTTGTATCTTTAAAATATTTGTATCTTTAAAACATGAAAGAGCCTTCACTCATTCTTTTTGCCCAGCATCAGATGTTAGAACAGCTCCTGGAGCCAGCATAAAGAAAAGGAACCCTCTTTCCTTACAAGCGATTATAAAGTCTTCAGGCCTGAGAAGTTATCCCACCAATGGGATGGGAAAGTGCAATGTTAAGTGTATTGCCTCTCCAACACCAAAGGTGGGGTTTAGGATCTAACTTGGCAAAGGAAAAAGTTATCTTTAGGTGTCTGGTTTCCTCCTCCTTGGGATGGCAGAGGAGGTTGTGGGACTTGCTGCAGGCATTATACACTTCACCTTTAAAATTCAGGAAGAGCTTCTCTCGTAATAGCAGGCTGGTTTTAGAAGGCCTTCTGTATTTGACATCTCTCTGAGCAACTTAATGATCAATTGTGAAATTTAAGCTGTTGAAACCAGGCACACAACCAGTATGGGCAACTCAACAAAAGATGCGTGGATGAGGGAAAGGCTGTGGGTATTGTCTACCTAGACTTTCAAAAAGCATTTGACACTGTTCCCCATAGCATTCTCATGGAAATACTGGCTGCTCATGGCCTAGATGAGCATATGATCTCCTGGATCAAGCACTGGCCAGATGGACGGGCCCAAAGAGTGGTGGTCAATGGAGTTAAATCCAGCTGGTGGCCGGTCACAAGTGGTGTTCCTCAGGGCTCAGCGTTGGGACCATTTCTGTTTAACATCTTTATTGGTGATCTTGATAAGGACATAAAGTGTATCATCAGTAAGTTCGCAGATGACACCAAGTTAAGCAGTGGTATGGATCTGCATGAGGATAGGGAGGCTCTACAGAGAGACTTGGATAGATTGGATCGATGGGCCAATGTTAATGGTATGAGCTTCAACAGGGCCAAGTGCCAGGTCCTTCACTTGGGCCACAACAACCTCATGCAATGCTACAGGCTTGGGAAAGTGTGGCTGGAAAGCTGCCTGGCAGAAAAGGACCTGGGGGTTCTAACTGACAAGCAGCTCAATATGAGGCAGTAGTGTGCCCAGGTGGCCAAGAAAGCCAATGGTATCCTGGCTTGTATAAGAAATAGTGTGACCAGCAGAAGTAGGGAGGTGATTGTGCCCCTGTACTCAGCACTGGTGGGACCACACCTTGAGTATTGTGTCCAGTTTTGTGCACCTCAATAGAAGAGAGATATTGAGGTGCTGGAGCAAGTGCAGAGGAGGGCAACAAAGCTGGTGAAGGGCCTGGAGAATAAATCCTATGAAGAGCAATTGAAGGAGCCAGGACTGTTTAGTTTGAGGAAGAGGAGGCTAGTGGGAGACCTCATCACTGTCCACAACTACCTGAAAGGACCTTGCAGAGAGGTTGGTGCAGGTCTCACAGGTATTTAGCGATAGAACAAGAGGGAATGGCTTCAAGCTGCAACAGGATAAGTTTAGACTGGACAATAGGACAAAATATTTCACAGAAATAGTCAGATACTGGAATAGGCTGCCCAGGGAGGTGGTTGAGTCACCATCTCTGGATGTGTTTAAGGGTCATTTAGATGTGGTGTTGGGGGCTATGGTTTAGGGCAGAACTTGTAGAGTAGGGTAGGTGGTTGGACTCGATGATCCCAAGGGTCTTTTCCAACCTGAATGATTGTATGATCCTATGAAAAGGTGTTATTATCCAGAATTACTAATTATACAGATTAGCATCTTATTTTACTCTCGTACCTTGCTTAAGTAAGAGCATAATGAGACTGAGGTTCTTGATGTCCAATAAAATGAGGTGTTCCCCATTCTTCAACTGCTTAGCTCTCATATGAAGGTCACATCTACAACGATAAGGGTATGAGAGGTTGAGATTAAAAGTAATTTGTCCTGCAAAATGACCTGGATTGGGTGAATAATCCTTGGATAGTTGAGATGCACTGAAAAAGAGGCAGCCTGGCTAAATCATTTTGTTACTGTCAGACTGATCTACAGACAAGCAATCTTTTGGATAATAAAATAATGATTTTAACAAAATAATAATCTGGCTCTTGTTCGGAAGAGTAATACATATTTTCTTCTGGAATAAAAAAGATTGGTCTGCAAAATAAACCTCTTGTACTAAAAAAGACAAATTATTCCTCATTTTGAATTTCTTCTTCATTATTTTAAATGCTGACATTTCACTAATTTCTGAACTTCTTTTTGCTTCATTTGTGAGTGGTGATATAAAATTGAGCTATCAAGTAAATTTTCCGATCCTCAGGCCAAAAGAATTTTGACCAATTTAAGAAATCTTCTTTCCTTGTTTGATTTTTTTTTTTCCACAAGCCCATTTGCTAATAAGATCTCCATCCCAACGTCTAATTGTCTAAACCCAACATCAGTTCTCATTACCTGCTGATTTCAATGACTCTTGCATTTGTCTCTTATAGTTAGCATCTACCCTGAGAAAGCATAGTTGCTTACGCAGACTTTGAGAAACTCCTCCTGGATGACTGACGTGCCTTCAGGTTTGCCGGGTGTGGAGCGCTCTGCTAGACTACGGAGGACACCGACTCCCCAAATCCTTCTAACCTTCTGTCTCCGTGCAAAAGTCTATGATGTCCACTTGCTCTTCATTCGCGGGCTGTGAGCCTCATGCATGTGTTGTATTTCCCTGAGCACACCATCGCGTGGCAGCCTGGAGCCACTACTGACTTCAGCTTTCCTCAAAATGCAAGACAGCATCAGCTTTGGTCAGGCCAGGTCCTGCTCTAACTTCATGGAAACGGCTTCGGTTTCTTCTTGGAGCTAAGCTGCCTACAAGAGCCTGCCATGGCATATGTTGTGATAAGAGGTACCTTTAAAAGAGAACTTGCTATTTACAGTAACACATCATTAAAGCTAGAGATTTCCTAGCCTGGATACCATCCAATCAATTTAACATATGCAGACTATAGGTACTGAGAAGATGCACATTAAAAATGTGGAGTCCCCCAGTAGAGAGAAGGCCAAACTATCCATCAAGTTCTGTGTGTACTCTGCCAGCTACAGGACAGTACTTTTTCCCTGACCACCGACTGCAAAACTGAACAACTGTCAGGGAAAAAATTACCAGCAGCACTAAACACTCAACTAGTATCAACAATATCAGGAGTCAGTTAAATGGTATAAGGACTGCATTTGAGAAGATGGAAAGATTTCTGAATTGTAGAACAACTCACAGAAAGAAAATTTGCAAGAAGCCTACAATAACATGAGGAAAACCCCACATTAGTTTCTGTACATTCATGTGAACTTCAAGAAAAGTATGGTTTCAAAACCAAATAATAAGTATTTAAATTTAAAACCAATAAAAAGTACATCTTCAAAAACAGACATAAAATTCAAAAATCAAAAGAAATAAAAAGAATATACTATACATTGAAACCTAAGAAAATTTAGTAAAATCAGTATTTCTGTTTGGAACTGAAGAAGCCTTACAAGATGAAATTGCTTATAATATCATGTGGACTTGACATACTTTAAAATACTCTACTCTTACTCTAAGAATACATTGCCTAGAAAGCCATTAAAGATCACAACAGTGACATGATTTTCGCTCGATAAAAAGAAAAAACTAGATGTTTAAAATAAAAATTCTTTCTCCTTCTTAATTCGGCTCTAAGTATTTTATACAATGATTTATTGCTATGGATGCTCCCAAAGTTATTTTTGTATGTCAAATACAAATTGCTTTCTGCTCTCAGTGTTTTTTTGGTTTTTTTAAATGGAGATGGGAGGAGGAGGGGAAGGTTATTCTTGGATTCTTTTATTAGTGCTTTTTGGAGAATTACATTTTTTTAAAATGCTCTCATTGACATAACGCATTATGAAGCATTGTGCTGTGAAGTGTAACATCAGCTTGTATCAGTCACACTGCATTACCTTACATGCCTAGCCTAATGTGTCACTGCACAGTAACAGCAGAACCATCCTACATAACTGAAAGGAGCAATAGCTTGCAGATTAAAATATTGTGAAGTAATTTTTGTACTCAGAGATACACTGCTTGTATAAACACGCTCCCAGTTCTTAAAGGTAACACCATTTACATGCAATTTCCCTAGGACAGCAAGAGGTTATCTGTAGTACAAAGGCCATCAGAAAACAGACCATCAATAAAATTCTAGCTAAAGGAAGCATCTCCTGTGGGTAATTTAGAAACATCTACATATTGAAAAGCAGCTCTTTACTGTTCATACAATCCTCTGACAGTCAAATATTTAGGAGAAAAATTGCTGCTGTTATGGATAACTCTGTCTTCATTTTGCTTTGAAAATCTTATTTTCACATAAAAGAAAGTATTCTTTTTCTGTAAATTTGTAGATATAAGAAGACTACTTTTGGGTTGGCTAACCCTCTCTTCTGCTCCTCCTGAGCTCACAAACTGAAACAGAGTTTATTTTTAGTTACAGTTTTACATCCTCACTCTACAGCAAAAGATTTCATTTAACCCTTTTGTAGCTATGTGCTTTCAGATGCAGAGTAATTATTGTCTATGTAATCAAACTTCAGTATTTTATCAAGGTACCATTATAAAGATATCCGTATAGATATTCACATGCAATATTCTACTTCAGAATTAATAGACAAGAGTTAACAAAAGAAGTTCTTTAAACAAAAGTAAGTTACTGTCTCTTTTAGGTGTGAGATTCTCTGATTTGCAGTTGGGTACCTATTGAAACATTTGATAGTAATCCATGGCATAAGCAATGAAAAGCTGCTTCAAGATAAAAATACCAGACAATTAAGTAAGGGATAATTTTTCAAAGAGTCAATCATGTTCTTCAACAAGAAAACTATTTCTCAGTTTTCAAGACATTTTTTTTTTTTCATAAGTGAGGACTAAACATTGTTTTATAGAACATGGTTTTCAATATCCTGATTTAAGCACAGAGCCATATAGAGCTCTGTTTTATTACCCTTTTCTGTTCAAGTTATTGGTTGTATATTTTTATTTAATAATAGTCTTATCATGTACATCTTTTATTAATTTAAAACTGTAGTAAGGGTTCAAAAATACCTGTAGACCCATTGAATATTGCTCTCACAGCAGGCTGAACAGTTTAGTCCCCATCTGCTCAGCTGAGTGACAGTAGAGCTGGTTTCACTGCTCGTTGCTAGAGAAAATCCTGAAAGTGCTTACTAAGTGCCATACATGCACAATTAAATTGTTCTTGCTCTCAGAGTGCCATCAGCCCTCACCCATCCAACACTGTACTCTGGGAAGGTTTTCAGGTTGGGCAGTTGTGTATTCTTCCCCCATTTTCTCAGAACAACTCCTCTTTTGGTGTAAGAGAAAATATGGCATTGTCCGTACTTGGACGAGATCAGAAGGAATTGATTCTTCATTCTTTTTTCCTTTTAAAACCCCTGTATGAAAACATGCACACAGTTCAGCATAAAGCTGTCTTGGTCCTCTCTCTGTAAATGCAAGGTGATAGTATTTCAGGTGTGAACTAAGTGTGTACTATCCTCAAATCATCCCCCTCTCCAGAAGACTGAACTCCCCCTGTGATTAGCAGAAGCAATTCTGTATGCGATTCCTAAACCTTCCAGTTCATTCAACAAGTTCTACCTAGCTGACATACGCAATTTGTCTTACACTATTACATTTCACATTAATAAATATACATTCTTGCCTCCAAGGATCAGAGAACTGAGTAATTACTGTCAAGCACGTAGGAAAAAAATGAAACATCTTCTATGCTCAGCTTACAGAAGCATAAAGGTTAAATTACGTTAACATGTACTTTTGGAAACAACATGTCTTCTGTGGCCTCCTCTGTGAGTGTATTGCAGCTGATTTTCACTACCGTATGAGAACAACAAAGTCTTCTATTCATTTTAAATGGATTGTTAGGTAGTTTTCTTTTCCTATTGTACACCACCTTTTCCATCTGCAGATGTCAAAACTGTGTTTACAATAATTTCTAGCTTCAGTGACAACTACTGAAAGTTAACATAATCTCTTAATGTAATCTTACTGTAGTATCTATTATAACTTTCAGTGTGAAACCAATGCTTACAGTTTTTAAGCAGCTCTTTGACATCATGTAAGGAAGCACAAAAAATTTAAATTAGATTCAGTTTCCATAAAAGTCACTTAGATTTTAATCACATATATTCATGGCACTACCTTATTTAAGATCTTAAGATCTCATTATTAGGTGGTAGTTTGTCAAAGATTAACTAAAATCTGAAAAGCTTACATCTGCAATTTATTTACATGTGTATAACTTTGCAATATGATTTACAATGTATTTCATATAATTCTAGGAAAGACAAGTCAACGACCCTGCCATTATCAACTTGTTCCTCCTAAAACCCATTCTTCATCCCCTGATTGCCACAACTATTTTACAACATTTTTAATTGAAAGAATCAGTAATCAAGTTGGGGTTTGTTTTTTTTGTTGGTGGTGGTTTTTTGTTTTGTTTTTATCTTACTGATTTTCAGAGAACATAGAAGACAAAGGACACTTAAAAGAACTGAGATCCTGGCAAAAGCAACATCCCAGAGGAAGATTTATCTTACCCAAAACTTCACTTGTAAGACTCTGAATCTCCCCACTTAACAGTCCTGCTCATTACACAGCCTAGATTAAATTTTTTTTCAAAAAATAATGGTTTTCTTTTGCTCTTCATAGCTAGGAGCATCATTTCATCATGGAATGTGCACAAGTGAAAACACACTTCAGAGGCCTGGCAAACTCTTATTTCAGTAAATGAGCTTGCCTCCAAGGCAATAACTAATTAACAGCCAGACACAACACTCCAGTAGCCAGCCTTCATTTTTTCTGAAGCAAGTACACAATCTTCAAACTCTTAACAGTTAGTTAATCTTCTGTACTTTAGGACCTGACACTTAGGAGTTCATAATTTGTTACTCACTGCAATGACACCGGCAGCAAAACTACCTGGGGTTATAGCCTGGTGGCACTGTGAGCACCTGTTGGGTGTCTGACTACAAGCCAATGCAAGAATTGCAATATCTGGCAAGTCAAAAGCATCATTGAACAAATTACAAAGGCTGGTAACACTGCTGTCAGCCAAATATTGCCTCTGCTCAAAACTACATCCTGTTTTCAGCATATCCAGGAGACATTATAGTCCCACTAAAGAAACTAATTCATAATTCACTGTTTCAATGTGTCTTACACCAGCTGTAATACTTGACTGTACGTTAAGAGTTCCTGAGCTAAATTTTCCATTTTATTTTATTGACTTGCTAAAAAAACTGGGGTATATCAATATAAGTATCATTATCACAAAAGTTTTACCTATAAATGCTAGCACAGCTATTAACAAAAAAATGTTGGAAATTATCTGTTTACCATTGTGGTGAACCGACCACATGATTTTTCTGCCTTATTAAAACAGTAAGCAAAAAACTTGATTTCCCATAAATGAATATAACCATCCATATTGCAATTCTATAGTTTGAAAGCTGATTTCAGCCCTGTGAGTGTAATATTGTGAAATAGTAAATACCAACAACTCAGCTGTCAAAAAATCATTTGGAATTACTAATTTGATTTAAAAAAAACAACAAACAAACCCACACAACAACAAAAATACCCTGAAAAGAACCCCAAACCAATCTTGAAGGTGGAATTAAAAGCACATTCCTGTAATGATTTTACACATTTTACCTGGAAAACAAATGTAGGTCTGTGTAGAAAATAATGATTTTTGAAGTGTTCAGAGCAGTTGTCATTAAGAGTCTCTGAGGGAATCTTGGGTGCAGTAGACATTCCTCCATAGACTCCAGCAAAGCAAAGACTTTGCCCACTATGTAACATGTAAAACTAATACCATCTCTTCTTTTAGGTTTAAAAAAGAAAAAAATCAATTACTTAAAACTTCTCAGCTTTTTAGATATTTCTGGGAGTAGTACACCAAAACAAGGGTATAAGTTACATATTAATGCCTTGTGTACCCTTAGTAAAGCATTATTGATTTTAAAAGAAAGCAACAGGAGTTGAAAGCAAGAACAAGAGTTGAAGCATAACAAGGCTACCTTTTCCAGTGCATGTGGCACAGCACAGAATTTCAGGGAAAAAAAGTCACTGTGTTTCTTTTAGGGTATTTCAAAGGTATCAAATGACAGATCAATGTTATTATTGATTTTGCCTGAGATTTTAATTCTTCATAAAAAATAAAATTTATAAGGTCAATATAAGCATTTAAAAATGGTGCATTTCTAAAATTTTTCTCCACTTCTCTACATAAAACCTTTTACTAGCTCTTATAGGCAAGTACCTCCCTTCCTGACTGTATTATAGCTAAAATTGGCTCTATTTTAACTTTTATGTGGAATACCATCCTGCCAAGTTCATCCTGATGAAACAGCACACTGTAATAATGCATGATGTATGAATATGTAAAAATGATTCATTACGCAAGGACAAGCAAATCCATCTATACAAAATGAATTGAGATAATTAAGTAGTGAAAAGTACTGAATAAAAAGCACTTAATTTGTAAATATCAACTTTATATATAGATTAATTCACAAAGAAATGTAACGGATGCTGTTATGGCTGTATGATTTTATTTCACTGGAAACTAAAACAAATCTTTGTCTTTGTTTAAATGAACATTTAAAATGTGTACTTTTTAAAAGTATTTTGAGGAGATACAAATGTTATTTTTCACAACTAATTCCATAGAAATTTGTAGCTTACTGAGTTGCAGCTTCATTAATCTTAACAGTAACATTAGTATTTAGCTCTATTGCAGTAATATAGCAGTACTTACGTGTATAAACATGCATGAACTTGAGCAAGCTCATGATAGAATCACTGAAATGCTTGTTCTTCAGCTTTAGGGTTCTATATGGAGGGTGGTGGGATTGTTTTTTTGCTTTTGTTCAGGTGTGGTACCATACTTAGTTAGATACCACAGTCTGCTTGAATGATAGACCAGGTGATAAGTGTTCTCACCCAGATACTCTTGCACTCATTTGTTTCAGCTGAGTGGGACTGCTTGCTCGTGTGCTTGCAATACCATAGTGATGGTGACTATGATCCTGTGATAAGGATATTCAGAGAGAGACATTTAGAATCCTTCTTGTCGCATTCCTGGCCAGGGCAAAGTAGGTCTGTAAGAGGAACAAGGAACAAAAATCATTCTGTCATTACTTGTGCACTGTTTCCACAATACAAGGAGAGCACAACAACTCACTGAGAAGCAAAGTGGGCTAAAGAAACCTGGCAACAGAGATATAATGTTGCAATTCAGACAATCTCTTGGCTTTTCATTAAAACGAAACACAGAATTATTTTCCTGTTTTAGCTAGGAGTATCCTATAATCCTATAAGCACTTGTATTGTAGACACTGGTTCTGAGAGCATGAACAATGGTACTGCTAAATATTTAGTCATTTTTTCTTCCACTTTTTTCACAGAGATAAATTATGGCTGCAGCAGCTGGAAATTTTTAACTGGGGAATTCTGTGATTAAAACAAGAACTGAGGTTGTGTCTGGCTTGGAAATACAGTTTATAATTTCTTCTGGTGCTTCAGCTGTCTCAATTGAAGTCACTACTGCTCCTGTGTAATTGGGTATTTCTATATGCACTAATTAGCAAAAGAGCTCGCTGCTGTTGCCAGCCCAAGCACGCAGTGTTGCAGGCTTGTCTAGCGAGTGGAGGAGATGTTAGGCAGTTTGTTCATTCACCAGGGCAGCCTTGGCATTGCTGTTACATGCTTCAGCATTTGATTATATCCAAAAGCAAGCATGTGTATGTACACCTGGCAATAACATCTCCTCCTCTAACATACAGCTACTTCTCAGTATTCATTAAAAAATAAACATAATTTTATTAATCTGCAAATGTATTTTTCTCAATTTTGTTTGCAGTTAATTAGATGTAGATAATGAGCAGTCCTGGTGAGTAGAACAGGTACACTTAGTGTTTTACTTTGTCATTTATTCCAGAGCTTACTTGAGATTAGTTCCTCCACAGAGGCAAAATGCTACAAATGAACTATTTTATTTGAAACTTTATTTGACCTCTTTGCTAATTAGTGCATATAAAAATGTCAGTTTACCCAGGGGCAGCAGTAACACAACTAACAGTTGCTGAATTACCAGAAAATGTTACTATATTTTTATTCCAATATTTTATTTGCAATAATTTGTTTAACTGTATTTTTTACTGCATTTTTATTTTTTCCTCATTAATTCACAATAAATTGGGTGCCTCAGTTTTTCCATCAATAGTTCATTAAAAAAGTTTTTCCAACCAACATGTCAATTACTGTGATCTTAAGGTATCCTGGGTGACCACTAAGGACAGGATGATTTCTTTTATGCAGGCATACCTTGCTGTCTCCTGAAAATATGTCCTGGAGAAGTTTGACAGTGATTTTCCAGATAGGGAAACAATTTTTTCCCATAAAAAATTACATAATGGAGAGATGAGGTAGGTGAGAGTTTAAAAATATATGCAATTTAAATGCCTAGAAAAAAATAGGTTGTATTGTAAAATCTTTCTCATTTTTATCACAATAACATTGCTACAAAAAGTGAATTTTCTATGGCACAATGCAGAATAAATACAAGAGGGCTGCTGTTGCACAGCCACAGGTAGGATGTTCCATTCCTTTCCATTACCATTAGTGTAAAATGTAAATAACGTTATTGAAAATTTAAAAATATTACACTATAGTCTTTTGTAGCTGTTATTTTAGCATAAACATTACATACAGGAAGCTTCCTGCAGTAAAGAATGGAAAATGCTGTGACAACAACTACTATCGTAGCAGATTTTTAATGGGTG
Organism: Eurystomus gularis; assembly: GCA_013400335.1. NCBI lineage: Eukaryota > Metazoa > Chordata > Aves > Coraciiformes > Coraciidae > Eurystomus > Eurystomus gularis. The sequence goes on along the minus strand of VZZY01024859.1, from coordinate 32,202 downwards.
ATGACAAGCAACTATAGTGCTACTGTAGTACTTCTGGTGAAGGCTTATAAGTGATGCCAGTAATAGCCAGTCCTCACCTTGGGAGAGAGAAATGTATTAAGTATTACCTGGAAAAGTTATTTTCAGTTACTTGCTATGAAAGATTGAGAGAAATGCTACTGAAAATAAAATATTAGTTCAACATCATTAACATTTCATGGCATAACACACCTACCTTGGAGACATATGGGCTTTTTCAGATGTTCTCACATATATTCATTCATTTCATTCAATTGCATGGCAATTTTTGTTGCTCAGACCTCAATAATTAATATTGATACTGTCCAATTATATGAGTCATATATAATTTTAACCTCACACATGGATGCTAGATATTTTGCTATGAACTTTGAAGTCCTTTTTTTTCTGTTTGTTTAAAAAACCTCACGTATAAAACTAATTTCTCTGCCTATGCTCTACATTCCCAAATCAGATACTGTATTGTTTCATTTCCTTTCTTTTGCTTGCCCAATGGCAAACATTATCTCCACAATTACAACACTGAAATCTATATTTTTAAAAACGGAATTTTTGTCAGTAAAGAATAATAAATAACAGTTAGAAAAGTAGTCAGAGGATGCAATATTTAGAATTCACATCAGAAAATAGATTTATAACATATACTCCATTGTTATTCTAATTTTTTTCTTGATTAAATACTCTAATTAAAAACTTAACTATTTCAGGTGAAATACATTTACTAATTGATTTGTTTTTCCCTTCATTTTGGCACCCACTAGCTCAGAGATGGCACAGCACTACTATTTTACAGAAGACCTTTCAGAAATTATATGGATTCTTTATTTTGAGGTTCCTAAACAAATGTTTTCTCTGGAGTTTTTTTACTAAATATGAATCTTGGGAGAAAAGTATTGTCTCAATATATTGTAGAAATAAGGCTTACTGGTGACATTTCAATAATAAGCTCTTTTGTTTCCAGCCATGTGGAAATACAGAACATAATCACTTCTAACCTGAACATCTTTCAGACAACAAGATTTGGTTAAAGAGAATGATGTGCCTAAAATAATGTATGAAGTCAGGCATTGAGCTGAGCACACCAAGTCTTCAGCTGAATGCTTTAAAGCTATGAATCTGTCAGCTGCCTTTCCTGGCAACAAAATGAAATAAAACTTTTTTTCAGATATCAGAAATCATTTTATAGAATTACCTGATGGTCTTTTTCAACGTGTCATTCCCACATGTCACAGATTAGTGAAGAGAGAAATAGACATATATCAATTACAGGCATGATGTGCTCAGAAACCTCCTGTTTGTTTTTTTTTTTCTCTTCAAGGAGTTGCCCTAGCACTTCCCAATAGTATTAGATGTATGATTTAGCAATAGGTTGAACTATAGGATCTCATCAGAATAAATATAAGTCTGGCAAGCCATAGACTAATGAGAGATTAAAAAAAAAAAAACCAAACATATTCCTTGAACATTCTTTGTACCTTGTGTGTAATTGGCATGGAAAATAAAACCATGACAGTGCATATCAAAGTACAGTTCTTTGCACAGTATGTATCAATGTTATACAGCCTCTTTTTATATTTTTTCCATGAATAGATATGGCTATTGATATGGCTTCTAGCAGCAAAAATGTATTTACAGCACATTCTTAATGTAAGAAATATCCATTACAGAACACAAGGTAAGTGGAAGAATGTGCAACCAATGTAACAGCAGATTAATGTCATTAGCAGAGCATGCATTTGAATAACTGGTGTTTGAAACGGTTAGTACCCTGGGCCAGGGATAATGTACCAACACCAGCTCTACCAATGCTAAAACAACCGGCAAAGAAGAACAGAAAATTATTAAGATCACTGCGTGATTAACCTTTGGGTTTTTAATACAGATAACCACTAAATATCTGTTACAGAATATATAGATGGACTGTTAGGGGTCAACGACATGACAAACAAACCTGCCACACTAGATTTTAGTACACACCCCAAATACAAACTTTTTACTTAAAGTAAAACTGACAAGTACTGTCAAGAAATAGCAACAGAATATTAATTCTTCCCATGATGTAGCTTCACGCTATGCTGACACATATTTTTATATATATATTTATTGTTTTATACATAGCTCCAAAATTCAATTGTGCTCAGTGAAGAGTAATTTTACATCAGGCTCTATATCCAACCACCAACAGTTTTGAAACAAGAAGGGAAAGAGTTTGTGTTATCTATTCTGAGTACCCTATCCAACAATGATTCACCTAGTAGCTCTTGCATCAAGTGTGAATTCATATTTAAAATAAAGCAAATACTTTAACACCTGATTGTGTCTGAAAGACTAGAAAAATTTTAAGTGATGAAGAATCTATCATAGTCTTGCGCAATATTTGCAAATTGGTAATTACTTTCACTAAAAATAACTTGTATATTTATAACATTTAATGTAAAATCTATCTCTTTTTAATTGATTGTTTCCAGTCATTGAAAGTTGAATGAGATTACTATCTTAGCAAGAGAAGAAATCCCCTCCACTCATATAAAGAATAATCAAGGAAATGCTCTGTTACAACCTGAAAAGCTTCAAAACATTTGAGGTAAGGTGATGTACAGTCTGGTTGTGTGGCTTCCATCTCAGCAGGGCATTTAACTAGAGCGACCAGGGAAGGCCAAGAATCTGGTCACTAAAAAAAATGCAAAGGCAGACTAGGTTACTGTGAATCCCTCTCTAATACTCCAGATGGAGTTACTTGATTCAGTATATAGGAAGGGAGAAATAAGAACATTTAGTATTCTATGTTACAGTAACAGAGGAGGGACGGGAACTGACAAAACTTTGTTGACTCCCCATCATGTGAAGGACCCAAAAAAACCCAGTAAGTCCTTATCAATCTCCTCCAAAACCTTCCCAGCTTTGTAATAAAGGTGTGGTTGACTAGTCTTGAAAATGGTGATAAATCCACATTCACAAGGTATTTTTTTTATTCCTCAGACAACCAAGTGCAAGGAGGTGCTACTCCTTTTCTTCCTTAAAACTGCACAATTCCATGTTAATAAGGTTAAGGTAGTGTTTTTACAGTTTTTCCATCCCTGCAGAGAAATAGTTTCATGGAAGCCATATGGTTTCTCTGTATAGCAATAAATAACCTGAGCAGAAGATACTCTAAATGAAATACTTTTTGTTGGTTCAGAAGTCAAATTACTTAGGTTTGGGGTGTTTTTGTTAAATGTGACTAATTTAACTTGAAATTTCACTTAAGATTCTATCTTTTTTCCTTTCTCTTTTTTTTTTTAATTCTCTAACTTTCATTAGATTGCATGATAACCCAATTATTTCTATCTTTTGTTGTTATAATATTTTTCTGATGACACTTTTTCAAAGATCATTACTGACCTCATGGATGTGATCAAGTGTTTTAAGATCTCAGTAAAAAATCTTTTATGTAGAATGAAAAAAAATCTGTCAATACAAAGGAAGACAGAAAGGATTGTAAAGTTTAGAGTGGCAGTCCAAAGATTACATTTTCTGCATTTCAAAGTAAAGGCTCGAGGGCTAAAACATTTAAACATGCTAAAAATAGGCAACATATGGGGAAAAAAACACCGAGTAAGCCTTACAGTAGCTAGAAATTCTTAAAGAAAAATGGGCAATGAAATCTGGTCCAAAAATTTCAGAAATAGAATTGTCTGTTGTGACTTTTTTATTGTAGCTCTAGGAAGTGAGATGTGTATATAGCTAGTAAATAGCATGAGAGGTTGTTCTGTGAATCAAAAAAAAGAACACGAGGTGATGAAGTATTACCAATCTTTAAACCACAGAACACCTCCTACATACACTGGTGATTTAATTCTTTTTATCTGAAGGCCAGCAGAATGCTTTCTGTATCTAGACATGTTCACAGAATGCAAATAAGAACATTACTGCAAATAAGATGGAAAGCTGAAACAATGCAAAACCTCTTCATAAAGTTGATTCCTTGCTTTCACTTACAAAATATTTCACATTAGCAATACAAAACAACTATTGCCTGTATGAAAATGTAGGTGCTTCCTTTCATCAAATATTCTATTCTATTTTTGGATAAAAAGAGGAAACAAGAAGTGGTAAGTGAACAAAAACTAACTAGTTCAGTGCTTGTGCTAGATTCAGAAGTCTCACAAAGTCAACGTGCTTATCTGGAGCTTAGCTGAAGTATGTGAACTCCTGGTGTCTGAAAGACACAAACTCTTATGAGGTCTCAGATGCTGTTGCTGTCTGTCCCATCTGAAAATGTTGCAAGCTTGAGCCACCACTGCTTTGCACCCTGTGTAACCACTTATCCTTGAAAGCAAAGAAGGTGAAAAATGTTAAAGGATTACAGCGCCTGAGCACCTTCATTCACACGCATGCACAGAAATGGATAATGAACAGTTCAGAGCTGCTTAGTCTGGTTCTCATAGCAGCAGCTTTACTGATGTCTAGAAAACATCTGCCTTCCTCAAGGGCAATATCGCTACTGAAGGCAGCAGATGACCTGCCTTAGACAACTTTCTTAGTTTAAGTTCAAAATATATGGGACTATTGAGCCTTTTGAAATCTTAATTTGTCTAACTTCTGTCTTAATAATAAAGATGAGCTATACACACGATGTTCAGTTTTAGATCAGACATAGGTAAAAAACTCTCATCATAAATCCAGAAAAAATATGAAAAAATACTAATCCAGAGTGGACAGGTGGGTTCTTTAAAAAGTGATATCAAAACTAAACCAAGGACACTTTGGAAATTATTCTGCAGCATTACAACTTGATTCTGTAGCTGAACTCCAGCAGATACTTAAAAATTCAGGATTAAGATCTCACACATTATTCCTCAAGGATCCACATACTATGAAAATTTCATGTTGAAATGGCATTTTCATTCATGCTTTTGTTTAGTGGAATTGAATTTTGCACTTCTGTCCTTAAGAAAAGAAAATACTGAGGAATAGAAGAGTATAAGAATGGCAAGAGAATAAAAATGTGGGGTTTTTTTAATTTAAATGAAAACCAGGCAACATATAGTAATGACCTAATATACTACCCAAACTGATCACACTTATTTCCATCTGTACTTGTAGTATTCAGTTCAGTGCTTGCCAACCCCATATTCTTCTCTTTACTCATCATCTATTGATGCTAATAGATTCAATGAGATATATAATATATTTCAAAATGCTATTATATCAAAATAAAGAAAATATTAGAAAGTTATTACTAGTGTGATATTTTGTTGTTGGTTTGTTTGTTGTTTCGGGCTTTTTGTTTTAATTACAAAATATATAATTTCATAGCCTAGGTGATGTCACCTATGTCAACTAGGAATGCGTTATGTACTACAAAATAGACAGGTGATAATAAAAGTTGGATTTTGACTCATTTCCTGATTTTTCTAAGAATTATTTTTTTTTGTAATCGTGAGACGTAACCTGGATGAATAAAATTATGTACATTTGAGTTAGCATTAGTTCTGTCAGATTAAATTACCATGTTAAAAAAGATGGACTTATTATGGGAGGGAGCTCTAAAAAGCTCTTCAAGTACAACCCACCTCAACAAACACCTTAGCACTCCGGAAATCATTATTCCTTCTGGCCCAGTGAATTACACAGCTGCATCAGGAAAATCAAAAGTACCAGCCTACAGTATTTTACAGCCTGAAATTAAAGTACAACATTTTTCAGACATCATATGCCTTAGTCAAGTCTCTCAGAGCAAAAGAAAGATTTGGGTTTTTTACCTGTGTTTCTCACAATCCAAGTAAGGACTTTCCCAGCATATTCTATAAGAAAGGAACAGGTTATTTGCTTTAAAAAGAATTTAGAGATGAAAACTCTAAGTGAAGATGGAAATCATCTTCCAGCCTAAAGTAGATGATTCTACATCTTCTTAATCAGCAAAACTTTTGGCTGAATAAGATGTGATTTTTCACACCATTCATTCCATTTCTGCTCTTTGATTTCCTGATTATCTTTTTTTTCAGTGTACTGTTAAGAAAATTACTTCCATTTATAGGTACTTGGTTCTTTTTCAGAGGTTGGACAAGAAATACTGGCAATTCACTAGGGCGAAGGACACAGTGTCAAGAGAGGAAAACACAGCCAAAAGGAAAAGGTCAGTACCCACCGCTGCAGCCTATGCATGCAGCACCTGCCCCTGGAAGTACGTGTGATGCCTCTAGCTGCGACCGTGCCTTGGGCATCTGAAGAGCTAGTGCCATGGAGTATGAGCTCACCCATTTTATGAATTTAGCCCTGGAAACCTGATCTAGTAGATCAAAGAATAGTTTTTCTGTAGACTTTACTGGAGTCAGTTCAGAAACTAAGCTCACGTGTCCTCTCATTTCCATTTGAAAAGTTAATTTTGCAGTCTTCAGCCAACCAGGAGATCAAGTCAGTGGAAAAATCCATTTCAAGAAAAAACTTGGACAGATAAAGATCCTCAGTAAAAAAATTAAACGACTGAAGTCATTTAGACATTATAAAATAGAAGAGGAAAAGTTTGCAAACTCAATATCCTAATTGTATTTCTTTTGTCAAGTGTCCCTCAAGATAAAAAAACAATAGCATAAAATTAACGAGGGTGAAAACACTAGAATATGGTAGCTCTCTTCTGAATAATTGTATATAGTACTAGTTCTAAAATTTTACAATACACAAGATAAAAATGCTTCCTTTATACCGTATGTGAAAAATAGAGGCAGTAAAAAGTATAAAACTGGCCAGTTGCATGATTTTTAGATTCTGTTTTAAGTCAGTCCAAAGCTGAACATTAAAAGCTGGGAACTGATTTCCATCAACTTTAATGAGGATTTCACCCAGTTATTTATCACTGGATGTTAACTGATGCCAAGGTTGTTTCTAAAAGAAGTGCAATAAGTAATGCTGTAAGTGTATAAGGCATACACAGAGAGAAATCAACAATACACTTCTGTGAATTTTTCTGAAGGCGTTGCAGCTTGTCTGCTGTAGGCTATTTACAGACATTGTCCCTCAAAGGAAGGGAAAAATGTCTTCCATCAGATAAAATCAGTCTCTTCTGACAACAGGGGCTTTTAAAAATATATTAGTAGTTAAATTATCCTAATTTACGGAATTGTTCCAGATGAAGATCTGTGCTTGAGGAAAATGGGACTTTCCACGTATTTTCTAAATGTGAGTGTGCACACAAAAATGAGGGCTCTACATATTAATTAAACAATAGACACACTTGCTTCAAAATCCAGCAAACCTCAGGGGTCCTAAAACCATATGCCAGTAAATAAGATTCATGAGAAATTAGTCAAACCAGAACATGTTTGCATAAGAAGGTGCTCAACTGGACTTTATTAATTTGTACTATCAACAAATACTTCACCTGCTGCCGTACAAAAATAGATGTTGGCATGTCTAAATGAATTACAGCAGATTACGATCAATTTAATTTTTTAAGATTCTCTCAGAAGTGGTTTTCTGGGTTTTTTTTGGTTTTTTTTGCTTTACAGTGCTTGTAAGCAGATATTCTGTGACTATTTAGATTCAATGAAAAAAAAATCTGTTTAAGTAAATTTATTAATGTTTCAGTTTCTCTGTATCTTCCTTTTCCTTCAAAAGACAGAATTCTGTCACATTGTGTATTGAAAGTAGTTTACCCACCGTTGAACAACAACAATTGTGTATTGAAAGTAGTTTACCCACCGTTGAACAACAACAACAAAAAATGGGCAGCAGTTAGTAAGTTTTATATAGTTTCAGCATACTGGTTATCCTAAATAATTGTGTAATGAGAGTTTGCTAAGCTTCTCTTGTTAATTGTTGAGATATTCGTTCTAGAAAATTTCTATAATCTTTCTTGTGTTGTCATACTGACTACTGAAGAGGCACCAGCAGATTTAAGAACGCTTTTTTATTCTCCTTAACGATTTAATCTTGATCTCTGGTATCTACAGTTAAGGTTGAGTGTTGTGATCGCATATTTGGTGGGTCCTCTGCAGAATGAGATTGAAATAATTGTGGTATTCAGCAGAGGTTATTTGTTATTATTTGTTATCTGATGGTTCCTGCTGAGTCATTGAAATGAAATAAAAAAAATTGGAACAGGAATAGATTAGTAAAATAAAGAAATTGTCCTTTCATCAGAAAAGAGGTCTTCAGAGGGAAACAAATGATGTTTCTGATATCATAAGAATATGGGAAAAAATAATATAGGTCTGCAAGACATAGAAATAGAATTCTGGGGAAGAAAAATAAGGTTACACCTGCAAATGAAATAATTTTGTCAAACATGATGAAATTTCTTTTTCTTTCACTTTCCATTAGGCACAGCCAAGTTTAATAGCACTACCAGTGACACCAGGCCTAGTTGTGATTGTCATGATTATCTTATATTTTATCCACAAGCATATGCTATTTTCTTGCTTCATACCACAATTGTGGCTTATCACGCATTGTGTCATTCAGAAAATGGTTGCAAGCACTTACTCTAATTAAATGGAATTCATTTTTAAACAGTGCTCCCATTTTGTCAGCCTTCTGTAGCATGAGATAACCAGTTTTATGCAGGTCGCTACTTTCTATAAGGAGAAAGAAAAAGGTTGATTACCAGGTGACAATTCTATGTCAGTTCTAACAAAATGTTTCCACAGATGAATCTCAGTTAATAATTTTTCTGATCCAGATAAGAAACAAAAAGTGTGAAGGTATAAGGCTTGTTAAATGCATAGTAATAACAGGAGAACTGTTATTTCTTATCCCAGAATACAGGTGCTTAGTGGCACACTTGCAGAAAAAATGAAATCTATGCTTTTAGGTAACCTGTGAAACCACAAGTTTCAGGAAGGCTCAGCAGTGTCATTGGCAAACACAAAACCTTGTATCTGTTCTAGCAATACACATGAAAATTTATTTCAGCCACAAGTAAGTTTCTCTCACACCCTCATCTTTCCTTGTGCCCTCCCTATTGGTTGTGCCCAATGGAAATAATAGCTCCAACTGATCATGCAAGATTATTTAAATCTGCGTAATTGTAACACAATCTAATTTGTTGTCTAGGGCACCTAGAAAACAACAACAACAAAATCTCATGTCTAAAGCACCGGGGTTTTTTAGCTTATTATGAAAATTCCAAACAATTCCTAATGAAAAATTGCAACTTAAAAAAAAAAAGTATATTATTCATGTTGCAACACTTTTTCTAATTTATATTTTTCATTGAATCTGTGAACTTAGGGGTAAACCTTTTATTCTCCCTCAAAAACAAAGAAACAAACAACTTTCAGAGAAATACATTTACCTCACTAAACTTCTGAAGCTCCTCACAACAAAACAATAACTTACAAAACAGTTTATTGGAAATTCTTGTGGTTACCGCTTTTTTTGTATCTCAGCACGTTATTTCTCTACACAAATTATCAATCAGTGAAAGAAAACCAGGCCTGTTCTCCATCACCTTTAACTTTGTTGTCTACTTCCCTGTGTATTTCACAGCAGAGTAACCATGAATCACCTGAGGCTTGGGAGTTACAGATGGCCTGTCTGCAAAGAAAGAAGTGTGGTGTAGGCAGAGGTATCAGCAGTTAATATTTTCAAGTTTTAAATCCATGTCTGCAATAAATCACGGTTTTATTTTCCGTTATTTTCCACAGAGCAATGGTTCACAAAACTTAATAAAAAGTGTTTAGGAGGGGTTTCAATGTGTTAGGCTGAGGCAGTGAGGTATATTTCAGTTATTGTGATTAACAGAAAGAAAAGCAGACTGCCCAGAGCACTGCAATAGCCAAATTTCCACCTGTATTTAACTACTGGTACATGTTGCACTTGCAAGGTAACAGAGCCTCTGCCCACACCTGTGATCCTTTCCCCACCTTGGACAAACTGATCTTTGGCGTGCCCGTTTGATCTCTGCTTATTCTTAAAACTCTGTCTCTATTTTCTTGAGATTATTCTTCACTAGCATTCATTGACTTAATTTCCTTTTGGACATTTCTATGGAGGATTATCTCAAGCTTTTCTCATTTGTCACATAATTGTTTTGAAATTGTACCGGAAACAACTTGGTAAACCAGAAATCTGCACGACAATTTCTTAAGTACATTAAAAAATATGCCTTTGTTGTGAGGAAGTAAGAACTCACAAAATGGGATATATACAATGGATTTATTACCACAAATACTGAGAAAAAAATTGCCATCTTCCCCTTCTTTCACATAGCCACCTGACCTGTGAATTTAAGAATGAAGCCCAAGCATTTCCTGCTCAAATTTCAAAGCACAAGAATAAAATCTTGCAAGTAAGCTTCATTGCAAGCCCAAATCCTCAAATATCTTGAATACTTATTTCAATAAACAGCCCAGATTCTTAGCTTGGGGGTACTTTTCATATTCAACTTTTAATTGCCTTCGAGCCAGTACTTCAGTCACAAAGCAACTGTATATACATACAGGATAAGAAGCAGAACAAAAGTTGGAGCTTCTATAAATGACAATTGACAAATAGAACTGCTAACAGACACAGTAATGAAAAAAGGAATAGTCTTATAGGACTGAATTTGCTATGATTTCACACTCTTGTACAGTAGAGGATAATGTATGTAAAAAAGACTTGTTTCATAGCACAAATGAACTGCCTGAAGTATATAAAATTATGTCATAAGATGTTTTGTAGAAGTGTAGAAAAGAATATTCAACTTTGCTTCTCCAGTGATGAGATAACTCCATCCTGGATCCTGAGCCTTCTGTGGAAGCTCCCTTACCAGTATCACCATTTAATGAATCCTGACAATACCCATAAAACAGAAGCAGCGAGCTTGTCTCTCTGGGCTAAAGCATCTGGGAAATAGGGACCTGCTATTATTGCTCCAGGCAGGCCACTACCCACAGCAATTGCCAATAACACTGAAGTGCATGGTAAATTTTAAATATCTTTATGCTCTCTTGTTGAGTTTTAATAATTTGAAGGTCCCATGCTCTTTCTTAAGTGAGAGTATTTATGTCTGCATTATATTTATCTTGTACCATAAGCAATTTTTGGTAAAAACGTGGTCTATAACATGGTCATCTTTTTAGGAATATGGATCCCAGCACTATCTGTGCAGTCACATAGAAAATGAACACTCAGAAGATTAAATTTTATTTGAAAAATATTCCAATTTGGAGTCTTGCAAAACTAATAAATATCTAATGGTTAACTGTAGTCACAAGTTTTATGCATACAAGGTAGCAGTTAATTTCATTATCTGCTTAACTCTGAGTCTCTAAGTTATTGTGCAAAAATAAAAGTTGAAGATTTATAGATTTTTCCTTTAACATAAATGTAAAGCAATCTACTGAAGTGAACAAACAATACTGTCTAGCTTTACTACATCTGCCTTAAATACCTTGTGTACAGTTCTTTAGTGAAGTATCTCAATCATTCTAGTCTGCTTTCCACATTATTGACAATTTATTGTCTTTGCACAGTGACTGCAGAAATGGAAAAATAATGTGCAAGAGCTAATAAATACATATGCTTTTTTAATTTATTTTTGGCCACAACAAAGAAAACATGAGCTGAGTGCATTTAAACAGACACTTCAGAAAAATCTGTACCTACATCATCTTATTTGTAGAAAGAGCTTTAAATTTGGACCCGACCTTTGCTAACCTCAGAGGGGGCACAGTCAGGGACACTGGAAACTCTGTTAAAAACATGAAATTCAAATCCAGCCAAAATTTACAGTGAAAAGGACCGAAAACAGGTAAGATTTTGATTCAGATCCTGGCATACTGATGAAACTTACATAAATGTGTTGGTTTAGTAAGAGCTGTGGGGTAGCCGAGCCACGTGGCCGGCTGCTTCTCCCCGCTCCCTCCCCTCTGTCGCGGGCCGCAGACAGGGAAGAAGAAAAATAAAAGGTTTAAAAGTGCCTTTTTGAGTTGAGATAAGGAAGGTTTAATATATAAATATATGTATAAAAGAAAATAGCATATAATGGGAACTTTGCAGTTAACAAGAACAATACTAACAGTAAGAAAAGAGCAATACAAAAAAAACAATACCAGAGAGCAACAGCGAGGGACCGAACCCGAGCGAAGTTCAAGGCGAACTGAGCTCCAACTGAACTGCCCCCAACGGAACTGGCCCCTCCCCGGGGCTGGCCCCGGGGCATGACGTCAGCATGGTATAGAATTACCTGGCTCCACACAAAATTAACCCTGTCCTGGCCAAACCAGGACAATAAATCAGAATAAACTATATAAATTGAATACACTAACAGCTATGAATTTGAAAATATATTGTTAAAATAATTCTGCTTTAGACTGAGCACTTAATAAGAATGTCATATGTTACATGTATTCAAATTATACATTTAACACTTGACAATTGAAATACAAGGCTGGTCACTCCTGATAAAGACCACAAAACACAATTATATCCTCTTTTAACTAACTTTAAAACTTTTTAATTAGACTAACAATATTATTTTCTGTATAAGATGTACACCCACTTTGCACCTGTTAGTACAAAGACAAACATTTTCGTATTTCTAAAAGATTATCATCAAATACATTATTCTTTTATAAATCATCACATCTGTTACCAAAGCAGAGTAGGCTTTTCTTTTGCCATTTAGAGGGATGTCCATAATACAAAAAAGGGAAATGTTTCACACATAGTTACTTCCATTGAGAATCAAAGTTTCACTTATGACTATTACTTGGTTGAAATTTTTATTTCAAATCAGTTGGTTGCAACTTACGCTCATGAAAGACTTAGAACTTATAAATTGTGATTTTATGCAGCTGAGAAGGAGATCAGTCATTTTGTCTGTATCATACACAGAGGGAAAGGCAGAACCAGCGATTAAACTTAGAATTGCCTATTTTCTGGTCCATTACCCTAATCACAAGATCATCCTTCTATGTTCAATTTTGGATAATAAAGAAATGATATAATATGGATTTTTCAAGCTTCATTCCCAATGACTTGTCTGTAACCAGGGTATGATTTTATAGAGTTTTAACTCTTAGGCAACATTCTTTATCTCAATTTGTTTTGAAGTTAATAGATCTTTTGTATGCTGTGAGTAGGTTGTATTTTTTTTTAACTGAATTAGATTATTCAGAGTCTCATCAGCAACATATATATATATTCAGCTGTTCACAGAGTATTTCCTTTTTTTGGCTGGGTAAGTGATCACAATCAACACACTTCCAACAGCATTCCTGCCTTTACAGATTCAAAATTGACTTTGCATGGTTAACAATAGCATTAGGTCCAAAACCAAATTTGACTGACATTTTTGCCGATAAACTAATTAGATGGAATACTTGTAGAAAATGAATCACAAATTTTATTTGTAATACTCTTAGGCATTCACACTTGGATACACATAATCATTAAGATTTATGGATATTATATATTCCTAGATCTTTACTTTCAAAAAAATCAATGTGTAGTAATACAAGTAGCTACTGCCAAAAGCCAGTGAAGTACTGCCTGTAGTTAGCAAGACATTATGGAAAGCTACAAGATGATAACTCTAAATTTGACTAATTCAGTTTCATTTACACGTAAGAAACAAGAATCATAATGTGAACTGATACGCACACTTCCTAAGTACAACAAACATTTAATACAGAAAACCAATTTCCCCATAACTTAGGTGTTCATTACAACCAACAAATTCCTCAAAATATATAACCCAGAGTCAGCAGTGATCCCCATCATATATTGGGAGAAGCACTGGAATTATTGGCAGCAATTGTCACACTGCAAATCTCTTAGAGTGATTATGTCAGCTTTTAAAATTCCTTTTCATGTCCCAAATTGGAAAGATTTCACATGCTATGGACATAATATGAGAAATAAAACCCACTCTCCACCACAACTGCTTTCACAGTCTTATCTGTCTTTATCAGCTTTAGAGGTCTAACATGATGTATGGGTCAAAATCTTCAGACCATTTGAGACATAATTGAAGTAATCTTTCAAAAGAAAAACCAACAGCATAGTGATTCACAACTCTGTAGGCACTGCTTGTTTGTGCAAGTTTGAAGATAACTTTTTTGTGATATCATTCTTTGCAGAATATACTAACTCCTGTAAACATAAATACTGCAAAATATTCATTGTATAAAAAAATAAGTAAAATGCCTACATTAATAATTTTTTAAAATGACAGTTATAAGTATATATTAATAAACTCATAAATATTGTCACTTTGAACTACTCTGAGCAGTCATGACCCAGGCTACAATGAACACTATCTTTTTGTCTGGTTTTGATAATGTTTATATATTCAGTAATAAGAAACATGGTGTCCTGTCAAGAAAATTTTTTGTCAAAGCATTCTCCTTTTATCACTACAGGGGAGCTTTTTGTCTTTATTAGTCAAGATTTTTCAAGGTCTCGAATAATAACAGCATATCTAAAAATAATGGTAGAGGAACATTAGCAGCTACAGGTAAGTAACAGGGACACTTAGAGGGCAACCAGTCTTCTATCTACTTCCTGAATGTGAGATAGCACTAATATAAACACATGGACACGTGAGCTGGATGCACTCACTCATAACCGATATCTGGAACTCATATTTTGATTTATAGACTTTAAAATAAAAGAAATATAGGTGAATAAATATTGCTTAGACTGTCCTGAACTCTTAAATAAGGGTAGGAAAATACAGATAACTTTTTTGACTGTAATACAGAACGAATCAAAAAAACTACATATAATTGTTCACATGTACATTTATCCAACACAATATAATGACAGGATACTTGATGAAAAAACATAATTTTCCCTGTAGTTTATATTCAGAAGCTTATTAACATAAACATTGTTGATCAGTTCTATCTGATGGGCCCAATGAGGTGGTCCGATGTCCTATGTTCAAAGTTTCTACTCGGATAGGAGATAAGACCGCTACTGTATTTAACTGACTCAGCATAGCAGATATATCCATCTAAAGCTTTCATCAAAAGATATGATCCTATGATTCTATAATCATAATTTAATAAAATCCTAAATAAATTTGATTATGATTTAATCACAAAAGAGAAAATTTATTTTAAGCATTTTAATTTAAAGCATGAATCTCAAGAACGTTGCCTTCTCTAGTGGTAGGGCTGTACATACAAAACAAATTATATTAAAAAAAATGAAAATTTTTATGTGTGATAGGTTATTAATAGTCCATCCATTTGCACTCATCCCAGTTGTTCTGTGGAAAATGTGTACAAATTTATTTTCACAAATTATTTCTGCAGAATTATCATCCTTTTTTATCCCTAGTTAAAAGTTCTCTGTTGATAGTCAGAAAGGAATAGTAACATAATATCTCAGTTCCTCTTTGGAAATGTAACAAAGAAATAAATATTAACTTCTTAGATTATCATTGTCAAGGGTCAATTTTAAGAACTCTGCAAACACTTAAGAATAAATTTTATCCATTTTGAGCAACTAATTCTTTGAAGTTTCATGTAACTTAATGCCTTCGCTATAATAGATGTCTTTTATGCTTATGAAGTGATTCCTCTTGTTCCAAGGTTATTTTGCCTGTGCTTCTAATATTAAGACTTACATCAATATTTATCTTTATGCTTGAATCTTTTTGTTTACACTGTAAGGTGTACTATTAAAGCTCCTCAGAATGACTAACCCTCAGTTATTTATACAAAGTTTCAATTAAACTTTTTTGTATGATAAGTTACAATTTATAGATGACTTAGAAACAAGTTGGTTCAGTAGTGATGTGATCAATATCAATTATACGAAGATAATTAAGTCTGATAAAAAGGGCTAGTTTTTGCAGTTTCTAAATACAATCTTGTTGGATAGCTAATAGTAGCAGGCAAGCCTTGGTTTTTTATCCTGTCTTTAGAATGTTTTCATATTTTTATTTTGCTAAAGGAAAGGAACAGAAAAGCCCTCATAAACTTGTGGCACCAAACTCTCTTCACTGCAAATGTACTTACCTTAATCTGAGGACAGAGAAATCCCACCATGAGACCTTGTCTGAAAAGAAAGGTAGAAATTCAGGCAAAATTTGTACAATCAGCCAACATTTCTGCTATTGTGAAAAATCTCTTCAGTCCCAAATCCAAGGGTCTTTTCCTTTCCCTCTATATGGCTTAAATGTACTCTTGATATCTCATGTTCCTCTTTGGTTGAGATATAGAAGATAAAAATTACACACCTGTGAAATCTAAGACCTCATGCTGATACGAATGCAGGTAAATTAAAGGGCTTGGTTTGTATTAACATCTTATTTTTATCAATTAACTTCTGACTGGAAAAAACACGTTGGTAAAAAAAGTTTGAGGGTAGAACTAGATATAATTAATATAAAGAAATTCGTGTTCAATGAATTTTGTGTCAGGTTATTATGAAACTGTGGACACTTTGTAAGCATTTTGGAAGGCATGTCATAAACTTAATTTTTGAGTTTCTGTCACATTTCTTTAGAACAAGAAAATTTTTCCTTACCTTTCATGTAAAGCAGGTAGAGAAAACCTTATACTGACAATTCAGAATGACTAGTTACTATTTGAGCTTTTAAATTGTTAAATGAGTAACTTTGGTGAGAAAACCAGAACCTTGTTTTGTATGACGTTGTACTTTTTTATATGTTCCTGGTTTCACATGCAAACTTTTTTCATTAAATCTTTTGAGAGTTAGCAAATGCACACTCATTTAGATTCTGCTGTATTACAATCATATGTTTTCTTATGTCAAAATGAAACTGCACTGTAAAAAGACATATTTTGGAAGTCAGTTTCTTAATTGACTTGAAACACGTGGTAATAAAGGAGATTATGTAAAAAGAAGACAGAGAAATGAATTCGTGTTTCTGAAATTTCACACAGTCATGCAACTTTTCATCTATGAAGGAGCAAATGAGAATGCTGTTCTGTAGTCTTTGATTAGGAAACTATTTTCTATAAGTGATAAGTTTTGCTTGAGTAGAAACTACAAGATAAGACTAACACAATTGTTTCATTCAGAATACACCTGTGTTTCAAGAGTATATTCAAGACATACCAGAATATGACACTACTCAATTCAAAGTTTACTCACATTTCACTGAACGTTCAGATGACTGCTTATAACGTCTAACCCTCATATTTCCCCCTCTCACTAAGAACTGTTTTGAGTGCAGCAGAACCTCCAACTAAGAAACTCTTACCTGTGCTTTCCAAAAATGCCACAGAACCAATGCTGAATTCATTTGGCCAAGAAAAACTGACAGCAATGAAGAGACAAGAAGGTACATGTGGAGAAGCATCACTGTTTCAGATCAGGAAACAGCTTTAACCTTTGTAAGTACATTTTATAATATTGATCAATATGAAATAATATTTTCATGTCCTTTTTTCTTGGTAAAATTAATTCATTTCTGCCTAGTGTTCTTTTCTTCACAAAAATGTTTGTAAAGCAGTAGAATAGACTGCCGAGGGAAGTGGTGAAGTCACCAGGAGGACATTCAAAGCTGTGGAGATGTGGTGTGGGGGACATGGTTTAGTGGTGACTTTGCGGTGTTGTTTTACTTGTTGGTGTTCATGATCTTAAAGGTCTCTTCCAACAAAAATTATTCTGATTCTACAACTATTAAATTTTCTTAATGCTAAAGTAAATGGGTCTCTCTCTCTTTTGGTCTTTTTCTGCCATCCCTTTTAATTCCTTTTTTTTCAGGATAGCAGAGTAGCCTGAGTGGGACACAGTATATCAGAAGCCACAAGTTGAATTTACGGAGTAAGATGTTCTTTTTCACTCTCTTGTTCACCATGCTGCATTGAGCAAATACCCCCATAAAATTATGATGACAATGTCTTTTTAATTAATTTAATACCCATCAATGTGCCTACATAATTTAAAGGATTTCAAGAAAAAAAAAAAAAAGTAATTTTCCAGAACCTGCTTTAGAGACATTATCTAGGACCAAACAGTAGAAAGTTTACTTGTTTACAGCTTTAACTTAATGCACAAATAGATCCACATATTTTCTGTAACATCATAGCAAATACTGTCAACTCACATTTCAATCCCTGTTCATTCATAGAATCAAGCAGTTTGTTACTTGATCAAATGTCTGTAAATACAGATGATCTCCAAGTGAAAATCCAGCCTTGAATGGTTTAAATACAAGTCCAGGCCTATCCCTACGCCTGCTAGAAGAGACCTGTAACAAGCCATATAAACTGGATGCAACAATCTCATCTACTCTGAGGAATCTCTTATATTTGCAAGAATGCAAAATGTGAATTATTTCTAGTCTCTGCACTTTGACAGCCCACTGTGAAAGAGAATGTAAGAAATAAAGCCAATAAACACATATCCTGTAGGAATATTTTTTTTTCTTCTAAGAAAAGGAAGAAGGACAAACCCATGCACTCATGTAGAACTACATTTTTTTTTTTTTTCGCTTTAGTAAAACAAGTTCCAACAGAATAAGGTACAGTAGGGAGAAAAGAAGAACACCACACCCACACAAATGAGACAGGGGGAAAGAATTCATGGTGCTGTAAATGAACAAAAATATTCTCATTTTGAGGATGGACAGTTGCATTTAGGAGGAGGTAGATGCTTCCTTTTTCAGTAGTGGAATTGATTTACTCTAGTCCAGACTGAATAGGAACTACTTTCCCAAAGTTCAGCCTAGAGGCGCCCTGCATCCCCTTATGCAGTCCAAGTGACTTTAAGGAACAATATCACATGGATTCTGACCTAAAGAAGCCTATAAGATCTCTCTACTGGTTTCCGGTGTTTTGTATTAATCTGTTCTGTCTATACCCACACATGCAATTTTAAAAAATTTCCTGCAAGAGAATTTGTTTTAAGATGTGTTATCACAGTTAAACTGACAACAATTGTTTTTATCAGCAGGACCATAATACTACTGGGATTCATGAGGCCTCACATCTCTAGATTAATGTTCCTTCTTGTAGAAGTTATAAATTCACTTCTGTTAGGCCTACAGCTTAATGATAGGACCTTGATACCATTTTCAAATATTTTTTCCTCACTTGTGTCCTTAGCTAGAACAAACTGCCCAGGGAGGTGTTGGAGTCACCATCCCTGGAGGTGTTTAAAAAATGAGTAGGTGTAGCACTTGAGGCTACACCTCAAGTGGCTAGAGAGATGTAGGATGAAGGTTGGACATGATGATCCTGGTGGTCCTTTCCAACCATAATGATTCTATTCTATGATTAGCTGAAAAATTCAAAGCAATGTGCCTTTTAGAAAAGGAATTATTCCTATATAGTAAATCCCTAAATGAGGGAAAAGCTTTATTAACTGAGACACTGAATAGCCATTTTGCCTTATGCTTTGCAACAAGTGAGTACATTTTATATATATGTATATATATATATCCCAGTATTACAGAACATTTTTACAAAAAGCTGAGAGAAAAGAAGCTCCATTCCAGTCAAAGCTTTCTGATGAGGGAACAGCCCAGTCTTCAATTCACTCTTCCCTTAAACAGATCACTCCTCCTCATCATCACCAACAGGCTAAATTTGCCTATTTTGTCTCTAAATAGAAGTAGTATAGAAGCGTTTGGTATTTCATCACTGAAACAAGCATTGGCTTTTTTTTCCAGCTCATCCCTGCAGCAGGAGATAATAACCTTGCTGTACTGCTAAGGGGTAAAGGCGGTTTAAAGTATGAGATTATTTCAGAGAACAACAATAACAACAAATCTTAGACATCAGAAATGAACAAATCCTGCTAGATCTCTTTGGTAACAATCCCTTTATAATGATCCCTTTTATGTTACCAGTTTGGGTTTTTTTCTCATAAATGTCCATTTTCCTTCCTACCTTCTTTTATTAAAATAGTTTTGATGTATTCAATTTGTAAATGATAATTTGTTATTCACTAAGGTTTATCATTTTTCCTAGTGGAAATACAGAGCTAAAAATAAAACTATTTCAGAGAAAGCTTTCCAGCTTTCTAAAAATGAGTTTTCTGACTATGCAGTATTTAGAATAAAAATTGTTTCACTTATGCCAGTAGTCCCATTGGCACAAGCTGGTGAAGTCTCAGAACAGTGTTGGAGTCTTGCCAAATGTTACTGATACCGGCAAAAGTAGTAAAAACTGCTTCTCTGTGGCAGGTTTTAGTTTCCTCAACCTCTACTCTTCTCATTTCATTATAATTTATGTGAATTCTTAAATTTTTATGCCTACAGTATGCTTAAAATTTTAATATCTCATGAATTAAATAAAATCATTACCTAAAGAAAATATGGAAATACTGCCTCTATAATAGGAGCTGGGTTTTTAAAGAGTAATTACTGTGATGCTTTTCACTTTTCTGACATATGCCATATTTTCTTTAATCAATCACAAAATAATCCTTAGTACCCCCTCCTATGAAGCAGAAATCATGGTTCATTTGCTTGGGGGCTGGAAAAGGTACAGTTTCTAATGAGGATGAGCAGGTCTGAGTGTGTTCTATCAAAGATTTATAGTTACTGCTGTCATCAACATTCATGAAATAGAAGTCATGTTACAGCTGTCAAGTCCTACAAATCCTATACTTTGTTCCAGGACACATGATTTGAGATCCTTTTACAAGTAACATAATTAATCCAAATTCCCTAGCTCTAAGTCATTCTTTAACAACACGTGACACTTCTAATGAAATATCCCTAGGTGACAAATCAAAATGCTACAAATATACCAAGTGTGAAAAAATGTTATCTGAAATGCCAGTTTACACAGGTGTTTGATCTCATTTATATTCTTCTTCCATACAACAGATAAAGCACATCTGGCAGTTGACATTGTGTGTGTGAAAGTCTTGCTGAGCTTCATCACAACCAAGTGTGTCCAATTTTGTCTCCCTGCATGAAGCACACAGTAACTTTGTTCACCAAAACTTATCATAATTTTTTTCAGCTCATGAATGTTTATCCACTTTCAGCCACTGCTGCGTTTGAAATACAAATGCCTTAAACAGCACAAGTAGATGAGTGATTGCAAGTTATTGCTATCACTGGAAGTAAGCATCTTTTCTGTTTCAAACTACAAACTAAAATGTTTAGGTTTTCCTCCTACATAACCACAGAAACCTCAAACTAGCAAATACCTTCTAGTGACACCTAGAAGCCCATTTCTGTAGAACATGGGAGCGGCACCACCCCTGTCCTATCCCAGTCAGCCTGAAAGCAAGCATTTTGAGTCAAGAAAAATCCTTAACCATCGATCTCAGTAGGAACCACAACTCCAAGAGCAAACACAATCCTCTTCCGCATCAAATCCATCCCATGCCTATAGAGCTCCCTTGACAACAGCAATGTTATCATACTGATCTTTTATTTAAGATGTTAGCAGTGTTTTCACTGTTCACTGACAGCTCTTTTAAGCTTCACCTTCCCACTGCTGTTTTCCCCCTTCCTCTGTTCTTTCACTGCATTACTACTGCCACCATATATATAAATGTATACACACAGAAAAGTCAAATACAAACTAGTAAATCACAGGAAGCTAAAAATCTGATTCGTACAGCTTTTTGTAGCTTTGATCTGACTATAATATTTCCGACCTTATTTAACATTTGTATTTGACCTGCTAATTTCTATAGTTGTAATTGGCTTTTTTTTTTTTAATCAAGAAAAAGAATCAGAATTGGAACAGAATACTTCTATCGTTATAAAAGATCCAACCACATATATAACTGAAGTGGGAATCAATTACAGGTCCAAGACTTCATGTTACAGCACTCCCTGTGATGTTATCAGAGCACAGGAGAACAGAGAGATACTCCTCTTCGTCACAAAGCAAACTGCTGAAAAGTGAAAATCATTAGAGTTCTGGCGAACATTCAGTATAAAACCCCATTATGTGGTTTCAGATTCCATTTCACACTTGGAATTCACTCCGGCTTTTTCTAAAGGTTAAAACTAGGCATTCTCCATTTTCCCTTGAACTGTTTTTTGGCTTTTCAAACTGCAGTTACTTTTGCTTCCTGTTCTCTTGACCGTTAATGATACTTCACCTAAACATCCCATGGATTTTTCCTGATTTTATGTCTCCATGTTTTAAAGTTTATTTTCTTTCTGAGATTGAGTTGACACCATAAAGCATATCTATTACAGCAGGTAGAATCAGTCAGTGTGTTTTGGAACATAATAAGGAATTATTTAAGCCAAACATAAACTTTTGAAGTGCATTAGACAAAATATATTTTTTTTAAATGCAGGTATTTTCATGGTTGAAAGTACTGGGTACTATGCAATAAGGTTTTCCACAATCTTTTCTTCTTTCAAAAATAGGAGGAAAAAAATACTCCTAGTTTCCTTACTGTTTCAAAATCACTAGCTACCAACTTCTTTTATGAGATACTTGAAGTCTTCAAAGTATACAAATTTTATACACAGTCATTGTGGCTTAACCTCTGGAGTCAGCTCAGCCCCACACAGCTGCTCGCTCACTCCTCTCCAGTGGGATGGGGAAGGGAGAAGGAAGAGTAACAGTGAGAAAACTTGTGGCTTAAGATAAAGACAGTTTAATAGGGAAAGCAAAAGCTGTGCACTCAAGCAAAGCAAGAAATGCATTCGTTACTTCCCATCAGCAGGCAGGTGTTAAGCCATTTCCAGGAAAGCAGAGCCCCATCATACATCCTTTGGAAATAAAAGTAATATTATGGTGTATATAATGTGATTGAACCCAAAGTGATTCCTCAAAAAGGACAAATAAAAAAATATATAGAATTGTACCTGCTTCTATAAGATGTAAGGAAGAAAACAGCAGAGATTCATGTCTTACTTCATATAACTTCACTTGGAATATAAGACACTAGCCATTTTGTTTGCAATAAACTTCAGAAGGGAATTTTTTTCAAATGCCAAAGTTGCTTAGATACATAGTCCTACTTAAATCAATACGAATTAAGCATCTAAAAACATTACTTGTAATCTGGGCCTATGGTGCTTGTACATCTGAATAATCAGGAGAGATTTAGTATGCATGGTTTGTTTCCCTGAAGGTTGAGCAAGAGTTGTGGTCAGCCAGCATTAGAAATTACTCAAGATGAGCGAATAAGTTTCACAGATTTCAGTTTCTGTTGTGGACTGAGGCATTTGCACATAAGGACAACCCTTCTGTACTGATCAGCGATCCTCACCTACTCCAATGGCAACAAGCTTCCCATGGGATTTATTGTGTTATTGCATTGCCATCTGTGCTGGTGTCATGTTGTGGAAAGGTCTGAAAGCATAGATAGGAATTATAGTGACACTAATTTTTACAGGAAATTTTGCCTGCCTAATAGCATTTGGACATCCTCTCATTCTTCCACAGCTTCAACTGCTCTAAAAATCAAGGAATACCTATCACACTAACATTAAGTGACCTTATGGTACTGTCATAGACACTGAGTTCTCTCCAAGATAGGAAACACAAGATCTGTCAATTAAAGAAAAAAGGCTTTTCTTAATTGTGGTTTGGGGTTTTTTCGCAGTTATTTTGTTAACTACTGATTGACTAATCCATTCCACATTTCAGGGGGAAAAACTAAGATACGGTAATTTTGACATCTTGTGTTAACAGGGAGTACAACAATTTCAGAATCATTTTTCATGCTACAACATACTTTATCTCTCTCTTTGATTAGTATTTGCTCTTTATCTTTGGGTTCAAGGTATCAACAACTCATCACTAACCAATCACTCCAAATCCCAGGAACATTACAGTAAAAGGAGCTAAATAACACTCATTCTTTCATTGTATGTGTTTGCATGAAATTGATTTTAATTATGATGATATTTTCAAAGAGACACAGAGCTTCATTCTGATTGTCATGAGAAACTGGCATGCTTTGTAATATTTTGAACCCTCTCATTTAAAAAATTTTCCCAGATGTCCAACCTAAACCTCCCCTGGTCCAACTTGAGGCCATTTCTTCTTGTCTTACCACTTGTTACTTATGAGCAGAGACCGACATCCACCTTTGTACAACCTTCTTTAAAGTAGTTGTAGATAGCAATAAGGTCTCCCCTCAGCCTTCTTATCTTCAGACTAAACAGCCACAGTTCCCCCAGCTGTTCCTCATATGGACTTGCTCTCTAGACCCTTCATCAGCTTCGTTGCCCTTCTTTGGACATGTTCCAGCACCTCAGTATCATTCTTGTATTGAAGTGCCCAAAACTCAACACAGTACTCAAGGTGTGGCCTCACCAGTGCTGAGTACAGGGCAACAATCACGGTGGCCTACTGGCCACATTATTTCTGATACAAGCCAGGAAGTTGTAGGCCTTTCTTGGCCATCTGGGCACACTGCTGGTTCATATTCAGCTGGTTGTCAATCAGTATCCCGACGTCCCTTTCTGCGGGTCAGCTTTCCAGCCACATTTCCGCAAACCTGTAGCATTACTTGAGGCTGATGTGGCCCTAGTGCAGGACTTGGCACTTGGCCTTGTTGAAGCTCATAGAATTGACTTTGTCCTATTGATCCAGCCTGTACAAGTTCCTCTGTAGAGCCTCCCTACCCTCAAGCAGACCAACATTCCTACCCAACTTGCTGTCATCTGCAAACTTAGAGGGTGCACTCTATCTCCTCATCAAGATTGTTGCTAAAGATAATAAACAGAAGTGGCCTCAATACTTGTTAGAAGAGTCAGAACTTGAAAGGGGGAAGAGGTGGGGGGAAGTGCCAAAAGGACATCAAATAGTCTATAAAGGAATAGATATCTTCAAAAAAGAAAAACAGTTATAAATATATATAAAGTTATAAATAAATCATAGAGAAGTCATGAAAGGAAGGAAAAAGTAACAGCGAAAATAACACCAAATAAAACCATGGTCTGGGTAGCACTATAGACTCACCACACAGACCACAACAACAGGAATATATGTAACAATTTCCTGTGCTCTAAACATTGCATCTTCCCTTCAGAGCTTTTTTTAATCCAGTGTACCTTGCTATCCAATAATCTGAAGATGATGAAGCAGGAGGAGAGCTTGGTAAAGCACAGGTGTTCTAGGTTTCTTAATTATTCCAAATGACTTTGAAACCACGGGACCAGAGCTGTGCTGAAGGCAAAGAGGTGAAGTTTTCTTTGCTTCTGCAAAGCCATCTGCCATACCTCAGTCTACAGAACCATTTCAGGTGGTGCACAACCTGGTTAATCCAGGCTCTATCCAGTTGGATACGCAAATTATATATTTATGCTAGGAGGGATTTTAAAGCTTCTTTGCTTCAGCTGGCATGTTCTGCATCATTGCTCTTGGAGCAGAGACCAAAGCCACAACAGCAGAGCCTTTGCCTTCCCAACCAATGCTGCTCAGGGTTGTATTCAAAGGTATATTAACTGAAATGACTGTACTAATCTTCCCTCAAGAGCTAGAAATTCTGTAGCAAGACTATTCTACTGGTTTGAAAGTATCTCAAGGGCTCAAAAACCAAAAAAATCCCCAAGACAATCTATGCTAGACATTAAAACAATCAGATTGCCAATTGAAACAGTAAGTGGGACACGTAAAAGGGAAGTATTCCTTGGAAAACAGATGAAACATGACTCTCAGTCCTAGAACTCCTTGCTCAGCCACTATGATTAATATTGTCTTCAGTGAAAAATGTAGGCTGCTAACATGGTGTGATTTGTGGTAGTTCTATAAGAGAGTTTGCCATGCCAGGAAGTCTAATACTATGGGTATGTAATGAGGATAAATTATGGAGTATTTTTTCTTTTATTTCATACAATAATAGTGCATAAAAGTAAAATTCAGAATTTTTGTTATTATATTATACTGGCACTAAAGTTGAACTATTATTAAAACAATAAATGGAGAACGCCAGCAACATGTAAAATCAACAGAAAACAAGAAAAAAACAGGAAAGAAAAATAAAGAGAAACCTGAAGAAATCAGAAGGCAGAGAAGGGAAATAAAAACAACGATGAAACCAACATTCATTTTTCTCCAAGCAATGAGTTTCAGCTTAGATGTTGCCAAATAATACTTAGATCAGTATTTTTTCTTTTATTTCATACAATGATAGTGCATAAAAGTAAAATTTATTTTTAGTTTTAGCATATAGAAACACAGAAGGAGAGTGAAAAAACTGTTTTTAAATAATAGTAGGCCCTAAAAATTATATTAATAATTCGGTAACATTTGTTCTTCTGCAAAAAGTCACCAGAATGATTACAGACTTTTGGATTGATTCTTTACTTTGAGTAACTAGTAGATTAACTTTGAGAGGCAGAACTTTTTCAGTTCAGAGGAACAACTTTTTCAGAAATAAGTCCCTGGGTTGGAACCCAATTCTAGCTTCTTTCCCACCTCTAAAATAAAGGAGACATTCAGGAGGCTAGAAATGCTGGATCACTTCTTGGATTATGGAGTACGGATAACATCCTTTAGCATGGTATGGCACTAGCCTGGTTTTGATTCTAGACTTACAGAGTTTGTTACTAAGTAAATAGATTGATTATAAAATTTACAACTATTGTTATTGTTCTCTTCCTGGTGATGTATAAGACTTCTGGAGGCAGATTTTGGTGTCTGTGTTAGACTAATCTCCTTTCTGATATCTAAAGGCCTAACAGCTAAATATTGATTGGTAAGACTAACTGTAAATCCACCCAAATCTTCAGAAAACCTGTCACATCCAATAACCTTGTAAACTTTTTAAGGTCGTATCTTTGAATGAAATTTTGTCTGCAAGGACATCAGATTTGACTGTCAATTTGTTCTTCAACAGTATTAAGTATGTTCCAGTTTGAGTTACCCTAAACCTTGACAAACTATGTCCAATTCCCTCCCATCTTCCATCTTTTATTTTTGGAGACTTCACACATTAAAAACTTAAAAATATCTATTAGCATGCAGCAAGTAACGACAACAGCAACCTCTACCATTTTTCATTGTATTACTGTTTGCAACTGTGATTAGCAACTTCTAAACACAAATTTCCAAATAAATAATTGCAAACAGTCTGAAATCCTAACATGCATTGTTTCCATTTATGAAAGCAAAACATATTACTGAGCAAACTGTGTTACTTCTAGGATTATTGTAGCATTGCTAAATGCCAAAAAAGTCTGAAGAAAAGCTATAGTGAAACAGTTCTTTCAGTCAGACACCAGACTGAACTTAAATGTTGGGAGTCAATTTCTCAAAAGTTTTACTTTTACTAAAATAGTGGCTTTCTTAATTGAATCACAAGATCAATGACCTCTTGCTTTTCAAGAATTCTCAAATACATGTGACATAGCTCTCAAATACTTTCAGCTGTATCAAACAGACTGTAATTCAACATGCTTAGGTAAGCAGAAATTAAATGTCTAAGTTAGCTGGAACCAGTAAAGGATTTTTCAATTTAAGAGACTAAAAGTAGCAACAAAATCTATTTGTTTCCCTATAACAAGTTCTCATGTAAAATATTTACACATATAAAAGTTAAAGACATGATCATGCAATCAATAAAAATCTCAACACAAGCATTTCTTTAAACACATATTAAATAGGTGGAGGCATCTGCCACAATTTTGCTATCAAATAAAATAATTTTGCACACATCTTCAATATCCACTGCTTGTTGTATCCTTCCCTGCCCTTTTTATTCATCCTTCTTTATTTGCACATGCAAATATGTAGGTTCAGGCGATACATAATAAATTTTCCCTGTATCCTGAAAAAAAATTTAAACAAACATTGTAAGCAACATAGTGGGATACTGTTTGCTCCACTGCAATTTTCAAACACTGAAGTTAAAAAATAAAACCTCTACCCATCCACGAGAAAGATCTGCTAAGCCAATAATGTTGCAAGGAGGCACTTGTTAGCTTTCTTAGTGATTTTTTTCACCAATTGCTTTTTTGTTTTTCCTTATTGGAATTACTGCTGCCACCTTTCCCATATCACACACAATTATTTAGACATCTAGATATTCCTCTGAATTTCTGTTTTTATTATTCCACCAGATTTAGACTATTCTGGAGTCCTGCATTACAGGGCTACGGATCTCATGGGTATGGCAGAGACACGGTGGGACAGCTCACCACCATAAAGCACTTCCATGGATGGATACCTGTTCTTTTGGAAGGCTTGACTGCACAAGCAAGGAAGGGGAGTTGCCCTGAGCATGAAAGAGCAGCAGGGAAAGCCATGACCTCTGCTTAGGGACAGATGACAAGGCAGCCTTGGATGCAGAAAGAGACATGGGGGTCCTTGCAGATGGCCAGTTTAACATGAACCAGCAATGTGACCCCATGGCAAAGAAAGCTAGCAGAATTCTGGGATGCATTAGACAGAGCATCAGGGGTGGAGGGAGGTGATCCTTCATAACTGCTCTGCCCTGCTGAGATGCATTTGCCATGCTAGGTCCAGTTCTGAGCTCTCTGGTGCAACAAAGATACATCGGAGCACACACTGTAAAGACCCAGGAAGTAGATTAAGCAACTGAAGAGAGGCTCATATGAGGACAGGCTAAGAGGGCTGAGACTGTTCAGCCTGCAGATAAGAAAGCTCAGAGGGAATCACATCAATGTGTATAAATGTTTTTTAGGAGGAGATAAAGGAGAAAGAGCCAGACTCTTCTCAGTGGTGACAAGAGACAGTAGGCACAAACTGGAATTCAGGAAATTCCATTTAAACATTAGAAAAAAACCTTTATTCCTCTGAGGTTGATAAAATGCCAACACAGTTTGCTGATAGATGTAGAGTCTTCCTCCTTGGAGATATTAAAAAGCCAGATGGGCATAGCCCTGCACAAACAGCTCTAGGTACCCCTGCTTTGTGCACATGGGTTGGACACACAGTTACCAAACATCCCTTCCTACCTCAACTATTTTAAGATGCTGTAATATTTAGTTTAGACAGATAGCCACAGATCAAAACTTGAATACTACTATTGTAAACAATCTGATAAGTATCAAATTCACCTTTTTCTATCCTGTACTGCATCATCTGTACCCATTTTGAGTGGGTGTCAAATGGAAAAAAATGTCAGTGCTCTTTAAACCGTGTATGCAAGCAGCCTTAGTCCTAAACATTATGTCAAGGACTTGTTATAAAATGAAAGAACATGCAGTTACTGTGTTTTTTAACATCACAGAACAGCTATTCAAGAAAATGCATGGAACCTGAATGGCAGCTGCCACCTTTTCAGTCAGCTTTCATGAAAAGGTGGTTTTAATCTACTATTAGGTAAAAGGATTTTTAAATTTAAATGAACATGCTTTTAAGGTCAACTATTTCTGATTTTTTTTTTCCTTGATCCAGTCTCTGGATCTAGTCCAACCATTAACCTAGCACTACCAAGTTATGACTAAACCATTTCACTAACACAACACCTACATGTCTTTTAAATACTTCCAGGGATGGTGATTGACCCAGTTTCAAACAGTACAGGTCACCCTTGCACCACTAATGATCTTAAATTCAGATTATCTGTAGCAATTAACCAATCTTTCACCATAGTTAGATAGAAGGACAGTTTCACACAAAGATTGATTCCTATCCTAAATCTAGTGTCCAGAATAGGAAAAATTAATCACTTTTCAGAAGTATTTTTCTCAATTGCCTACAAAAGCAATCTCAAACTAGTTTCCACGTTCACCACTTTCTAGCCAGTATCAGTCAGATAAAGTGAATCCCATCTTCATTCTCCAGTGCAATTACTTTAAAAAAAAAAAAAGAGAATTTTAAAAACTCAGTACCTCACATTAAATATTACTCATTATTTCAAATTTAACCTTTCAGATGCAGCCACATAAGCACCTTCACAGAAAGATGAAAATATAAATTTCAGAATTGTTGAGGTCTGCAAGTGCCTTTTTAATAGAAATGTCACAATTTTTAAAGGAAATAATCTAAAGGAGTCTAGAAAACAGATTTTGGCAAAAAAATTAGTGAATACAAATGCATGGGAAGAAGTTTCAGCTGAATGAGCTGACAGGTATTTTCTCCAAGCGGTGACAATGCAGATCTTAAGCATGACATTTGATGCTCTCTAAATGAGGAAGGAAAAAAACCCACAGCTTGGAAAACCAAGTTAACAGAAACGGCTAAATTCCAGCTTTGTATCACATTTCCATCAGATACAATCAGGCAAACTCACCCGTAACTTCGAGAAGCTGAGAGTTAAAAGAGCTAGATCCCATGAAAATCAGACTAAAGGCCTGCAAAGTAGAGGAGTACATAGACTAAATGCATAGATTAAAAGCATTTAAAGCTGAAAAATTTCAGCCATCTCTGTGAAGATATCTTCTAGCTATTCTTGCAAAGGACAAAAGCAAATTTGCCAGGTCAGCCAGGTGAAATACTCAAGAAAGGTACAGCACTGAGTTATGGATAGTAATACAGATAACCAAGGAAAGAGCAGGATTTTATTCCTTTTATGCTAATGAGCCCTATAAGTGGGTGTTTAATTTAAATATAACAGAAGGCATTTCATACATTTACTTCCGTATAAGCCTGGTTTAGCTGAATGAGATTCCTAGTAATGACGGCGAACTTTTATAATTTTGCAGAATAGATAGAACCATAGAATGCATTAGGTTGGAAGGGACGTCCAAAGATCCCAAAGATCGTCTAGTCCAACCCCATTGCAGTTAGCATGGACGTCTCTAACTAGATCAGGTTGCTCAGAGCCCCATCAAGCCTAGCCTTGAACGTCTCCATGGAGATAAATCAGAACCAAATATGTTAATGATTGAAAGATGAGGCATTGATGCCAATTACTGCAGTACTGAGATTTCATTCTATATCTTATATTTAATATTTATGGAATAAGTGCATTACTTGAGCATTGCTGAAAATTGAAGTATCTTTAATGAAAGCAAATTGCATAATACCTTAACCAAGAACACTAGCCATGGAAAGATATAAACATACAACCGTAACATTTCTTAGTAGAGGATGGTTTTATCTACATATGCTAGGTGCCCAAACATTCATTTAAAAACAGGTCCTGGTTTCACTGGAATAGAATCATAGGCCATGAGCAGTCATGCAGGCTGTTAGTAGTTTTGAGTCAGCCAGGAGCTTAAGCTGAGAGGGGCAAAAGCCAGGGCAGCTGACCCGAGCTGGCTACCGGTTTATCCCATACCATAAACATCATGCTCATTATAAAGGGGGAAGTTTGCTAAGGACAGGAGCATCTCCTGCTTGGGCTCTTCCTCCTCCTTCTCACCATTCCTAGAAGGGCTTGCTCACTATTCTGTTCCCAAGGATTGCTTTCCCATTTATTGTGACTGCTGTAAATGCACTGGGCTAAGTACAACTTTGTATAATTTATATAGGTATTAATATTAGTTTTGCTGTTTCATTAAATCTGTTTTCATTTCAACGCATGAGCCTCCTGTCCTTTTCCCAATTCCCCTTCCTTGCTGGGGAGAGGTCACTAGGTGATAGAGCAACTGCCATATCTTAGCTCTGGATACAGGCTAAACAGACAAAACCCTACAAAATATTAGAAGATATGAAGCAATACACAGTAGCTAAGAAAAAGGAGAGGCTAGGTCTTACTTGGGTCAGGATCCTTGAACAAAATGATTGCAAGGATACTGCTGCCATAAGGCACAGAACTGAACTCTATTAGATTCGCAGGACAAAGTCTCACAAAGGCTGCAACACAGACCTAACTACCTTCCCTGGCTAATAAAGAGAACATGAGCGTGGAGTCACACTAAGTCTATGGGTTAACACCAGCAGAGAAGCTAACAAAATAGACCTAATTTATGCATTAGGATATTAGTTATTTTATGGTACTTTTAGTCAGGATGAACTGATTCTACTTATTTTCTGCTCAAATTTTATGTATTTTTTGTTGAGTACCAAACATGGTACAGGTGTAAATTCATAATCAGGTGAAATACTAGTCTCTGTCTTGCTTGTGGAAGATAATTCACCTTTAAAAGTATGTTTTCTTATCTAAGGAAAAAAAAAAATCAATCCAGGTAGACAGACTGTGCATGTTTTTATACACCCTCTTAAAAAAAAATCCAGTGGTCACGTCCCTAACATATGCTGAAAATACATCACTTGGCAGTCTTTTTCCTCTTTGATTTATTCTAGATCAAATAACTTGTGAGACAAGATGTATTTTCTACCCAGCCCTGAATACACAGTGGTCTATCTTCTACAGAACATGGAAGTACAGTGCATTGGTGAGAATCAAAAGAGCATATTGGCATATTTTAAATATCTGCAATGCTTTCATACAGGAAAGTTTGTTCACGTAGCCATAAAACTTAAAAATATTTCCAGA
>VZZY01024857.1:0-14922 GCA_013400335.1 Eurystomus gularis | reverse complement strand
CCCAAACCTATCTCTTTTGGAGCGTGTGAGAGCCAGTTATGCACAGCCAGTTCTACAAGATATGGTGCAGGCTCCAGGATAAAGTAAAAGGGTGATGTGCAGGTTTCTTGTGGCTGTGCAAAGGCTGCCTGGGGAGGCTTGAAATGAACACAAGTGTTTGGTGCTGGCAGCTTTGGTTTGGGAGCAGGACCCAAACGTATCTACTTTTGGAGCTTGTGAGATCCGGTTGTGCACTGTGATTTCTACAATATATAGTGGAGCCTACAGTCTAAAGCAAATGTGTGATGTGCAGGTTTCTTGTGGCTGTGCAAAGGCTGCCCGGGGAGGCTTGAAATGAGCCCAAGTGTTTGGTGCTGACTGCTTTCGTGGGGGAGGAGGGACCAAACATATCACTTTTGGAGCTTGCAAGAGCCAGTTGTGTCTTTAGATGTGTACAACAGATGGCAAAGGCTATGGGCTAAAGCAAGGGTGGGAGCTGCATATTTCCTGTGGCTGTGAAAACTCTACCAGAGCAAGGTGAGGACCAGCATTTCTATTTTGTACTAGCACTTCTTCTTAGGGCATAGGTGCTAGATCTGTCATGTTTAGAGCTCAGCTCTGGCTAAACCAAATTGTGTATTTTGGGTTTTCAGTACATCTTGCAGGCTAACGGCTAATGCTAAGGTGTGAGGTGCAGGTTTCTTTGGGCTGTTAAAATGCTCCCTGAGAACATGAGGGTCTGTTATGGTATTTGTTCCTGACACCTTCCCCGGGGGAGCAGAGTCTGGACTCTGTGTTTATGTTAGGTCTCTTGCAAGACCTAACTTGGAATACAGGGTGTGTTGAAAGCTAGAGGGTAAAGCAAAGGTGGGAGCTCCCAGTACAGACTGTGAATGGTCTGCTAAGTACAGGTGAAGGCCAGCACAGAATTCAGGGCTTGCCCCTTTCATGGTGGAAATCCCTGCTCTGCTAAAACAACTAGAGCACCTTTGAAGGCTAATATCTAGAGCATATGTAGGAGCTCCACCTTTCCTGGGGCTGTGGCATGGCACCACCTCAGGTCTTGCAAGTCCTGGATGCTTTCAGCTTTGGAGCTGGATTCTGTCAAGGCCTGTATCCAACACATTGTAGTTCAAGGTATTGACTGAAGCACTGGTGGGAGCCCCACATTTTTGGTGTCTGTGGAAGGGCTGGTAGCACATGTGAGGACCACCCCAACCGTTTAGTTTTAGCCCCTTCCCTGTAGCAACCATCAATGGAGGTTTCTATTTTGAAGCTGGTTGCTATAGGATTAACCTACCACGTTTTTCAGTATATCGGAATATATTTTTTAAGCTTACCTTTACAGAGGGGAACCTTCTTCCACATGATCCTCTTCTCGGACCACAGCTAGGGTTTTCCTCCATGCTTATGTACCTTTGTATTTCATAGGGTCTTAGTGATAGTTACAGTCTAATGCAAGGCAGGTGACAGAGACAGGGCCAAAAAAACCCCCAGTTAACCCACAACACAGTTGTTGCTTTACCCCAACATGCTGCTTACTACTTCCACTAGATAGTTTCTTTCTTAACTGCAGGAAGGTATCACAGGAGTTAAGAATTCCTCCTTCCTTATGCCTAGGGAAGGCCAGGGAGGGTATAGTTTCAGCTCTCATATTAGTCCTTTTAGAGTTTTTTTGCATTTGGGGGTGTTGGGTTGGTTTTTGTTGTTGTTGTTTTTTTTTTTTTTTTTTTTTTTTTTTTTTTTTTTTTCCAGTTTGCTTTGTGTTTTTTTTCCCCTCTTTGAACCTGGTTTCCAGAATTTGCTGCCAACTCAAATCTAGTTATCAGGAACCTTCATCTAGTGCCTTGAAAATATGAGATCTATCTTCACTGTTTCCCCTTTCCTTAGCCCTCTCTTTCATGGTTCAAGTGACTCTCCAAAGACATAGCAAAGGAAAAGACCCAAGATTTGTTCCTGCTCCACCCCCAAAGCAGTTTGGTGTCTGATCAATACATGCACACTGCAGTACCAGGAGACAAAGACATAGTATTCCTCTACAGGCATCTTCTACCCTAGTCCACTGCAGCTATTCACTGCTAGTCAGAGACAGCAGAGCTACAAAATTTGTTTCCCATCTGCTGTATAAATGTACTTTAATGTTCTCTTAAAATGTATGACTGCAGCTTATGCTGGTACACTGGGGTGAGCAACCAACTACATTCATCTAAGGAAAGGTATTAAAAACAAAATGCATTGGGAGAGATACAGCATGTTGAAAGCACACAGATGTGAAATTCCTGTAAGATTATAGAAAGATCACAGGTTTTCCAGTTCAAGCTATCAAGAGACTAGCCAAGTAAAGCACAAACAACATGAGAAGCCCTGAAAAGGTTCACCTACCAGTAAGATTTTACACCCTTCCAAACTTCATTCTAATCCATCTCAGCAACACTTTATTTTTGTCCATTCTGCCAACAGTTCTAGCTACAGAAAAGCATTTTGACTTCAGGGAGGCATGTTCACATTAAAAACAATGCATTATCCTTGAAGTCAGATAGACTTTAATTTCCTGTTAGAAAGCCCTCTATAGAGGTACAGGCTTCTGAGATGATGGGAACTGGTATTACTCATTTGAAGACAGGTTGCTGAAAACAGGTGGGACAGGAACCAGAAACTCTACAGATGACAGACCTGCCTTTGGCAGCAGCCAGAAAAGAGCACACAGGTGATGCAGTCACTTGGACTTTCATCAGTCTCTGCCCTTAGGCACCCACCTGCTCAGCAGAGTACAGCTCAGTAAGAGAAAGGAGATAGGAAAAAAAATAAACATAAGGTTGAGGGGAAAGACAGAAGAACCCAGGCAATTCAGTTATGCAAGCACTCTGCATATGGAAGTTTGAATATCTGATTAAGTTTGGCAATGGGCATAGGGATTTTACTTGGAATTAGTTCTTGTTCACCAACCTACATAATATGAAGTAAGGAAACACTAGAACTTACTAATTCATGTCAGACATGATACTACTTAAAATGTTTCCTACACAAAAAAGATTTCTGTATAAAGCAAACTAACAAAACATATACTTATTATACCTATAGAAAACAGTATTAAGCCCTCTTCTGAGGGCTACATAGTCCTCAGCAGGCATCTGTACATACTTTAGTGAGCTTTCCTCTTAATCCAAAATTCTAGAAAAGGATCAATCCCTAACATCTTGCCCCACCCCTCCACTTGTTCTCAACTACTCTTAGATACTACATTTCCATTTGTAGGGAAGTACTGCAGTCATGTGACCTGTGACTCTTCATAATTTACTATCTTCACCTTTTAAGACAGACTGCTCTTCTAATACACTGAATGCTGCCTTTGGTAGGGAAAAAAAGTGTTACCCAAAAGGGTTTTATTCACTTTTCAGGCCAACTATATCCTGCACAGACTAGAGTCTGTGCTGAAAATAACAGCCAGCACAACAGTCATCACCACAGGTACTTGTTTTTTCCTTCCTTTTTGAACAGGCAAACAACAACTTATTTTCCCACTGAAACAGTTACACAATGGCTACATCAAATTTGAAAGTTCCTCAAATTTTCAAAAGTCGATGAAAGCCAGATTCTAGAGGGAGACAACATGGGTAAAAAATATCAATACACATGGTATTTTAATACAAAATAGTAGCTTTTTTTTTTACACAAGTCAGTTTTTTTAAAATATAGAACCTTAAAAAAAATGAACAAATTGCTATCCACACACTATAAACACTTCTTTTGCGCTCAGTTTGATCAAGTTACCAGAACAATTTAAACACCAGTCCATAGTTTAGATACTGCCTTGAAGTTTCATGAAAACTATGCCGCACTGTGCACTACCATTATTATATGTACAGTGTGAAGCGCCTTCTTTCCATTTAACATGGTAATAGAAACTATTTCAGTTATCAAGTTCTTTGTGCAAGGATTTCACATTCTACTCATGCTCATGACAGAGTTGCATTACATTTCAGTGGCTCTGGTATGACCAACCACATGTAATTCTGTGAATGTCGATTGAAAGAATGTCCATTACATATTCTGGAATTACAAGTTCTTCAGCTAGATAAAAGAAAACTTATTTTAGGGGAAATACTAGCCTGATTAGACAGAACGTAACAATTTCTAAGCACTGAAATAGATTTTGATTTCTCAAAGTTGAACAAAAGTAATTAACTATCACACTTTCATAGAGATGAACTATATAGCAGGTACATCTCAGGAATATTTGTAATTGCCTGTTTTTTGAACCCATAGACAGGAAAAAATTTCCCTCTAAGATGGAAATCTTAAAAGGTCTTATTTAGTAGTAAATCATCCAGAAGTTGCAGGATGTTAGCCAAGTAGATTTAGGATGATTTACTTGCATTACAGTAATTTACACAATTAAACTTTATGCATACAGTACAAAACTATGAACAAAAAGGTGAAGCAAACTTTTTTATTTATGTTCAGGTAAAAACATTAACCTGATGAAGTCAATTATTGCAGATTTGAGAAATCAGCACATAAAACAGTTGGACAGAGCATTGCTTACAGGTGCTTTATCTGTGTCAAAAGACAAAGGCTGAACTGTTTGTTCCAAGCTAGCACTTAGGGGGCTGGGTGGGAAGGGGAGGATAAACTACAAAAATAACCAGGAACTTAGATCAAGAACAGGAAAATCATTTACTCAAATAGGGAATGAAACAACTAATTTGTCTTCTAAAAAAATTTACATCAATTCAAAATGCTCTGGCCTTACCACAATACACAATGGCCAGCCCAAGCTGTTAGACTTAACTACATGAAAGAAATAATTCTTCCTAGCCTCTAGTAAGAGGCTTTTGCTGCCTGAATCACTGTGTAAACACCTCTAGAGTGTCAGCTGGTAAAGACCGTTGCCATTATATCCTACCACTACCATAAAAACTATGCTATAAGAAAGGTTCTACCTACTTACAATGGCTGAATTATACTGACAATATATATTTGATTTTCAGTGAAATTTAAATTATCTTAATGAAAGAAAGAGGCACGGAGCAATTAAATGCCCATGCTAACCAAAACATAGCAATTGTTGAATGTTGCACACAAAAAGAACCAAGTGAATTGCACATCAGACAATACATGAGGATGGGTAAAATTAAGAGGCAGGTGAGAGTACACAGAACTAGTCTACTAAGCTAGGTTTGTCAAATACATGGTGTATTTTAATTTCTGTACTTATGTACAAAAGTTGTCTTTGGAGGAAAAACTTCAGACTTAGCTAGATGGATACACACAGCCCAGTATTAAACTGCACAGCGACATTTATTGTTCCAGCCTGGAAAAACATCCCTTTTTAAATTTCACACAGCAAAGCAAGTTAAAAACTTCACTCATCAAATAAATGATAATTTAAACAAGAACTTGCTAAAGAAATCTTGAAACAACAACTTTTAGGGCCTGATCACTTTAAGTCCATAGGGGCCTTTAATGAATATCAACCAAGTCTTTGCTTATAATCTGCAAGCCGTTTTTCTGCGTAACAGGTTTCCTTGACTCAGGTGATATATTTAGAAAAGAATTTTAAAGTTTCTCTTTTGCTGTAACAGACATTGCATTTTTCATTGTGATCAGGAAAGATGGAATGACTGCTGCCCTTCTCTTGCAGCTATCAATAGTTTTTCACGCATTATCTCAATAGTTGAATAGTCCGGCAATTTGAGATAGTTCACACAAGTCATTACTGAGGGCAAGAAATCATCTGGATTCTCTGTAGATTCAAATGTCTTACGTACAATTGTCAAGGGAGGATTCAAACTTCGAAAGCCTGTTAATGAGAAAAGACATTCAGACAAAGGTGGTTGTTCTTGAAATCCCACAGTTAACATCCTAGACATTAACAGTGACAGAAGCATGCATCTCATAACTGACTTCTTAATCTCAATTTTTTAAAGTTTAGAATAGGGCTTTATAAGGCCATGTAGCAAGCTAAAGAAATACCTAAAATCCTGTCTGTACGTTAGCTTTCCAAGATGAATTAAAGAAAGAAATAAGCTAGACACATCTATTTTTAATTCTGTCATCTGTATGTGTCAAAAAACTACTCCAGTCATAATATTTTAAGAGTTTGTTGGTTTCATACATATTTTCCAAGATTCTCAGAAATTATCTATAGCTGTGGTACCTTTTTTTACTCTGGCTAAGGTTTTTATACTCTTAACCCTCAAGCCTGTCTGCACCATATCTGCCCCCCCAAAATTATTTTTTTTCTTTTTGTTTTAAAGTCAGCTCTTTCCCCCAAGCCCCAAAGAAGATAGGTAATGGAACAGATGCATAAATTTTGTTTTCACTTGCAAAGCATTCAGCTGAGAATATGGTAAAATGTGTATTCTATAATGGTCCCTAGCAAAGACAGCAAATTCCTCAGTTTTCTTCACTGCCTCTTATCTAAAATTCTGAAATTTAAAAAGGGGGAGAAATTAAAGTTTATCACTATGCTAATAGAAAAATTATTATTATTGTTTCCAGGCAACAATGCATCTACCCAAGGAATACAGTATTAGGGGTTTTCAGTTTTTTTAAAATATGAACTATTTTATTTTTCCTCTGATAGCTTACCTGGTAGCATAAATTAAACCCAGAAAGAGTCAACTGAAGTGTCATGAGACTAACACAAAGTATGAGAATTCTATCTGAAGTCTACCAAACCACTTCTGAAATTAAAAATGTCAAGCAAATTGAACATCTAAAATACACAGTTAAGTAACTTCTCCTATATTGAAATCATCCACCTATTCTGAAATGTATTAATAATACTGATTTCATATTTAGCGATATGTAATAAACAAAACCTACCTCCTACAGGCAGTCTGGGGCTACCCGTCACAAACTGAAGAAACAACCTTTGTTGCTCACTATCAAAGCTACTGAGAATTTCAAAAAGGTACTTCACTGCTCGACTAAGGAGAGAAAAAGCGCAAGCTATTATTGTTCATAGTTAAATTAATTGCATCAGATTCATATTCAGTGCAGTATAAATATTTTCAAATAAATTTCATGTAATTTTTAGCTTGAATAACAGTATATAAAGATTATTTAAATGTCTTTTCTAGAACTAATTTAGGTATTTAACAAGACCAACACCATATTACCTGTCATGTGTATAACCGTGATCTGGCCTGCAACATTCCATTAAAGTCTTTGCATCCCAAGTGTCTGTTTTACTGCCACACAAGAGCTGCTCCAACTACAGAATCAAAGAACAAGGAAATAAGTTTTCCCCTTTACAACCTGAGGCAGAACAAAGTACTGCCCACTCTGATGACTATTACAGTATTCTACTTTCTAGAACAGCTTGCTGCAAAATAACTTCAGTCAGCCCAAGCAATTCTCCCAAATTCTTTGAATGCAATAGCATCACCCCAGCAACAGACTTACTTGCTAAATCTGCCTTTGCATATAAGGCATATGAGATGCTGAATGTATCTCTTAGAACACAGACAGTCCCAATAAAAAATTTACACCGGAGAACCAAAAAAAATGCCTTAGCTTTTTTAAAATCTCACAATTTAAGATATTTAGGGAATACGAAGAATAGTGTTTACACTTGCTTTTTAGAACTCTGAGCTCTTTGAAAGAAAAAAGAAAATCATTGGGCAGAGACAGATTTGTCAGATAGTTTTGTACTTAAAATTCTTTATATTTAAAGTATCTATTAAGTACAATAATTCTTTGTACTTAAAGTTATTTATAATAGTTTAGGAATGGTTTGTAAAAAAGTTCAAATGGCTGGATAGCTATCAGAAACAGAATACAAGATCACACGTGTATTCTCTAAATGGTATCTTATATCTCACACTATTCCTATGACTTAATTTTGATCAACCATATCAGTAGATTAGTAACAGACTAAAAATTTTTTAAAATGTCCACACTGAAGCAAGCAAACTATGGCAAACAACAAGAACAGCATCACATATACCAAAAACTTTTACAAGGAAATTGGTATGATGGATGGTCAGAGTGAGAACAAGGCAAGACTATCCTTATTCTTTACCCCTTCATCGGAATCTCCTCTTACTGTCATGCTTTGTTAAAGAGCTGGCTATTTTTTAATAGAACATCCAGGTAGCATCCACATCTATACCTATAGCTACATTACAAGAATTAAAGTACCCATACCAATACAAATAAGCCCACATATAAATTTCAGCACTATTCTCAGAAAAGCTGGGTACACTCAATTTTAATGAAAATGGAGCTATTCTTAATAAAGACATAAAAGAATGACCACCAAACACAGAAATCTTTAACATTTAAGCATGCCATTTAAAGGACACCAAGTTTTACTAACATACATCAAAAATATAATCAGACTGTCACAAACACATTGCATCTGATGCACTCCTAGGTTCAGACTGTCCATACATCTAGGTAATAAGATTATTAAAAGCCAGTAAAAACATGTTTACCAACCTCCTCAGGATAGAAGTACTGAAGATGACTAAGAGGGAAGACAGATTCAAATCCATCTCTGAAAGAGTCAAACTGTCTAGCGACACCTTCATTTAGTGCCCAGAATATAACCAACTGCAGGGAAAGAAAAAAGCCATTTGAACAAAAGGAAGTGTGAAATAGTCACTACTGTAGAAAAGACTACACCTGCAGAAAAAAAACCCCAAACTACAAAAGACTAACCATATCCTTACTGCAGTTGTGCCAGAGTTTGAATTCATGGAGATACATGGCTCCACAGCATTGCCTTATTCTGCCTTAATTCAATAAGCTCATACTGCTACATGTTGCAAGTGCAATGCAACAGACATTGCAAATTAGCAGAAGTCATTTGGAGTTCAAACAACCCCATGTTTAGAATATCCTAAGCATGCAACTCACGCATAATTTTAAAACTTACTTGCCTTTTTCTTTGATAAAACAAGGTTAATACATGGAATTCAGAACAGCTGGTTAAACTGAACTTATTTAACAAAACACTTTAAAACAAATCTAAACACTTATCAGATATTTTTAGAAGCCTAACCTTGATGTTCTCTCTGTACACTGGATTCATTTAAAATTCAGCAACTGAAACAGAAATCCTTATAGCATCATCGGCAGTATTACACTAGTTTCCCATACAGAAATATATGGGGATCCCTTTTCTAATAGTTACAAAAAGCAACATTAGTCTTTTTTGCTATATTAAGTAGCTTAATATCATAAGAATACATGAGAAAAAACAAACAACTTCATTTCATGTTACTGGGATTTGGTTAAGAATTAAGGCAAAAGACAGTAAAATAGCAGTCTAGGCTTTTTGTGCGTGGGGTTTTTTTTTCGTTTGTATCTTCAGTTACCCCCTTGGGACTAAATTCCCCTTCCAAAGTGGATAGCACATACTGAAACAATAATCACCTGTAGGGGAAAAGAAAGGGGACATGACACAAACAAGACCAAATTTCTTTTAAATATCCAGCAGCCAGTATTTCTCCACTAAATTAAGAAATATATTGTACATGGCAGATTGTATGTCAAATTCAGATTTTTGTCAGTTAGTGCTACCGATGATTACACTTGCCTTGGACACCCTCAGTTCTAAGCAGGAAATGAACCGTACTTGTAGAATATGTGCTCTCAATACACAGCTACTAATTTTAAAAAATGTGAAAAGCTCTTGTGACACCGAGAATAGCTTGAAAGACATCTAAGGATGCATCTGAATTTGATTAGAAACCTTATGGATACTGCTGGACTCCTAAAGAAAGTATTTAGCCCTGTCCCATAGAAGACTTACTTGCCCAGGAAAGCTCTCAGATATGAAAGCCTATTAGGATCTCATCTGTTGATAAGCTTTCCTAAAGTCAGACATTAATTTCAGGAAAGATACATACCTTACTTTCACACATCATCAGGTTGTAATACTGGAGAGGAAAACTAGTAAGGACCAGTAGCACAAAAGGCTATTCTGCTGTAGTCTGTAACACAGAATAGCCTATGGCTACTCTGGCAGCAGAGTTGCTTACTTAGAATTTTGATTACTTTTTATAACCAGAAGTATGTGGCAAAATTAGGCTGCACTATATTGTTGTGGATTCAAAGAAGAGATCAAATTGCTAGGCAAAAAACTGCAGGCCTGGAAACCTTTCGTTCACAAATCTAGAAAAAGCAAACCTATTTCTTTATAATACAAGGGTGGGTGGTAACAAGTCTTTCACTACACTGGTAGCTGAAACAGCTCTACTTCATAGTTCCTGCTGTGAATCATCCTCAGAGGAAAAACAAAAGGGAGGTGGAGTGTGAAATTACATGACTGTAGGAGAGGCATGAAGAGTAACAGTAGGATATTCTAGCTTTATAAACTACTTTTAATGGTATTCCACACAAGATTTTAATGAAAATAACATTTTCAAGAGAAGGGCAGGTGGCCCACAGGAAGCTATACAGGCTAGCAAATAAATTCAATATATTGTTTCTAAATTGCACAATTCACCATACTTGTGACACACAGGATATTCATATTCTCTGTGAAATCTTTTCTATTTCTTTGACATCAAGTCTGTAATGCTAATCACTGGGATCTCTTATAGAGGAGACTTTAAAAGACAAATTATTTTCTACAAGGACAGAAAAACTGCACAGGTTAAAGAACTATTTAACTTAAGGAAGTTCCTTAACTTAGTTAAGGAACTATTTAAAGAAAATAGTTCCAGAAGCTGTTTAGAAAGAAACAGAGAACAAGCTTTCTGTAGTGATCTTCTTTTCCTTTACAAAGCCTGAAGCCTGCAACAGGACAAATACAGGATGTCTGCATGCCTCTCTCAGCATATCAGATACCTGATACAGATATACAGAAGAAAAAGCAACTGACTGCAAACTGTATGAAAAAATCAAGCTTGAAAGCAACCTTGCTCAGCTTTCCTCAGTAGAGGCTGCAAATGCTGTTTCTAACTGGTTGCTGGCACTGCCCATCTAAGTCTGCAAAAAGCTTTATATCCAAGTGTGTTTAATTTTGTAAGTGATTCTTGACTAGCAGAATTTGCTTTCAAGAAGTAAATACGAGAACTGGATATGTGCATAACAGCTTGAATCTGGAATATGAACACCAACTGCTCAATATTTAGTTGAAAAGATTATGGAAAAACTTTGCTAAATTCTCAGTTGCTATCAAGGAGCTTACATAACTCTTTTCTGAATCAGTTCTACCAAAACATCAGATATGTTTCTTATCAGTTTTTTAAAATCCTAACAGTCGTCAGAGTGAAATTAGCAGCAGACTAACCTCTCAGAAAATGCATTACTTAGGAACTGGAATAATGGCTTTTTCATAATACAATCAACCATTCCCACCTCCATCCCACTCATGACTTCATGTGATAATATTGCATTTTTCTTGCCTTTCCTCATCTCTTTTCCAGGCTGTTTTTAACCTATTCCATTTAAACGCTTTCTTATGTGGAACTAGTCTCCTACCTTTGTTCAGCAGTATCACCCTTTTGTTTTTCTGGGTTATGTCCCTTCTGACAGGGAAATAAATCAATATGCAGATCAATTTATGGCACCATTTTGTTACCTGTTCCTTACCTTTTCTTTAAATGGTTTGGGCTTTTTTGTTTGTGTGGTTTTGTGTTTCGTGTGATTAGTTTAAAAGAAACACTGCTCCTCTAGTTTTGATATGCAACTGAGCTAATGTTTTCTTAAGTTTGACCTTGAAAAATTTCACTATTACCACAGCAGTTCAAAGCCCACTGAAGTGTGCATAGCAGGTGTTAAAACACTGTTGCTAATAAATTTATCATACCCCATTGTGAGAACTTGTTAAAAGATTCTGACAGTCCACAGCTCAAATTACTCCACTTGCTACAACACCTTTTATCCAAAAAACCCCTGTGTTTCTGATGACTTCATTATGTATAAACAAGACTTTTTTGCACTATAAAATTTTCAAGTCAGGTGTGCTGATTAGGATTCAAACGGTTTTTCAGTAGTAAAAAACTAGTACAAAAGAAAAATCAATCTGTAGGAAAATTATTGCTGTGCCCAGTTCACAAGAATAAACTGAAATATATATGGGAACAAATTACTTGGGAACAAGTGAGGAAGAATGAAGAAAATTTTAGTCGTAGCTTTGCTTTTACATACCCTGAGATACTCCTCCAAGTTGTGGATGGTGACTGGTGTATCTTTTCCCCCTTTTTTCAGTTCTATATTAGGAAACCCAGGAAGTGTGAAGTCCAGCCCTAGATCCTCCACTGAGCAGCCATTCATAGTCAGAGCCTCCAATGCATACTGTAGACTTTCTTTGGTCTAAAAAAAATTGGAAGTGAAAGCTGGTGAGAACAATTCATTCATACTATCTTATCCAAAAGTTATGGCTTCTAAAGCAGTTTTGACTAAGTAAACATTTCTCTAAGAATACTACTACTAATACTGTTACAGTCCTCCTGATTTAATAGCATTAAAACTACCCCTCCTACTAGAATTAAGTCATTATCACTACTACCTTCAGTATTAAGCGCTATCATACACTCTCAATTATGGCTACTTCATAAAATCTAGATGTGTGTGAAGATGCACTCTTCTATTCTTAGGGTTAGTTTCCCACCTGTGTTTTGTCCTGTTCAAGTCTTTTCTTCTGTCTTACAATATCTTCAAGGTGATATATTGATTTGGCCACTACTGGATCAATACTGAATAAGTCATGTGATGTCAAGGAAGTTTCCTGTCGTAACATCCATTTATAAAAAGGAAGTCCAAGAGGAA
Source organism: Eurystomus gularis (assembly GCA_013400335.1). NCBI lineage: Eukaryota > Metazoa > Chordata > Aves > Coraciiformes > Coraciidae > Eurystomus > Eurystomus gularis. The sequence goes on along the minus strand of VZZY01024857.1, from coordinate 2,208 downwards.
GATCCACCTGGAAATTGAAACATAGTTTAGTATATCGAATGGTCTTCCAAAAACTATGTATTTCACGACTTTAATCTCTTGACTAGATCTAGAATACTATTTACTAATTCACAGTTCTGGCACGCACCAAAACACTGTCTGTTTTTACCTGAGAAATTCACAATTGAGAAAAAACACAACCGACTACCTAGCGCATATACACTAGAGCAATCAGCAAGCTAGCAGCTGGAATAATAAGTCCAAAATGATCTTGGAAGAAGGCAATGGCTTTTCTTTTTCCCCACTATGGTGTCAAAAGCCACTGTAAAAACCTTCAAACACATACTACATTCCCTTCCTCCCTCAAAAGGTCAATTGCTCCCCTCTCCCTTCTCTCCCCCACCTCCAACTGCTAGAGCTGAAAATAATTCCATGTAACTCTTAATGCTTTTTTTTTCCCCAAACACTTTTNCACTTTTGTTTTCCCCAACAAGTAAAAATTTGGATTTTCATTTAACCCTTCAGAATCACATTTTCCCTTGTATTCTCACCAGTCTAAAATCCATTATTGCCTTGGCCATTAGTTTTCCCAGAAAGCGGAACTTCATTTTAACTTTTGCAATGTGAGCTGGCTTGGCTGTTCTACCAAAAGGAAGTGCAAAAAGGCCTTGAAGGTTATGGATGTACTTGGTACCTTCCTGGCTTCCTGTTGAGGAAGGAAGAAATAAAACATCCAATACATACACTGCTACTTTTATTCCAGGTGCAACTTTGAAAGCAGCTATCAGATAACCATAACCTAAAAGCTTCTTACAAAATTGAAAACAAACCCACACTGTGACCACACTGTCACGAGGCATATTATCTGACCACAAACTGAGATGGTCTTTCAAAGCCATTCATGTAATAGAAGTCAACTTAGAATCAATTCAATTGTACATCAATATTGATAGTTTAGGTAGTGAAACATTTACCTTTTGGATTGGCTAAAGTCACTTCTTCTCCTCTCCAAAGGCCTAAGTCTGCTCGCTGTAGTTCCTGAGATACAAGTGCATAGAACTCTAACGTGGGGCCTAGGCCTGTGCCAACCTTCAGAGGAGGGAGGGTGCAGGGAGAGGAAAGGGAATGAGATAAATGAGTCCATTAGGTCAGCTGGAATATTGAAATCTTTACTTAATCTGAAAAATTTAGTACACAATTGCTATAAAAAAAGACAGCATTGCACCAACCCTAATGGTTCTATGATTCTAAGTGTCTAGAGAACCTTACCACCAATATTTACAATGACTGAGACAGCTTGGAAAGACCTCACATTAGAGGGAATAACAGTGGAATAAACGTATTAACCACTCAATTATCCTATTATAGAAGAAATGCACAAAGCTGTTTGCTTAGAGTTAAAAACGTGCTCTGGAGAATAAGATTGGTTATGAACTTCAGTAGATCAGAAAGTTTCTCCTAGCAACTAAAAAATCACAACCAAGTGGATTAAGGATAATTAATAGATGAGATTTTGTGGCACCACCAATGGGAAGAACCAAGAGTCTGATCAAGTCATTTTAGGAAAGTTGCAGCTTTCTTGTATTAATCTTCAGCAAAAAGGGGTTAAATAAGACTGCACTGATATCACTTACTTCATTCTCATACTGGATTTCCAACATGGCTCTTGAACTGCCTAGATCCTGCATCACAGATTCTGCCTGTTTCAACAGCTCATCTCTGTTCACAGTGCGCTACAGATTAGAGAATAGTGAAATTATGTCTGTAATTCCCAGCTCCCAAGGCAATTATAAACAGGAAAAAATTTAGTTATGCAACTTTCACCACCACATCCACAGTTCAACTTTTAAACTTATTCTTTGATAAAATTCTTCCTTCTGTGTGAAAACTGACTAGAATTAAAGTGTTCAATATAAACTGAGAAACCAACGCCTCACAATCAATGCCTATACTATCAATATAATTAATAGGTACTACACTTGCCAAGAATCTAGTATTAAGACTATAACATAACAGAGAAGTGTTGTCATGTGATTCATACCTTGAACTAATATGTGGAACAGAAAAACACAGAATAATGATGTCAAAATCCAGCAACCTAAAGAAATACTCTTATACCCTATACTCTTGCATATTGTCTATTAGGGAAATCTCCAGGTTTCAAAAAAAAACAAAACAAACATACAAAATGAAACAAACACCCAAGCAAAACCAACCAACCAAAGAAAA
>VZZY01024851.1:671-16435 GCA_013400335.1 Eurystomus gularis | reverse complement strand
GTTCAGTTCTGGGCTCCCCAGTTCAAGAGGGACAGAGATCAACTTGAGAGAGTCCAACAGAGGGCTACGAGGATGATTAGAGGACTGGAACACCTGCCTTATGAGGAAAGGTTGAGAAACCTGGGGCTTTTTAGTCTGGAGGAGAGAAGACTGAGAGGGGATCTAATTGATGTGTATAAATATATGAGGGCTGGGTGTCAAGACGAAAGTGGCAACCTGTTTTCACTTGTGCCCTGCAATAGGACAAAGGGCAATGGTTGCAAGCTAGAGCACAGGAAGTTCCACCTCAACATGAGGAGGAACCTCTTTACGGTGAGCGTTACAGAGCACTGGAATAGACTCCTCAGAGAGGTTGTGGAGCCTCCTTCTCTGGAGACTTTCAAGACCCATCTGGATGCGTTCCTGTGTAACCTGCCTTAGATTCTGTGGTCCTGCTTGACAGGGGGGTTGGACTCGATGATCTCCAGCGGTCCTTCCAACCGCTAACATTCTATGATTCTATGGGAAATGAGACAGCCTCTATAATAAAAAAAACCTGTCAGACTTCTGCTATATCCTTTGTCCATTCTGTCTTCCCTTCATTTACAGAAATGTCTTATTTTAAACCAAGAGGCACAAATGGTCTGGCATCCCAAAGGGGAGTATTAGTCAAATAGACTACAAAGATATAAAAAGTTTGGAGAACAAATAGCTTTATTCCTCATGCCTTGGCTATTTGAGTAGAACTTTTTCCAACAAAATTATGCACTTGAAAGAATTAAAAAGAATAGCTGAAACAGCAGCAGGCAAAATTGGAAGGTGGAGGACGGGCAACCTTCTAGATAATAACTTAACCAAGAAGGTAACATTTGGAATCAGAGCTCTGTTCACAGGCCAGCCTTCTAAAAGTAAAAATTACTGTGCCCCAAGGCAAAGCAACAAGACTTTCTCATTGAATTGTCTTCACCCATGATCACCTGTGCATTTCAGGCAGTTCAATTTCAAAAGAAAAATGTTATATGAAGTATTTAAATTTTATTTCTGAATTGGGAATATTTGAACACCTCCCCATTTTTCTGTTGAAGCACATTTGTATCAGGCTGGACCAGTTATCACAGAAGTACCACCAGCTCTAATAGTTAGACAAGGTGGTCAAAACAAAACAACCGCACGTGTGACACAAGAAAGGAAATTATTGCTGAGGCTTCCTGCTGTTTTTTTACATAAAGATCAGCCTCTACTTTCTGAATTGGTGTTTTATTTATTGAAGTTTTTAAAACTTTCCCTCATTTATTAATGCATATTTAGAAACCATTTTCATAGACTCATAGAATGGTTTGGTTTGGAAGGAACCGTTAAAGGTCATCTAGTCCAAACCCCCTGCCATGAGCAGGGACATCTTCAACTAGAACAGGTTACTCAAAGCCCCATCCAACCTGACCTGGAATGTTTCCAGGAATGGGGCATCTACCACCTCTCTGGGCAACTTGTTCAGTGTTTCATCACCCTCACTATAAAAAAATTCTCTTTTTTTGGCAAAAGAACACATTTGTACAGTTGCTGGACCTTGTATACTGGGATGAGAGATGGCTTTTCTGTTTGTGGTGTGCTACACAAGCTGGTAAATGTATCATGCTTAAACGTCAGTCAGTAGACTGTATTCAAATCACTAATAGTTAAGATCCTTCAGAGTAGGTAATTCAAAATACACCAGATATTTGGAAAGGCAAATAAGATCATTTAACTGAACCCAATCACTAATTAACATTTGTGCTTATCAAAACACCACCACAGAGTTCAGCACAATTTGTACTTTCCATCCAAGAGAGCCCCAGACTGGACCAGCAGTAATACTACAGACTGTAATAGAGGAGTTTCAGTGATGTCTTTTATGGGAGTATGCACACACCTGCCTACTCAGTGGTTTCCAGGAGTACTAGCTGGAGGCACTCCCTATCTAGATGATCAACTTCAGCCCCAGAAAGGGTGCAGAGGAGGTTTATTCAGGTCAGCTATGCATAAACGATATAATAACTGCACAATCAATATTCCAAACTGAATTTGAATTCCTGTGCTATATATCTGTTGGGAGACTTAAGTGGTACTCAAAGCAATCTTCTCGTATTAGGAAGGACTGGAAAGAATTGACCCCCTGAATCTAAGTAGATACTCATCAGCAAGGCAGCACCCTTTTTAAGGCAGAAAAAAAGTGTTTAAATTTAGGCAGACAACTGAAGCGTGAAGCACTGCTGTGATGCAATGTGCCTGAGCTGACTACCATTTTAATCCTGTGTTCCTTACTTACATTTTAACCCCACTGACATCTTGTTATTGCTTTTGTTTAATGTAAGGGTGTTGATGCTGAATCTATGTTTAGAGATGTGCTAAGTAATCCAACCATTTGAAGGATTCAACTGACATCAGATAAATTCAAACTATAACTACAAGAAGGTTAAGTAATCATTAGAATATTTATTAAGGGACATATCTGATTCTATGTAAGTTGAACTTTTAATTCCAGGCTGGATGATCTTCTGTATGTTTGGTGTCCAACGCAAGATTTACTGTGGACTACTAGAATTTTTGTTGTGAGGGTTGAATTATATAACCTCAATGGACCTTCTAGCCTTTAAAACTGTGCTGTTACTATAAAATGCATATTGCAAATGTATGATGTGTATGTCTTCGGCTTTTAGTAATGGTGCTATTTAGTCTTGACTACAAGGTTCTAGTCATTGTGGAGCTGCAACTTTTAATCAATGTGCATAATTTGTCAGCTCCAGACCAACCTTCACAATAACCCTTATATTCTGTAGATTAATTAACCTAGTAAGTGTGTTTTAAAAGTCACTAAGATTTGTTGGCTATTAATGACTGCTCTGAAATATACTCTTTAAGAGCTCTTTGCAAAACTTGCATCTTTGAAAACTCCAAGTTTGTGCCAGAAGACCAAAAGGAACAAACTAAAACATTCCTCTGGAAAAAATAAGTACTGCCAAGGAAATAACTTCACATGTTCTTATCTGCAGAACAGTAGGATTAGAGCAACCAGCTACCACCTAACAGCTGAGGAGTTTGTCTTGGCCCAGGAGGAAGGATATGGCTTGCATCAGATAAAATTCTAAGAAGAAAGGTGGCAGTGACTGGGAGAAAAGATGCAGATTTAACAATGGATTAGAGAGATACTTTAAAAAAAATCCCTATGTCAGGAGTAATACAGCCAAGTAGCTCACTAGGATATCAGCGCTTTTACTTATGACCCCACTTTTCCTTACCACCCCAGGTCCACTTCCTTCACTAAAGCATATATTTTTCCTTTTAGCACATTACCTAGATATTGAGTGAGATCTGATTCAGACCATGCAAACAAACAACATCCATGCAAGAGAGTTAGCTGGGCTAGGAGGAAACACAGTGAAAGGCAATATTAATCTTAATTTTACATTTCTAATGCAGTTACACTGCTTTAGAGATTAATGAGTGAGGAAATTACAAAATGCTGATGATGTTGCTGCTGATTTTTCTTATATGTTCTATTACAAGCAGTATCTCATTAAAACAACAGAACTGAATCAGACTCTACCCATGGGTTTAGGATGGCTTAGCAAGTACTCTTAGCTGTAAAATTAGAAAGAAGCTTGTTTTGTTGCTGTAGTCAAAGCTGGATTTTAAGAAACTGAATTAGATCCCTGGCATTTCTCTTAGATGGAGTGCACAGAATGTCATATTTTTCACTATATTTCAATTTATAAATGTGTAGTACAATAATAAATTTGTTATCTTGGTAGCAAGCTGCTTTAGATTTCCATTTCAGAACTACTAGCTCTTCACTAAAGTATAAAAATATGGGAATTTTTACAATAATTATTTATATATATTTCCCTTCTTAAATGGCAGTCATAGGACTATTATCAGGTGAGTTTATTTTTCAAAATGACATTAAACCTTAAGGCTTCTCCTGTGCTTGGAAGGGTCAAACTAAACCATTCCAGAAATTGCAGTGAAAATGTTGCAATAGGATGATATACATCAGTATACAGGAGATGCATTGCAGATATTCACAGTTACAAGGAATGAAATAAATAAATAAATAAATAAATTTTATCTTTCCTACTTCCCCTCTCCTCACCTTAACATATCACTAGTAAACCGTGGGTGAGTTTTATCTATTGAATAGAGAGGCAAAACTACACCTGATTTCAAAAGGTCCTTGAATTATTCCTGACTTCCTTGTCTATGCTGAAATAATTTTGTCTTCAAATTTATCAAATCCCACATGACACACAGCATGATGATTCAAAACAATTAGATCACGACCTGAAAAAGTTCAAACACTATGCTTCATAGAGGGTGTCATTAAAATGATTCAGTGAAATTACAGGAATAGTAGCTTTATAGCATGAGAGAAAGTACGCCCTATAATGTTAAAGAGTTCTGTTTCATGTTTCATTACATTTTCCTTTAGGCTTTTCATTAATTTGGAATTTTTAAACTTTTTGAAGTACATCAAGCACTTTTCTAACCTTAACAGTGCAAGATCACGTTAGTGGTGGTTCATATTTGACTAGATAAAGTGACAGATGATTGAAATAAGAACATCATCTGAATGAAAATAGAAGTTCTTACCTACAAATGCATTCAGTATTCACATTTTGAATCATGAATTCTAGGAAAACAAAATACATTTACTCTTCTAAGTAATCTTGCTTAGTATGAATTCTTTTTTACTTGGGTACAAACAATTACTCAGTTACCAAAAGGGAATGAATACAAACTGGCTATCAGTTGAAACAAAATAATGAAAGACTTTGTGATGTTCTTTCCATATGTTCCTCATAAAAGAAACCCCTGTAGAACTACGAACTGAACATGAAGGCTTTTGTTTTCAGTTATCTACCAGAGTGCCAGAAGGAAAGAGAGGAAAAAGATTCTCTTTTGGGTAGCTTAAAGGTTGCTGGTCTCTATCTATGACAGTTATGACACTAAAATTTCAGAATGAATAATGTAAATGAAATTCTAATTATAAAAAGAAATCTAAGTACTCAAACTACTTTTCCTTTGCAATTCATCTGGCTATGAAATAAGTATGTCCTGTAGCTATATAGCTGGTACTAGTGCTTGTATTTCTATTGCTGGCAGTTATGGGAAATACCACTTTTACCATATGGCTCCTCAGATTCTGCTAGTATAGTCTGTTTCATGTCAAAATACTACCAAAGTTTAACTTCTGTTCTATTGGCAACAAATTTTTGCTTATGGCTAAGTATTCCATATTAAAACAAATTATAAAAAGTGTTTTTCTCTCCATTACTGAAATGATTGCATAATCTCTTGGTAAATCATCATCTGTTAAGAAGGTTTAAAACTCAATTAAAATGTAAATTGAGTCTAGACAATGCAGCAACAGTTGCTACACATGAACAAAAGACAAAGCAACGTTCAGACAGAAATTAAAATGTTTAAGTTGTAATTGAATTTGCAATTATTTTCATTGGAATGCCTTCACAAATAGCACAGTAAGCCAGCAGGGAGTAAAGCCAAATGCAAATGCACCTTTAAAGTTATCAGAGCCAGTTCATCATTTAAGTGAAAAATAGTGGGATAGGGCAAAACCAGAAATATCTTCACAATGCCTTTTATTCCTTATTGTACGTTTAAAGTGATTAAATAAGAATCCCTTAATAAACAATTATGGAAGAAGATAGAAATCTACATCTGCTTATGCTAGCAAGAGAAGAGAGGCTTCTATCACCGTATATTACAATGACAGTTGAGAAGAACAACAGGGTTTCCCTATTATTAAAGGTTTATTTCCATATTTCTTTCTTTCTTTCTTACAGAATCTCAACAGTTTAATACTTTGTTCAACGTTTGTGAGAAGCTGCTATTTAACAATTCCATAAACTTTTTTTTTTCCCCTCTTAGAAGAGTGGGGATGATTTAAATATGAAGACAGATATTCATTTTTCATGAAAATCAGTGCTATGACTCCAGAAACCTTCAATTTAATTCTTTATTCATTCTTCTCTGCAAGGATAGGAATCTTTCTGTGAGCAGAATAGGTTTAGCATAATCATGTCTAAGATATGTCTTATTTCCTTGGTGAATTGAAAAACATGAGGAGAGTTAGGTTGAGATAAGCATTGGGGAAGCTGATGAAAGAGCAAGTCTTCCCTTAACAAAATAACTCCCTTTTATTAGTAATATCATTCCCAACTTACTTTCTGTTGAAAGTATGTATAATACCTCATTTTCTATTAAAAACCAAAAATTCTTGCTTTTTCAAAACCTGTTGCTTTACCATAAAACAGTTATAACAAAACAGGCATTAAAAAAACCCCAAACCCTTATGTTGTCTAAACTGGAGAAAAGCAAATATGCGTATTACTATTATTCCTATCTAATCAGTTATTTAAGTTTTAAAGTGTGTTATGATTTTCCTTGCAGAGGTTAGGTGTTAATGGGCAGTATCAAACTGAGGGGATATAACTGAGCAATGTAAGGTATAGCCTCTGGCTCTTCCAATGGGCAATACAGTGTATTTGAGAGTGAAGGTACCAGACATTTTGGCTCTCATAGCAAAGGAGTTTTGAAAACTCTCCTATCACTGCCTCTCCAGCTGTGTGTCACTGAGGTTTGTCTCTAAGCAGCTCTGCTAACACAACAGAGCCATCATGACAACATTTCAAACCAGATCACTGAAATTATTCAAGATGCCTCTCCCTTCTACCTGTTTTTGTGGAAGGTTGCTTTAACCCAGGGGTCCTCAAACTATGGCCCGTGGGCTGGATACAGCATTCTTTTCCCTGGTTTTTTTGTGCACTACTACAAATAAAATATGTGCAGTGTGCATAGGAATTTGTTCATTTTTTTCCAAACTATAGTCTGGCCCCCAACAGTGTCTGAATGACAGTGAACTGGCCCCCTGTTTAAAAAGTTTGAGGACCCCTGCTTTAACGCATACTGTTGCAGTGCTTTGGTTTATGGCCTGGTCTCTTGATGGAGCTGACAGGACAGCAAATTACTGCAAGGGAAAAAGCTGGCTGAGGTGGGATGGGGCAGGTGAGCCCTCAGCTGGCTTTATTACTACTGCCATCATCAAGTAAACTACTTGTGAGGTTACCACCTTACCTTTCTCCAGCTGTGTAGGAAGACTAGGTGTCTAACCTGGGCTTCAATGTCAGACTACCCAATTGGTTATGCTTACACACAGAAAACTTGCATTATATTTAAACATGAGGAAACTAACCTCCCCCTATTAACACTGGCCCCTTACAACTTCAAATGTTGATAGACAGAGATTTTGATGGGTGTCCATTAAAATAGAATGCATTGATATTTTTCATATGCATTTGTTTGATCTGTTAAAAACAAAACAAAAAACCCCTAACCTTCTGCAAAAATAAAGCCGCTTATGTTCTCTACCCCATAAAATGAGGAACGTACACTGTTCCCTTTTGGTCAGTGTGCAATTGGTTTTCTAGTAAAAATAAAGATGAGGGGTTATTCCTCCTGACTATTTAAAAAGCCAAGCACATTCCAGGTATTCATTGGTCCAGAAAGAACTATGTCTTATCACCTACCTCCATTTATATAAACAAAGTCTTTTTTCACACACTATTACTCAAGATGCTGTGAATCATGCTACCACACTTGGAAGAGACTGCAGTGAGCACTGACATTTTGGAAAGCGTTCTTAAACAGCTGGGTAATAAACTTTTGCAAAAAACAAAGGCAGTCCTTAGTTCTTTTCATACACACAAAGGTAAAAATACTAAAACTTTTAACTTCAAAGATATTCAAAGACTTGCTAGTTGCAAAAATTACCTAGTGAGAGCTTTGAAAACTTCAAGGCATCTGTCTTCCATGTATTTCAATAGGTTTTGCAGGAATAAGCACTTTTTGAAGTTTCAGGAATTGCCCATCTCTGTCTGTAGGTGTCTGTGAGACTTTACAGATAAAGAGCCTTGTTTCCTGGGATACTACTTAGTTCTGAAAAATGGGCATAGGTTATTTTCAGAATTTTGAACCAGATGTCCAGATGAGATTCAGACTTTTTAAGTATAGCTCTGTGTTCCTAGGATATCATAGCTCATTTATTGAGCTATTTATTGCTTGAGCTTTTCTATGCATCAAACACAAGAACAGGTCTGGCAGTGGCATTAGTGCTCAAAAATTATGCAACATTTCTTCCAGTTGACAAATGGACCAAGAAGGTGGTTAAGGGGAATCTTTTCTTTTAAACCTAGATTTGTACTTTACTAAAAAACGGAACATACAGCAAAACAGAATACACAGGAGGGTTTACTTGAGGTACATTGTGAAAAACACCACAACGTTTTCAAAGTAGCACTTGTGTAATAGCTTTGTAGATCACACTCGGGGAAATGGAACAAGTGACACTTTTTGAAGTTACTTTTCTTTCCCTCGTCAGGTGTACTTGAGGAAAGATCCAATAGCTTTCATGCAATAAGCACAGAGAATCAGAACATATTTAATAAAATGTATTAAAAAGTGAATAAGAATTTAGAAACATGTTTTGAGTTTACTTTGTTTTCTTATTTACTTGAGTTATGCAAGGGATTTTGTTTTAAATATGATGATAAGCTACAGACATGATGGCACTCATTTCATAATCTGGCATTCTGAAAGACTAAAAGTGAAAGATAGTTTTAAATATGCTGGTTTGCACAGTCTAGTAAATGCAACATTTGCTGTTAATGAGTCACTTTGCTGTCTAAAGTATAATGAAATGCAGAGCTACCAGAGCAATGATGTCCCTGCTGAAGCTTTCATCTACAAAGTATTAGTATGAACAGCAGAAGATACATATACCTTCATACAGGGTATCATTTAGAATGGAAACAAAAGTGAAAAATCACACATCAGAAGTAATGCTTCCATGTGTAGAAGTGAGCAATGCTGAAAACACCAGCAACTTGTTCCCATTATTAAATTCGTACATTACTTTTGTACCATCTACCTGCCTCAAAGGCAAAAGTACCTATCCACTTACGCTTAAAATACCATGGGGATGGGAATGAAGTAAGACATAATACAACTCTAATGTAATACATTGTAGGACATGAACCTACTTTCATGTAAAATGCATGATTAACCAATAAAAAGGATGGAAAAGAACCAAATGTAAAAATTATGTAGAGACCTATCAGTGAAAAACTGAGACATTTTTTTCCACTATTCCTGGCATGTTAATTTTTTTTCCCAACAGTTTAGCAGACAAACTTGCAGATATAAAACCTCAAAAGTCTTGGTTCATGATCCTGTCAAATTAATTACTAATTAGGTCAAGTATCTTAACAGTTTTTGGTAGTAATTCATGTCATGAATCTCTGGCACGGTCAAATTGCTAATCCACTTAGTTCAATTTCAAAAATAAAAAGAATTGGAGGACTTTACACAACTCTTGACAGCTCTTGAAGAAAACTGCAGGTAAACTATCATTTTGCATCTGTAACTGTGGCTTCTAAATGAATTCAGAATGCATCAATTCAAATTAATTTCTAGTTGAATTATGGAATTGATTCACAAATTTGATATTAGAAAGAGAATGGAAAGAAGAAAATTGGTTTCCACAACAACCAGTTCCACTTACATTACCATGATTGTCTGAATAGGAGAAAAATATCTGGGGCACTTACCTCTACTCAACACCTCTATGCAGCAGGAATATTGAGTGCCTTATTTTCTCTTGGCTTATCTGGACTCTAAATTCCTGTTACAAAAAGCCAAACTCCCAAGCACTGATTTATGAATAAATAAATATATCCATCAAAATTTGATAAACGTAAGCAAAAAAGTTTTTTGTAGTTTTGCATAATTCAAACTTGTAAAGGAAATCATCAATCACTAGAAGGGTGATTCACAAGTGACTACAAGACTTTTCCCCCAATATTTAACACAAGTATAAATAGTTGAATAGCTTCTTTGCAAGACTATGACCCATTTTAGAGCACTGAATTGAATCAATTTATTTCTGTATGAAAGATAAAGATCTGATATTAGCACAACTTTATCAGCACAGAAGGTAGTGTAGTGGGATACACTGCCTGGAAACACTATGACCTCCTTCCTTGGAGGCCTCCTAGAAAAACTTCTATCTTGTTTGGAAATATAGGCACATTTAACTGTGCCATGACACAGCAGCACAAGCTGCTTATCTTCAAGTCATGTGATTCCACCATAATGCAGTGAGCTAGTCAAACCCTGGGCAGATACCTTCTCAGTGCAACCTCCAGCACATAGAAATTCCCTGCACATTAAGTACAGCCCAGCAGATTCAGAAAGATAAATTAATGATGTTCGACCTCAACACACAAGGTTTTTGTTTCTATTCACCTCCTAATCTTGTGCAATTACAGAGTCTCTCAAGTAGTAGAAACACGCAATTATACCAGGTGAATATCTGCCTCCCTGCCTACATGAAGAAGCAAGGCCAATATCTTGACTTTTACTGTCTTCCCCTGGTTCATGACATAGCCGTGCACAACCCAACCTGCAAGCTGAGTTGACTGTTCTTAGCACCTAAAAGTTAATGAGATGTCCTTTAACCTGTGTCTAAAGGAGGGGAACAGGGGGACATGACCCCAGCCAAAAAAGCTCACTGCACTGTCTCACTTCCAGGTGACTCCACCCCTACTGCTCAGCTAAGCCCAGGCATCCTTGCTGTGCTCTGTCCTTAGAAGTAAGTGGTGATAATCTCCTTGCTCCTGAGACAGCTAAGGGTTATTTTGACTCTTCAGGCTGGTCCTCTGCTCCTAAATTAGTTTATCAACAGTACTAAAACCTTGCATTATAATCATGCATATATTGAATGAGCTCTCTGAGCCTCCACAAGTGTAGACAGAAGTTAAAGTCCTTATTTTTTCTTTTTTACAAGCTCCAAGTGATCCACTTTTCAGTGAAGAGGCAGCTAAGTATGTTAGCTGAGTGAAGACACAATTGAGTTGTGCTGAGATAATGATCTGGTACCATCCCATAATTCTTGAGAGTTGCATATTCCAGTGCCTCTGTTTACTCACTTCCCACTCTACTGCCTACACCTGAAGACACTTTCTAGTTCATATGCAGTCAGCATTTAACCCTTCATGCCATGCATCTTTTCTTAATTTTCCAAACAGCTCACTGCAATTCACTCAGGAAAGGCCTGCTAAGCAGGCTGGCAGCTGAGCAGAGCCACACAGGAACAGGCTGGGTTTGCACGCTTAGTTAAAGCCTCTCTGTTACAGTTCGAGTGTTAGCCATAACTCACAGACTGTTCAAACAGCTTTGGTTCTCAATCCACCCTTCTGATGAACAGGGCATCAGAAGTGAGTCAGCTGTCCTTGGGGAGGCTGAACTCCCTGTATGTGCTGTTCTTTGGATGGTGATTCATATCATCTAACATTTAATCACCAACACAAGTCTCTGTCCATGTGAGTGCTTCTTTTCCATTTCAGTGCAAAATCCAGGAGACTATCCTGTCTGACCATGCAGTAGAAGAGAGCAGAGCAGTGTAACCACAAGAGGAAGAAGTGATAATTAAAATACCTTAAATACCTCCTAGTCTAAAACTGTCTCAGAAAAGAGTGTTAGTGGAGATGAAGCAGAGTACCTAACAGCATAAATAATATCTACTGCAAATTCAAAGATGGCAGCCAAAACTCCCTGTTTACCTGCCACTGTACTAAAAGATTTGACCTTCCACTTAACCATTACTTTCTCAGTAGGAACTTTGTGGGTTTATGCTTTGAAGCACCTAAGTGCTTCAAGTGCTAAGACTGAAACAGCGACAGAAAAGACAAATTACATATTGATCACAGCATACAAAGTACCCCAGACTTCAGTGTCCTGGATGGATAGGCTAACAGGAATCTTGCATTCACAGCCCAAAAATCCACTCAAGGCTAAACCTGGAGAATCACTTACACAGCAAGAAAGTGCTGCAGCATTGCCAGAGATACAGTTAAGTAGGAGCTACCACCTTCAATCACTGTTACAAGAAAACTTGCAAGAAGATTGGGAGGAGTTTCCTGGTTTTAATCAACAAAAATTACTATTCTGGTGGGTGCTGCACGCAATGTAATGGCTGTATCTTTCATTATGAGGATTTTAAAAAAATAAATATTTGCAATGAAGTACCTAGACCAGCACAATCTGCTGCTCTCCACATATTCTTTGTAGCTCTGCTGCAACAACCAATCGCATTGTCTATCCCCGAAACTTTACTCCTGCCAACCCATGTTATGTAGTCCTAATGCTGTATCTTTTGAAAAGGAGGACATTTTTTTGTGATGTATATGCTTGGCTGCTCTGATTTATCTATGGTGTGACATTTGGGGAACAGCCACAGTTCAGCTGTTAGCAGCTTTCTGCAGCATTCCCCACACTGTCTCCATTGATGATACATACTACTAAATTTGACTGCAGACAAACCGGAGATGCTTAAAGAGACTTCTTTGTGAGGGAATGGCTCCAAAACTTCAAGCAGAGGATGGGTGGAGCTGCTAGAACCTCCATTAGTATTTATTTCCTCTGAAGGAAAGAAGCCTCCCTAAGTCAGGCAGGTAAACACCAGACCACTTTGGCAAAAATAGTATCCTGTGTTTTTCCAGAATATCCTGTGGTGGTGTTCATTTGTGTGCCTTTGTGCTTGTTTGAGGTCTATCTAGTGCCGAAACCTACCTTACAGGTTTAGCTCTTGCTCTCTGAATCCCAGGTATACCTAAGGGATGTTTATCTTGACCAGGGTCTTATTCAGAGTCCATGTAAAACATACCATTAAAGGTTTGGATTCACTGCAGTGTTGCCATATATCCAAAACCAGTGAAGAGAAAACTTGTACACAAGAGAATACAGATCAACACTTCCATATTCACTTGTAAGTTTTTCATTAAATAGTTAAGAAAGATAACAGTTGTAAGACTGCTGTTTTTAGTATGGAGACCTGCAAAGCAGAAATGTAAAACTACCAACTCATTTCAATATGGCTTACAAGTAGTTTTAAGATGACAGTGACTTTCTGTCATTATTGAATCAGATTGTATTAAAGTAAATGATACGTTTTTATAAAACAATATATTACATCATCTTTTTCTGATCCATTTCTGCCCTTATTAGGAAGTACTTTGAAATTTCTCTTAACCACTGTTTTTATTTCCTAAGCAACAGAAGAATATGTAGAAAATAAGGTACATAGTTGTGGTGAATTGAAAAGACATGTCTTTAAAGGGAGCAAAAAGGAATATAGACAACTCAGTTATGAAACATAAGCCTTACATTTTTGATGCTTTGTTCTGGACTTTGAGTGCTCACATACATACTTCTCTCCTCTGGTGTAAATCTTTGTAAGAACAGAGTTTTAATCACACATCCTCAAAACGATGTAGATCACACTAACTTCATTACATCTCTGGTATGAGAATTGGCTGATTATCTGATAACAAGTCTTCTTTCACACTTAAAGAAACACAGTATGTTAATATAAACCACATTTCCTTACTGAACATTTTGGCTGTCTGATGTGAGGGAAAGACCTGGAAGAAGAGAGTCTGTGTATCTCCAGAGACTCTACTTAGATGGGTGGTTTTTTTTTTTGTAGCAGTCTATTTTAGTAAAGTACATTGCTCGTTATGGTGTTTCCAGATGTTTTCCTCTTCCTTGTCCTTGCACGAAGTATTCTATATTCTTTTTGGATTAGGACAGTTCAGGATGTGTGTTCAGGGGCAGAGGGAACTTCTGACCTAACGAGGGCCACACAGCTGATTAGCACACTTGCTTCTCTACACCCACGCTCTGCAAGTATCTGTCTGCTACATACAGCCTGGAGTGCCTTGGAGCAGCAGGGAGCTGCCAGAGAGAAACCACCAGAGAGGCCTTGTGGGTGGTCAAAAGAAAAAACTTGAAATAGACAACCAAGAAATAGAGAGCAATTCAAGCTCAGACTAAATTGCAATTTCCATTTAGTAGAAATGAAGAGTTATATGTAAAGGAACACATGCCATGTGGAGATAATTTCTGAAGTGTGTTAAAGCTTCCCAGTAAACGTAAACAATGAAATCTGCAATCTTTTCTTCTATCACTACAGGCTCAGTAGATTTTAAAAGAGCAGATGGAGAAGACAACAAACTGCACACTTTTGCTGCTGCTAAATGGAGTTAAACTGAATATGTTGAAAACTATCCACGGATTTATAAACATATTTGCAGTTCTCATGGTATGAGCCATCTTTTCCGGCAAATGTGCATATTATTGGTCTGACTCATCACCATAGTAAAGGTTTTATATCCCATTCTGCCAAGTTAAAAGGTTGAAATGCTCATTGAAGAACACTTTGTTGCTGACTGCTCCTGTAGCCACAGTACTGAGTGACCAAAAATACATTGAACATTGGAGATTCCAGTGAAAAATCTAAAATTCATTCAGAAAATGGATTTTTCATGAATATTTTTATAGCAAAGCATCTGTTGATTTTGTATCAAATAAGCAAAGATTTACTACTCAGAAAAGGTGTGCCAAGTTCAATAGCTCTGTTACAGAACAAGTGTATTAAAAATGACTTGATAAAGCAAGGTACATAGACACAGCCTGAAAGCATGTATTAAAATGTCTCCTTTCTATTAATCTAGCTAATACCATTGACATGCAAAGTGAACAAATCCAGGCAAAAGAGAACTAAAAGGAGTAAACAAATCCATTAACAGCAAGATTTTCAATCTACAAGGTAATGACATTCAGATTTGTGACCTTCACTACCATGGCTAAGAGAAGTCTTTCCGTGAATACCAAGTTTCAGTGAACAATAAGACCTTCAGTAGGTTCAATATTATCTGTGAATCCACATCAAATTCAGTCATCACAGTTTCAGGTTAAAAAAATGAAGGATGTCCTTTGATACTAGCAGAAACATGGACTGTGGTGGTAAGATGCACTTACATGAAGGTCCTATAACATTTAAATAGGTTACACCCAGCTGTTAAAAATTTAAATCACTACTGTTGCTTCAATTACTCAGCTAATGAGTTTTTCAGGAACTAGATAAGCATCATTAGGTGTAATGGATTTCCATGATGCAGAAGGTTTAGGGACTTGCTGAGACAGAGGGACCCTGGTGCTAACCAGCTCTCCCTTCGTGCCTAGGAAAACATATAGAGGAAGAAGCAGGTCTTGTTGCCAGCTGCCTGTTTCCTCAGATATTAAACACTGCCTACTCGATGTTGCTTTTTCAGTCAGTTTCACCAGGGAATAAACTCAATAAACATGATTTCTGACAGTCTGACAAAATGAAACTGCATCATGATCTATTCACACTGAGACAACAGACAAATAAATCTGAGTTTTGGCCTGGGACATTAAAACCACTTTAGATAGCAGCTTTTTACATTATTATTTTCACCATAGTCCAACTACTCTGTTAATTGCTACAAAAAAAATAGTATTCACAATCTCAAAGTTAAGTGCTTTTAAAAAAATAGTTTCAGTTCAATCTTGGTTACACACACCAAATAAGACCCTGAAGAGAGACTATTTTGGATTCAGCCATCAAAAACGAAGGTTGCACCATAACTAGAAGTGTAATCTCTTCTTCCAGCTTCTTGGAGACAGACAGGAGCAGAGATAGCTTTCCTATCTGAACATAAATTACTGAGCTCATAAGGGGAATTTTATCTCCTCGTGACAGAAGATAACAGATGCAGCACTAAGCTCTGCAAATGGAATAAGCAAGGTAGAAAAGGTGGTGGGGTGGCTCTCTGTGTTAGAGTGTGTTTTGATTGTGTAGAAGTCAG
>VZZY01024845.1:0-14431 GCA_013400335.1 Eurystomus gularis | reverse complement strand
CTTGTCTTTACAGTCTCTGGGAGCAACAAAACGTACCTTGGGGAAGCTTGACTCCTGTTGGCAAAGTAGCTGCAGGTCCTATGACTGCTGAGGGCTGTGAGGGCACAGGGAGGGGAATGATACATGGGACCAGAGAAATGGTTGCCCTTCACAGCAAAAAGGCCAGAGGTGGCCCTTTCTTCAGCACCCTGTGAGGACTCCTGAGGAGCACACACTGACCAACAGGGAAGTGCATTCTCATCACACCATACCAAACAACCCAAGATGGTTCGAATTTGGATCCCAGAAATAAGTAAAAAGACTTGGTGTAGTTGATATCTTTGCTGATAGCGGAGTCCTTCTGCAGGCACTACTGGCAAACGACCTCATGAGTCCACAAAAAATGTGTCATTTTGCCCTTTTCCCTTTGTCTATTAAGTAGAGCAAAACAAGCTTCCTAGGAAAACAAAAAAGGAAAAAAGAGGAATCAAAGAGGAAGCAGCTCCCAGAAACATGTGGAATTTTACACAGACTTTATTGGATTTTACATGGCAACACACAGCAGTTACGCTGCCCTCTTCAAACACACACGAATTAAAATACACCAACGGTATCAATTGTGTGCACGTGTACACATAAACTTCCTGACTTTATCACCTGCTTTCATATTCCACCCCCACAAAATAACCAAGGTTCAGATGATGGGCAGCTCTGAGGGATAACCTGGCTTCCAACCAGTGATTGCAGGACAGGGTTGTTCAGAGCAGAATGCTGCTTACACTGGACTTAAATAAACCATCATCTGCCATTGTCAATACACTTGCTAATAGCACTGGACTGAAGAGAGTATTTGTGCCGATCTCAGCATGCAACATTGTGTCACTAGCCCTCTTTTTCCCTCCTGTGAATATCCAGTCACATTCACTAGCCAGCGTCTAGCGAGAGCAAACATGGAGGAATACTTTTGCCCACATCTTCCCAGCGCTTCTGCATCATTTGGGAGAGCAAGGTCTTATGCTCAACTTACATGTCTATAATAATCATATTGCAGAGTATTCACTGAAAGTGAGTCCTGAATTCACATCCCAAGCATCTGCCCCTGATGGCAGGCATTACACCATGTGGCATTTCTGCCTGAATAAAATAGCTCAAACACCCCCAAGACTGCAGTGGGCGAAACAACAGACAAGCAAATTATTTATGGACAGGAATTAGTCAGGAATATTGAATAAAGAATCAGTGTTGATCTGTTTGTAGACAAATGGTAAGCAGCACAAACTATTTTCTGTATGCATTATGGACTGTTTACATGGCTTCAGTTACTGAAGAGAAAATGCCAGCGCCTGATGTTGGACACAACTGGTCCACATCAATTTTTTGATCTTGGTACATAAATAATAGCCTACACTGCACATCCTTCAAAGAACGAGCCTAGTAATAGCTTATCAAGTTACAATAACATAATGCAAGAATATACCTCCAATCTACTCCAACATCTGATGAGAGCTCCCTGGAAGCCACTGAGAGAACCTTTCTTCCTTTCCTAGCTTCGTTAATAGTGTTTCAGAAATACTCCCAAAGTCAGCGTAAATCTAACATCTCTTGCACCACATCAGCAATGTGTCAGAAGTGGTCTCACTTCCAGCAAGGTGAGTGATGAAACAGGTGACAAACGCTTTGTAAAGCAACACACCACTGCAAGGAACAATTACAGCTGTACTTCTTTTGCCTTTACAAAGCAAATAAGTGTCATGCCATTGTGCTAAAATACGTGCAAGATTCAATACCATACAAACAAGCACTGAAGTAAACAGATTTTTTTTGTTTGCTTTTGGCTAGGACACCTTGTAATACCAAAAGATTTCCACTGGCTAGTTAGGATTCTTAAAATCTGATGATCTTCAAAAGCAGATGAGCTGTGCATTAAGAAAGTAAAATGATGAGCAATGTGTTTGATATTTGAATTATGGAGAAGTCCCACCTTAGGTTTAATAATATATTTCCTACACATTTCTCTATATAACTTTTATTTTTTGCAACTACACCATCATTATGTTAGTCACAGCACAGAAATATCCCTTCCATACACAAGGAGTACTCTTTATGGAACTTTTAAAGTCACAGAAGTGTTAATAACCTTGTTTGAATGCCATAACTACTGCAGCTGGGAATAAGAAATAAGATGTTTTAAAATGTGCACTTTCTGTACGAGTCACTGCTAGAAGAAACATGCTTTATAATTGCTTCATCCTAAATGGAAGATCATTTAGCTGTGCGCTTAGTAAAATGCAACAAAAGCAAACAGTTCCAAAGGTCAGCCTGCCTTTTCCAGTAACCAGCTGGTATGCAAACTGGCATAATCTTTTTTACAACCCTCTCCCCCTCTCCCACACCTCAAACTTTCCATCAGTCTATCTCACAAAATTAAAATTTTTGCTTTTATATGTACTTTATATACTTCCTTTTTCTTTCTTTTTTTTTAATATCAAACAGTATAAAAATAAAAGCAACAAGTCAAGAGCTACTAGGGAGTTTATGCAGGGCACAGATGACTAAAATTCTATACTGGAAACCATAGGAAGGGCAGAACTGGTATTTGTGCGAAACAATACACTTGAAAAAGAGCAGTAACATTTTTTCAGTTGAGAGCCTAGAGAAAGATGATACACAATATCTACAGATGCAATACTTCTACCTAACATCTTCTAATGTTATTTTGAAACAGTATAAAGCATTATCTGCGGTTGTGAATAAGCAGGAGCACTGTCATACCATGTAAATTTAAATGAAACACTCTGAAACGTATCACCAGTTTGTACATTAAATATAGTAAAAACAATTACCATTCACCAGCGAATGTTTCTCATGGTGTTCTCTGGGTGTTTCTCATGGCAACTTTAGAGTAGGCACCTTTTATTTTTCCCTCCTTTTTGAATTTTTTTTTTTTTCCAAATTCTCCATCCCTCAATGCTACTTCTAACAAACAGAAGCAAGAACAATGTAATGTACATGATCTGCTGCCCGTCATGTATAATGATGACGTTTCTTGCATGTAGGAAGGTGAGCCTTTGTCAGTGCCCAGTGGTTACGGTCACACGTTGGAGTCCTCATCTGTTATACTGGTGCTAGGAGAGCGAGTTGCAAGGTCTTTAAACATTTCATCTTCTTTCAGCATGTGCTAGAAAGGAAAGGAGGGAAGAGTCAAAGTTCAGGACCTCACAACTGACATCAGGCACCTGGGATGGTCCAGTCCTGCGTCCAGCAGCAGACATTGCCCTCAGCCCTGCCAGACACCACTTTGTTCTGCTGACGACATTTTTCACCCATGCTGGTGGAAAAAACCAGCTCACTGCTGTCTGCTGGCCCAAACAGCTCAGGGAGCACAGGCTGGAGCTCGGCTTCCACCCAGAAAACATGCTGTGACCCTCAGTCCACAACTCACAGCCCAAGGGCAACCTGCAGGCCTGAAGCCAGGTGCCAAGTCCTCTGCCCTCCCTGGAGGGTGGGGAGTCAGCAAGGAGAGCTGGAGACAACAGGCCACCACTCTCAGCTGGGGGAACCTCCCCAAGAGGATGGGCAACAATCTTCCTGGACCACTCATTTTTCTTTTCTCCTCTGTTCCTGTACAAAAAAACAAAGGACCTCAACTGACCCCTAATTCTGATGAGGCTTCACTATACCCATAATTTGCACAGTATTTTATATACTTCAGCCCTCAGAGACCAGCGGTGCTTCACTCTATCCAAAGACTAGGTCCTGCTATGCACTGAAACTGATCAAAGCAACTGCCCCCAAAACTACAAAACTTGTAGTTGCTGGACAAAGCCGGTAACAGCAAAGAGATCTTGTACTTAGTGTATTCGTATTAAATAGCATTGCTGTTTAATACTAGTGACTGCCAGGAGGTTTATACCCATCTAACAGAAACAGAGATCTTATTCCACAGACTCCACTTTTAAACCTTACCGTCAAGTTGTTGATGCCTTCAGAAAATGCTCCTATTTGCCTCACTGTCCCTTCTGAATCTTCCATCTACAAAACAGATAACGAGTAACAAATCAATAATAAATTAATTGTACGCCATGACAGAGTGGCAATTAAGTGCAGCACATAACAATTACACCTGAGATGGTCAGAGCAAGGGAGAAGGGTGCCCTGTGGGGAGAGGACAGTTGTGCCAGAGTAGGTCCTAAGGCGCTGCATTCACAGCTTGAACCTCCTTGGGCCAAAAGATGCTCTTGATAGTAATGCTGTGTGATTGCAAGAGATCAGGACCTTCACTGGCCAAAGCAAAAGGAAGGCTTCCCTGAGAAAAGGAAGGTTTTTCCACCAAACCTGGCAGCACACTGCTAGAACTGGCTTACCTGCTCCAGCCTGTCCAAATCATCATCATCGTACACTCGGATATCCAGGCCAGGCTTAAAACCCTTCTTCAACCCACTTCCAGAAGCCCGTCCCAGCTCCATAGGACACACATACTCTTCCACATCATCTTGCTTCTTCTTCCTCAGGCTCCCAAAATTGCTGAAGGCAAGTTTCTTTGGCTTAGAAGTGAAGACAAAATTGACAAGACATTAGACAATCAGAAAAGACTTAAGAGATCTCTTACTCTTGCACTTGTGTTTCAATGATGAAGGGTCAAAACCCTCTGCTCTCCCAAACAAAGATCTTCTGTATTGCATCCAAAAGAACAAGATGTGTCCCCTCATTCTACCATTGTTATGACCACATCATTTAAGGGATCTCAAATGAGATCAGAATCCCACTGCATTATAAACAGTAAGAGACAGTCTCCCTTCCAAACATCTTATCATACAGACAGACAACACACTGAGATGTGGCTGAGAAGAGGCTGAGATGTGGTGCTTTCATGACACCAGTGTCAAACCCAAATCTCTTGAGTGTTTCTTTTACTTGCAGCCAGCCCCTTTTTCAGACCTTGCTGAACTGTTCTCCAAACATGGAAAAAACCAGCATACTGGAGATCTAAATGTCTGCCTGGAAGCTCATGTGTTGACCTAAAACAAGTGACCTACCTTTACTTTGGCAGTTGCTGTTAGGAGGACATAGTCTGGGGATTCCACGGCTTCACGTTTTTGCTGCTGGGCCTCCTGCCCAATGAGGAGGTTGAAATGAGTCGCTAAGTGCCGTCTCAGTAGTGTCTTGTTTGGTGGGATGTTCAGCAACTGTGCCATGGTTTCGACATTGAAACGAGGCTCCAAAACCTATTAATCAAATCTCAGAGAATTCAGCTGAAGCCTGTACTGTCTGATGAGGTCACAAGGACATCAATAGGCATGGCTATCTTGTAACTTCCTAAGGCTGCTCTGGGGTTTTTGTTTGTATTTTAGAGGTAACATACAACAAAGACGGGGAAAACAGAGTTAACTAGTTAAAGGACTCATAAAATGCTACTTCCAGGCCTTCCTCCTTGAGTTATAAACAGAAACAAATAGGCAGGTAAAACAGATAAATCCACCCTTAACTCATGCAATGTGTGAAGCTGCCACAAAATATTTATGCATCGTCCTCTTTAATTCTGGAAAATGTAGCCAAGAAGAATGATGGAAAATAAACAGACATAAAATGTTTGGAGTAGGCATATACCTCTTAATCACCACAACAAACTTCTGCAAGTATAAGTCTCCTGTCTGGAGTATCTGATGTAGCAATTAAAAACAATCCTGGTTTGACACTAAAATCACAAATTTTACAAGAAGTTACAAGTCTTCCTCACAAAATAAAAACATATTCCTTCCCGAGGAAGGAAAACGGTGACCGTTTAACAGCATGATAGCAGTGTACAGCACCATACCTAAATCATGAGGGGAATACAATAATCAAACCCACTGCTGCCCACGCCAATTCATGCCCAAAACATCCATGTCCTTTGAACTATAGGGTAATAAATTTTGATAGTGACTTCTCATTAAGCAGATAGGTGTGTGCAGCAAAGGCATTGTCATAACTTTGCTCTAGCAAGTCTCAACCATATCTTTTTTTAAATAAAATGGAACAAGCTAGCCTAAAACCTTACCATTAGTCCCCCATGCACACCGCTCCCCCGCAGGTTAGGTGCATACTCTGCCAGATCAACAGAGCGTAACCATTCCATCACACGATGATTGGTCCACTGGGTGACCTCAGAAGGTGTGACGTTATTCTGTGAATGGGAGGAATGAGCAGTTAAGGAGACTTCCCAACTCAGTTGTCCTAGCCTCCATCTTTACTGAAACAAACCTCTCCTGCCCTTAACAAATGCAAGTCCACTTTGCACTTGAGAAAAAAACTAACTCTTTTTGGATTGCTATCTTGAACCAATACCAATGTGGAGATGGGTCTGGACAGTGGGCAGCTCTGTATTATGCTTCATGTCATCAGATTATGCTGCTATGCGCTAGGACAACTTGCAATTTCTACCAGTAGAACTGAAAATTCAGCGAGCTCCAAGAGCTGCTGTGCTTTTCTTGTAGATATGCATCATGAATCTAAATCCAGGAGTCTGGGTTGCTTCATCATCCACTGCCCCTATCCAGCATACGCTGCTTCCAAAACAAACTGATGGCTGTCTCCCATCTGGTAACAGATCCAGACTCCTTTTACAGAGAAAATTTTGACACAGTTGTCGATTTTCCCGAGTTACACAAGACTCATGGCAACAGTGCATGGAGTTCAAGATGATTTATGTTCCAGGCACACATCAGAGCCAGCTGTTGGCTAGGAAGAGAAGCGGGAGATTTCACCCAGGTTGGGTGGGGCCTTGCACAACCTGGTCTAGTGGGAGGTGTCCCTGCCCATGGCAGGGGGGTTGGAACGAGACAATCTTTAAGGACCCTTCCAACCCAAACCACTCTGTGATTTGGCAAGGGGAACATGAGGCTGGGGCCATGGCAGGTGGAGGAAAGAAAGTAGTGTGCCAGGTAGTGATGGCAGAGCATGAAACTGGAAGAACAATATGAGAAAAAGGAAACTGAAAATGAAACAGAACGAAACAGGAAAGCAGAAGAAAGCAGAGCAGGAATAATCAGAAACACCAGTGAAAAAACCCTAGAGGAGTCCTCTTCACAGCTTCATCTTAAAGCACTACCTCATCAGATGGCCTCCTGCGCAGACAGTTGGGCTCAAAGTTATTTATTCTTAAAACCTGAATGGCTCTTTTGATGCTGAGGTGATGGAGGACGCTGACAACTTTCAAGGACAGCAAGTCATCCTGTCGAAGAGGAAGGGGGAGTTAATAAACAAAAGCATGCTTATTGGTAGAACCAGCAACTGACTGGAGAGACTGCTTTGGACCCTGGCTTAAAATGGCGTATCTGATGCACTCTGGGGTAAGATTTTAATACGCAAAACACGTGATTAATTTCACCCCATCTGTCCCAAAATAAAAGCTTCCCGTGATGCATTGTACTAGCTCCTGGGTGATGTTCTTCACACATGGTACAGAGCTTAGTACAAGAAACCTGGGGTAACAAGGAGGGAAAAGGCTGAGCTGGCACATCCTCAGGGATCTGATTAGAGCCAGGACAGCTTTCCAAACACAGTGCATCAGACTCATCTGGCATTTGCATTTAATCCTGCCACAAGTTTACTAACAGCGAGAAGTTTAACTGAAAACAACAAATTAGCCTGAAAATAGAGGGATTCTGTATGGTTAGAATGAAAAAAAGAGAGGAACAAAGAAAAATATAAAGGTGTGTCAGGTTGGTCTCCTACACCTGCAAATGATAAATGTTTTTTAAAATGCTTATCACAAGGGATGGAATGATGGATGACCATACCCAGGTTGCAGAGAGACTCACCTTAAGTCTCTTGGCGCTAGCTCACCATCATTGTGTAGCTCCTACCTTGCACAGGCACCCAGTAGGTTTAAGGGAAGGCAGGCAGGTTGGCCAGGAGGACCAACTGCCTCTCACATGTGCCCAGGGAGCAGGCTGGACGCATGGGCAGCCTGAAGGTTGGCTCTGTGACAAGGCACCACAAGGCAAGCTGGCTGTGCCTTTACACACATAGTGTGGGATGAGCCACTTCTCACACATTGCAGGGCAAGAGCCTGCAAAGGCATGGCCACAGCTCCTCCCTGCGACACATCAGTGATACTAATAAAAGCAGCTGGTTCTTTCTTTAAAAGCTTGATCCTCACAACGTTTTTTACTAAAACATCCATTTCACAGGGGACTTATTTTATAGCTCACACAGATGGCCTGTTTAGGCTCCTACCTAAGACATGGGTGACTTAGGTGACTGCCTTCAGCTTGACAAGTAGCTTTTAGATGTCAAGAACCAGGAGAGATTTGTTCCTCCCTTCCTGACTACAGTAGCATGCAGGAGTTTTGCTTTGGCTCCATTAAAATTCTCTCATCCTTCTTGTAATCAGGGCTCCTTCAAATCACTGAGGAGGGGAGGGATAGAGCCTTCTGGCACTCAAGGAGGCTCAGCTCAAACAACACATGGTGGACAATGGTGAAGGAGACAGAAGGTTTAGATGAGACTCAAAGGTTAAAAAAGGCTGTGAGTGCTACCAAACACCCTGACGTGCTGACCAGTTTGCAATCTACACAACATGGAAGGTGTCACGTTCTGCCCACCTGGTTTCATTCCAATGTCTAGCATATCAAGACCAAAACAATGAGATTCTCTCTCATTTAGGGACCCTAGCCATAAAAAGCTTGTAAGGAGGAGTATGTGACAGACCTGGCTAGACCTCCCAGCTTGCTTGCTGCTGCTGCTGCTCCAGAGGAATTCAACCAAAGAAAAACCTCCCCTGCACAACAACTGTGGTCCCATGCATCATGACTTGCATCCTGCTGAAGTAGGCTCTTCAGTTGTAATTCAGTCTTAACTGTGCCATTAAGTGCCTCAAAGTCCAACTCTGCTGGTGCAAATTGGCTGACTTAGATACATTTATGCATCTTTGTGCCAGGGTTAACCTGGCTTTAATATGTGTTATGAATACTTTGTCAGAGTACTTAAGACTCTTCACTTACCCAAACATTTCACTTAGGTTCATCATAAGGCTAGCCCAACTCAGAGTAAAGGTTTTATGTCACGGTTTGCTAGTTTATTTATTATTAAAAAAGCAAATATTTGCTATTATTTGAGTCAGGGTAACTTCATTAGACTTTTAAAAGTATTTCTTTCATACTTTGCATACACCTGTATTTAGCTGGCCAGTTACACTGAATCTGATGGTTAAACTCTGTCTAAAAATATCCCTAGTGATACACAATTAAAGGGAAGTGAGAGAAAGAATACCTATTTAAAAGGCAAAGCTTCTGCTACACCGCTGTCCTCTGTCCACCTATTACTTTTCCTTCATTTTTAATACACAAAATGTGGGAGTCCGGAGCTGGTCTGAGGACTCAGAGATGGACCTTAACCTTGAACAGATAATGATGTATCCCTGAAAGAGCCTGGGAAGCCCTGAGGCTGAAAAGTCCCAGGGAGAGAAGGTGGTAGGAGACTGAATGAGCACATTCCACAAGGCAGAAGCCTAGCAAGAGACTAGCAAACACAGCAGGAGTCACAGTGGACAGAGCATTGAGCGAATTGCTTTCAGCAGCTTTCTGATGGACAACATTAGGAGGTCGTGCCTTAAGGCCTGGAGTGTATAAAATGTGGCCGTTTCTGATAATAAACGTCTGCAGTTTTAACTCTCATAGAGTCGTCCTGAAGTCTGTTTCTTTTCTCATTTGTTTGGCGCCAACAACAAAAGATTGAATGTTGAGTAATGTAAATTCCCCTACATTACAGCCTATGCTGCATCTTACCGTATTCAATCCTCATGCAGTTCATACAGTGGTAGTAATGTCTCCCAACACAAGATCAAGCTCAGTGGAGCCTACTGGCATCAGATTTCTAAGACTTAAGAAACAGAATAAAGAAACTGCCACCTACTTTTATGTTAATGTCTGAACGCAGAACAATAAAGGAATCAACTATCAAATGCTACTACATATGCAGTGAGTATTTAACATTTGACCAAAATGGACGCAAGAGCAAAGCCACGCCAGGTAGATGAAGCAGGGCAGTCCCAGGCAGTGGCTCAGCAGCAGTTCCTCAGCAGCGCTGTGCTTGTCTTACAGGAGGAGACTTAGATGGATCAACCCTAGGCTTCCTCCTGGTGCTATTGCAAAGCCTATACAAAATACATGCAAATGTGGCATAAAATAGCAACTTTTATTTTGCCCCAAGCATGGCTCATGAGAGAACAGAAGCATGATTGATTTCTTCTTTGTTATATGGGAGACATTAATATTAGTGATGCTCAGTTTGCATTTGTGTCTCTAGAGAAGAACAAAAGTCTTATCTCATCTTACCCGAGATCCTGCACAAAGGAAACTTGCTGGGTTGGCTGTCCTGGGTTGGCCAGGACAGGGTTAATTTTGTGTGGAGCCAGGTAATTCTATACCATGCTGACATCATGCCCCGGGGCCAGTTCCGGGGAGGGGCCAGTTCCATTGGGGGCGGTTCAGTTGGAGTTCAGTTCGCTTTGGACTTTGCTCGGGTTCGGTCCCTCACTGTTGTTCTCTGGTATTGTTTTTCTGTATTGCTCTTTTCTTACTGTTAATATTGTTCTTGTTAACTGCAAAGTTCCCATTATATGTTATTTTCTTTTACATATATATATATTAAACCTTCCTTATCTCAACTCAAAAAGGCACTTTTAAACCTTTTTTTTTTCTTCCCTGTCTGCGGCCCGCGGCAGAGGGGAGGGGGCGGGGAGCGGTGGCAGCCGCGCGGCTCGGCTACCCCGCAGCTCTTACTAAACCAACACAGTTGGCTTTACCTGACCAGCAGTAAAGTGGAGAGCTGATGCTGGTGCTAATCATTTTGAAATACATTATACAAAAGCTACTAAATGTAACCTGTTTTCAAACAAGTTGGCTCTTAAAACTGCAATTTTCGTCACAGGAAACTGCCTGGGTTTTCTTCACCTAAGCATTGACATGAACAGGTAAGCAGACTGAACATTTGCTCACTGAAGAAAAGAATCCACCTACTTCTATTAATTAATAACAACCTGAACAGCAAAGGCCCAGACACATGAGTTGCAACCAGAGAATTTGCACACTTTTATGTATTTATAAACACTGCCCGAGTGTCATGCACAACTGTTAAGCAAAAGATTGCCCATTTCTCAAGCATCAATTTGGGCTCTTGCTTACTATGTTTGCTTTTCCACCTTAAGGTAGTATCTTTAAAGTTGGAAAGAATATAGGAAATACTTGCAGGTGAGTAGTAGTACCAGGCTTTCTGTTTTCTATATGTTACAGCCGTTAGCATTAGCTTAACACAGGCACCCACTAAAGTTTCAAGCAGTCCTTTAAACACTGCAATGAAACACACAGAGAAATCCGGCATTCTGGCATGTCCTTTTAGTGCTAGCGATGCCTCTGACACTCTGACCTCCCTCAGCCTTCTCCCTACAATCACGCAGAAACTTTGATGATCTGATTTATGAACCGGTCGACAGCTTAGAAATTATTGTCAGAAAGTCCCATGAGACACGCAAGATGCGTAGCTGTTGGAGAGAAGTGCCCTTAAGACACCCATCTAGTCCTGCTCTCCCTGAACAGACATGTGAATGGCTGTCTGTGATATGAGAGCTGCTCAAGCAGCCACACAGCCCCTTGGGCACCCCAGTAATGGGGTCCCCCAGGATTTGGCCAGTGGCCACGTTGCAGGAGGGCTGAAGGAAAGAGTTGGCAATGGTGGTGGCTCCTTCCCAGCTGTAGCCGGCTGTCTCCTGGGGCTAGCTGCTGCCTGAAGCCTTCTTGCCTGCTATATATAGCAGGGGCAGAGTGTGCGTTTGGGGCTCGGGCTGCTGCCGGGAAAGGCTTGAGGGCAGCTGAGAGGAGACGAACATGGGAAGGAGAGAAGGTTGTTCACAGTGGTGTGTGGTAGGGCACAGCTGCTTGTGCTGTGGGGTGCAAAAAAAGGTTGCTGTTACTAGCAAATTGACCCAAAGAGAGCAGGAGAAACACGGAGGCAGATACTAAATTTACGTAACACCCTCCAGTATCTATGCAGTTGCAACAATAGGCACAGTGAAAGCAGGACATCCTAATCTCACCTGGTCTTTAGTGAGCTATCTGGAGGTACACCAGTGTGCATTAAAGGCAACCTAAGAACACGAAAAAGATGCCAGGAAAAGAAAAGCCATTTACTCACCACACTCATGTAATGGAGCATTCGGCCATCCACTCTTCCTTCATCAAACTGGGTCTTATACTGGGGGAGGCCAATGTCATCCAGCCACCCTAAGGCAGAGACAGACACTCATGTTAGTGTGGTAGCCAAGTTACCTAGCACCAATCAGTGTTCTTCACATTCTTTGAGCCCCAAATTAGCCATGATTAGGAACCCCTATCTAAGGTTGGTGTTTCAGCACATAATATCTTACTAGTAACCCAGTGGTAATCCAGTTTTCCATGATTGTTTTCCTCTTCAGATCCAAGTGCCTGCAGAGCAAGCTGAAGCTTCTTTCGATGCAATGGGTGCTTTATCCCAAGCTCCTGTGAAAGGAAAAAAAAAGCAGCAAACCTAGAGACAATAACGTTATGTTATTTCTCCTTCTGCTAAACCACAATTGTTTCAGAGAGTTACACTGTACAGAGCACCTGCAGGTGACCTGGCAGGTGTATTTTCTATTTGCTGAGTATCAGCATCATTTTAGCACATGTTCAGCTACTGTGTTCATATCACACTTCTCTTATTCCAGTTTAGTGTAACTATGGTTCAACGCCTAATTGAGAAAACAGGCTTACTATTTGTTGAGGAGCGAGATTTTTTTAGAAGCTGAAAATTCAAACATTTGCAAGTACTGTGGATTCAAGGTATGAATTGAATCAACTTTTTTTTCTGTTTCTAGTTTTAGAGAAAAGACAATTCTGTAACGATTTAAGATAAAGACTGATCACCCTGTGTGTAACAAATCCCCATTACTCTTTGTATAAAAAGGGCAGAAAATTATCATCAGACCAAAGCAGTGGCTTTTTGCACCCTTCCCACACAGGCACAGAACAACTGTACCATGCATGAGTGCTAGTGAATCAGGGCCACAGAAGGTGGCATAGCTGATTGATATGTCCATGCTTAATGAAGTTAAATCACATATTTGTAATTATTATTTTCATTACATTACAAATTCATTTCATTACAAAGTACTTTCATTACATTTCTATGAAACTTCAACTGCAAAGAAATGGATTTGGCACCACTGCAGATGACAATGTTTTAAAAACTCATCTTGTTTACATTTTTACTTTTACTGGATGCACCTTACAGACATGATTAATGCGCACAGAAATAGCAATTTTTAAGTGTGTTTAAGTGAAAGCAGTGTTTCCAGTATTTCTCACCTTTTCCAGATCCTGCTGAGAAGCCTGCAGAAGTGTTTGCCCAGACAGTATCCAGTGTTTACCGTTACTTATGTAAGAGCCTAACCCTTGGTCCTGCAGCCAGTTGCAAACCTGCTCCTTTGTCCACTTTGCAAATGGCATGTCCAGCTCACTACAGAAGATTTTACCAAAAAAAGACTGATAAATCCTGTGCCTCCAATCTCCTGTTCTCATATCTAACATTATAACCAAAACCCAAATCTAATTCATGAGTATTTCATGGGAGTTAGGACAACCTCCAGGCAAGAATGTACATCACGGTTGGCTGTTAGGTGAGGCTCACGAGGAAGAGTGTGTCTCAACTTCTGAACTGTTACCACCGTGTTACCACCCCCAATAAACATGGTCTGTTAATGCTACTGAAAACAGCCACCTCTGCTGTCTAGCATGGCTAAAACTCTGAAGTGAGACCATAATGATTCCCGTTATTCTTTAATCCTCAGAAATGCAGTAAGAAACATACTGGAGGAATATCTGTCATTGCCATGTGAGGGCTCATGTCCTGCTTCACATGGCCTCACAGCTGCACTGCTGCAAAGCCATGAGCAAGGAAGGCTCCACTTGGCAGCTGGATCCCACCACCTAATCAAACTCAACCCTGCAAAGACCATCTCTCAAAGGAGGAAACAGTCTGGATCCACTCATTTCTATTTGCCAGGAGAGGGGATGTCTCATGTTGGTACTGTGTTTCTCCTTTGGACCTCATGCTCAACCAGAGCTGCAGAAGGCCAGCACCAGCACACTTTGCAGCACTCGTCTTACTTGCGAGACTGCCCCAGGTCTCGAGACCAGCCCAGTCGTGGCCCCGCAGTTGCTCTTGTCCCTCCTCTTTTGAACTCCGTCTCGGACATGTCATCTGGGTTAAAGGTGGTAGATTGACTTCTTTTAAGTCTAGTTTAAAGGAAGAAAGCATATTCACATTTGGCTAAGGAAAAGGCATGCATGCTGCTACTACTGCAATCAATACAGGCAAGATCTCTACAGTGTTTGTAGCTCTCCTTCAACCTGCCACCAACCTACAGTTAGCTCTCTGTATTGGTTTAATAGCCGAG
>VZZY01024840.1:4955-19827 GCA_013400335.1 Eurystomus gularis | reverse complement strand
AACTATCATTTGAATTTTTGTAACTGCATATAGGGTATTACAGAGCATATGCTACTAAACCCCTTGGAGCTCTGTAATCATAGTGCTGGAGCATAATAAACTGAACTTGCAAACATCTACATTGTCTTTTAGTATGAGTTTGTATAGAAAGAAATATGAAGATAGATTTTAAGGCAAATTATACTAGCTGAAGTGTGGCACAGTGCAACCTTCCATATGTTAAAACAGTAGATACCATTCCAAAAGGAAAGCACTTCTCACTGTTATCAGTGTAGTATTCAAGGTGTAAGAGTGAACCATAATACTCTAGTAATGGTCAGTATTTACAGATAGCAACTATAAAGGTTATCCTAGCAACCATTGTTTATCCTTGGGTTTAACCAGAAATATTCTGTATGAATGACTCTTCAGGTAACTTGCTGATTTTCATGTCAATTTTGTTCCTCTTGGGCTAGATTCCATTCAAATTTTAATCTAACTCATATTTTTGACCATATAGCTGTTATATATGTAAAGCACATACATATTCTCTCTGTTCCCAGTTAGGTGGAGTCTGGCCAGAAGGACAGCGAAGGATGCTGTTTCTTAGGATGACAGAAGAGTCCCTTAGAGGCTTATATTAATTGTAGATGCAGAATTGCTTTACCCTTGTCTAGGCTGATCAGCTGAGTCAATGCTTTAGGTTTGAGCCTACTTGGGGACATTGCTTTTGGTGCTTTTCTTCATACATACCCTAAGGAGTCATTGCCCACAGAATCAAGCTCCTTAGGAAGCTTAAAGCTGTAGCTAATCTTACTTAAACTATTTCGTTTACACAGGATACTTAAGACATGGAAAACTTCTTATCTGTTTACTTGGTGAGACAGAATTTAAATAAGAATCTTCCAACTTTCCTTTAGCTGAAACTTTGAGTACATGTGCAAACACATACACAAGAACATGTTGGACGGGGGAAAAGGAGTGGAATGCTCTAGGGCAATAATGAAGACAGTAAGCTGGAAGAGAGCTGTGATATCCAGACTACTGTTCCATCTATTGATTTTGTCCATTTCGTTAACATGTACATGCTAATTCAGAAACTTCCACTACTATGAATGACTTCTTTTCTAACATCAAAAGATACAGAATTTTAATGCCAACACAGAACTTATGCAAGTAGAACATCTCAGTCTTTCATTCAGTCTTTACAACATGTGGTAATTGATTTCATAGCAATATGGTGATATTCTCACTTGGATGATCTACAACATAAATATTTTTTGCAAGTGTGTTTAGTTAAGGTAATAAAGATGTCTGGATGTGCCTGGAAATGTTCTGCAAGAGCGTTTGAGAGACAAAGTCAGTGTTATACGCTGGGTTAAGAAAAAAAAAATCAACAATCAGGTAGAGGAGAATACTTTCAATACCTGTAAGTAACACTACAATCAGGATGTGTTCTCTGCAAAATTATTATCACAAAGTAGTAAAGGTCTACGACAAAGACAAGTGTACTTTTATGACACCTAATATGTTACTATCCAAATGCACTATCAAATAGATATTTGCATGATCATGATTTAATATCCTTCAGTCTTAACCAGTCCCTAAGAACCTCTTACTCTGCCAGGGGAGCAAAATATGACTACTTAATTCTCATAATCATAAATTTGAACTTGTTAGGGGTCTGCTTCCTCATCACTATACTCTAAGTCATCAACCTCCTCTTCCATTACATCTCCTTAATTCTTTATTTTGTTTTTTTTTAAACTGAATAAAAACCAAAACCACCCTTTAAGAAAAAATCTTACACAGAAGCTATATTTTGGAGTTTTCTCATGAAAGAACGTTTCATTACCATCAGTAGAAAAAACTCTGGCTATCAGAAGGTTTGATCACAAGTACCACAGTCTTAATGGGGTTGTTCCACTAACTGACAATGTGATCCCATCATCTTTTATTTCATCTATATTATTTTAGGGTATATTTAGCTCTATAAAAATGATTTTATTTTGGTACATATAATTCACAAAAGGGAATAGATTTTAGTTTTGCTGTAGTCATATATTTTGAAATTTCAAAGCCTCATAGCATTTTGCTGTTCATAGTGATCAGAAAGAATTTTCAATATTTTTATTTTTCAATAATTGGTTAATTTTTTAACCGTTTTCTGCAGTTTCCTTAGTATGACTGGACAAATGCACATGTTGAATTCTGGACATTTGCTGTAAGCTAATTAATTATTTGAGTGATATTTGTGGATACGCATAACTAAAAGTCATATTTATTGGTTTGCTGAACTTAGATGAATGTAAGCACATCCTTAAGTGATTTTGTGAATCCTAAACATGACTGTGAGTGTGCTAATGAAATGCTGTGATATATTGCATTACAATTGCAATCTACAGTTCTCTTGTTTAATCTCCAAAAATTGCTAATGTTTTACCAATTAGTTATTCTTACAGGCTTTTGTTGTTCTCATGTTTGAACCATCTTTACTCTTTTCAGCTTTTGTTGCTATTGAAATTCTTCTGCAGAAATTTTGGGCATAATATATGGCAAATAGGGGTGATGCAGGGTTTTTTTGGCAGGTGGTTATTTTTTTCATATGGCCATAAGCATATATTACACATCATGGAAAGCTGAGTCTGTAGAAGAATTCATAGATAAAGAGTGATAGGAGCCTCTCTGAAGGTTTCCCCTCACTTCCATGCAATGATACTTCGCTGGGCATGAAAAATATTAATTCCATAACTAGAAGTACTTAGCCTTAGAGTTGGTAATATCTATACTGCAACACTGCTGTTGGTGTTTCCTGCTAGCTGGTTTCCTTTTCCCACTGTGGATTTAGTTTACTTTGTAAATCCTTCTTGCCATCATAACCTACCATTCATAAGGCATATCAGGGGATCCTAGCAAGAGAGCTGCACTGTACTGCAAGCAACGTGTAAGGTACATCCCTGCAGAGAACTGAAGATTCATAGTTTACTACTTAAATGAATCTTACTACCACAAAAATGATAGTTTCCTGAGGTACTATTTCTTGTATTTTATGGGTATAATGAAATTCAAAGAATTTAGAGTATTCCTACGGTTTATTTGGTTATTCATGTGTTTAAATTGTTGTACTAAAATGTGAATATGTGCCAATCTGTGCTGGAACTTCCTGAAAATATGTATGTGTGTCATATAGATTGATCGAGAATCGTGTGTGTAATCTCCCTTCTAGCACATCAAGAACACTGAGATCTGTGCTGAATTCGCTGTAGGTTTTTGTCAGGCTCAGTGAAAATACAGTTCTGTGGGCTATATTTAAATTAGCAAGTAATTTGGCTCAGTAGGAGTGTAGCAATTGATGCTGAGTCCCTTCTGTCTACAAAGCATGCAATTTGGGAGTCTTAATTCAAACCGAATATAGTCTGTTCCCCTGCGATGAACTCTCCTGGCACATGCTTGTCCTAAAGTGACCTAAAACATTGGTCATTTGTTTAGCCTGTGTCCCCATGTTATGGGAGGAGCATACTGGCTGCACTGAATGTGTCTCCTTCTAAAGGTATCTGGCTGAGATACACCAGTCTTTGCTTCGAACAGAATCACAGAAAGTGGGGATGATTTGCTTTAAAATTTCATTGCCACTCCAAGAGTTTTGCAATAAATCGGAGAAATTAATAGAGTGTAGTATGTCTAGCTTTGACCTACCTTCTTCTATTTTCCTACATAGTTGGTTTTCTTTTGCCATTTTAGGTACCCGAGACTCTTTCATTTAACTTTTCATGCTGAGGTTAGAACAATGCCAAATACCTTGAACAAAGGAAGACTACTTTGGTTTAGATTTATGAGTAGCACTTGCCATCACCTACTACCCATTCCTGTCACATAAAATTATTCTTCTGATCTAAAATCAAAGACTAGAAAGTGGTTTGTTTCCTATAGTCAGTAAAAACTTTAAGAATCCTTGGGAGAGGCTTTGGCAGGTACCTAAATCACTCCCTTTAACTTATAAGGGATTCAGAAAATAATAGAACAATTTATAGAATTGAGAAGATGTATGTTGAATTTCATGATTGAGAAGCCTAGTTATATTAAATGAAATGCAATGAGGCATTATAACTTTACTCAGCAGATACTGTAAAGGATATTTTGTGGCAGAAGTGCAGTAAAATGAAACCTACAGTCCTCCAGT
Organism: Eurystomus gularis; assembly: GCA_013400335.1. NCBI lineage: Eukaryota > Metazoa > Chordata > Aves > Coraciiformes > Coraciidae > Eurystomus > Eurystomus gularis. The sequence goes on along the minus strand of VZZY01024840.1, from coordinate 15,668 downwards.
GTTTTGTCTTTGCTTACCTTAGCTAATAGAGATTTTGAGTCTTGTATGTTTAGGGATTTTGCTGGGCGGTTTTGTTTCTTTTGTTGTTTTGTGAGGGGAGTTGCTTTTGTTTTCATAAAGGAAGGGTCTACAAAGGAGCCTAGTGAGCAGCTAGTTGCAAGTGACAGTTATGAGACTATATGCCTAAAGACATAATTAATTTGCAATAAGCTCAGAACAGCTCCTTAGCTAAATGCAACTAAATCAGCTACACAGTGTGTAATTAACTTACAACTATATTAGTCCTACTACAATATTATTCCCTGTATATGTAAGTTATTATTTTCTCCATATGAAATTTGTAATATACTAATGATTAAGAGTTCATTATGGCATTTCATTCATATTATCATAATATAGTTGTGATGTATGTTCATCTCGTTAATGCTGTTATTCTTAGTTGTTCTTAAAAGAAATGTCAAGGATACGAGGAAAATACGATACGGGTTTTTTGCACGCCGACTGAGTAGTATCTTTATTTAAATGAAATTGACATTTTAGTCCTCATCTTGATCTTGTAGTTCTGCTTGTTAGTGATGATAGGAATGTATTGAGGAAAGGTAGAAGTCAATAATACTTTCTATTGAAATCAAGAATAAGGTGAATAAGTTTCAAGATTGGTCATAAGACTCAAGCTGAGCTAAACGTAGGAAGAAGCTTACAGGACTGAGAAAATGACTTGAGGAAAAAAGGCAGAGATGTTGCGATGGAGGCAAATTGTATTGGAAAAGGAGTTTATGAAATGTTCAAGCTGTACAAAACATAAGGTGGGTTATGCATGCAATGATACCTTAACCTGGCTAAGCTACAAAATATGTACACATGCACAACTATGTGAAACTTGGATTTAAATTGTAATCATTTTGTTTTCATGTAAGAGTTAATCCTGGTATGAGTAAACAAGTTTAGGTAAATGAGTTGCTTTACCAACTCCTCCCTGACATCATTTACCTTTTTCCCATGCCATTAAAGATCCTGTCTCAGAACTTTACTTTCACAGGTCTACCAGAGCCCTACTGAGTCTTTTCAGACTGCCTGTCTGTAGCTGAGAGTGACCAAAGAAATCATGATCATGCTGACTCAAGTGCCCATTGAGGACATGAAGTGCAGTTATTGCTGAGAACACAGTATAAAAAGCAGTCTATTACAGGTAAAAAAGAGGGAAATCCATTTTATATGCATTTTATATCAAATTAAATCATATATATTTAATTATATACATTTAAGAAACCAATTCTTAAATTAATTAATTGCTTAGAATTACTTAATTGTTAGAAAATAAGCAGTGTGATAGCTGTTGGAAATGTTTTCCTCTACCTTCTAATTCTGATTGGCTTAGTTTAGAACAGTCTGCCTGTTGACTACATTCAAAATTACTTTTAAAACTAGAAAATTAATCTAAGGTATTGATCCTTTGGGTGCTTGATGATGGTGAATACAATATGATGCTATTTTAGCATGACTTATGTAGTCATAGTTGTCATGTTTTCCATGCTATTATGTAGTCATAGTTGTCACGTTTTCGATGCTATGAGGGAAAAAGGTAATTCAAAAAAGAGTAAGAAAGGCATCTGACCACAGACACAGGGGTAAAGAGGAGAAATAAACATAGAATTCTGAGATTTAAAGTGAGCAGCTCTGCAGGTTTAAAAGAGAAATCTGATGTGTGAATTGGATGTTAAATAGGCACAGGGAATTTTGTTTGGGCATCTGCCACACAGTGATATGTACAATACATATCTGTACTCAGTCTTGAGCCCAGATAGCAGGGAGATTCTTCTTTTAAAAAATCCAGCAAACACTATTTAGGAGAAAGTTTTTAGTTCTGAGAGACTTGTATATATCTGAGAAGAGTTAATGCCACAAAATATATCAAAGTTAAAATGGTATATCAGCCATTTAAATGATACGCACTATAGACTTTATGGTGTATGTTATACAGGGAGGAAATATGGGGAAATAATAAAAAAATCTTTAGATCTCCAGATCTGCATGTTTTCTACATTTTTGTGGCAAAATCCCAAAAGGAACATGATTTAGCTAAACTGAAAGTGGATGGATTTAGCCAAGAAACACTTAGTCTTATGTTACCATCCAAACCAGGTGGAACTAGAGGCAAATTACTGAACATAAGTTATTCCGTGTCCTTACTGGAACAATTTGTACTAAAGAGCCTCAACAGACACATAGCCAAGGAACTCTCTATTCCCTATTTGTGATTTCACAGTTTCTTCCTTTAAACTGGAGTTCTGAGGGTGAAATATAGAAAATTATTTATCTGTGACAATCTCAAGAGTACTTAGGCTTATAATGTGGCTAAAAATTCTTGCCCTTATGCTGTCATTTTTTGTAACTACTGGTGGTGTCACTAAGGCTGAATGGCTGATGTGGCCTCCCAGAGAAAAGGTCATAGGACCACATATTTTAGTCAGGGCTTTCCAGTGCATCCTGCTAGGCAGTCTCACTGTAGAGGATGCGCCCATCATGAGCTGTGCAAGCACATTGACACATATTACACAGTGCACTATGGTAAAGCATGTACCCACTTCCACCTGCACCGTACTGTAGCACCACCAAGCCACATACACACTCTTCAATAACCATGTATTGTAGGCAGGGCACCCTTTTCATGGTACTATCCTGGTAATGAGGTTCCTGCCTACAGGGGTGTCCTTGGCAATGCATGCAGTACTGCTGCAGTGGAAAGACTGTTCATACAGTCATTCTGGTTCCTACAGTGATAAAGGAAGAGCTCCTCAGCTTCTTGATTGTCAAGGGCATTCACATACGCTGTCATTAATTTTCTGCTCTGACTTTTCATGTTTTTCTTTTCCCTGCACTCTGTAACTTACGATGTTATACTTTATAACTTACCATTTATAGTTGCTGTCTAGAGCTGTTAAACTAAAAATTATTTGCCAGGTTTGTCCTATGTTTAAAAAGTAATTAATCTTCATTTGTAGGTGTATCCTTGGCATTCAAACACATCAGGTAATCCATAATGCTAAAGGAAATAAATAGCAGAAGTCTTGGTATTGTCTGGAAAAGCAGATGCAAACTGAGATTCTGTGGACTTTTATACAACTAGTATTTAGGAATAGCAAGATACCACAGATTATGTAGATCCACCCTTGCCAATATTGGCCAAAGTGTAAAAAAAAATAAAAAAAAATAAAACAACCTGAGAAGTCAATTCTGGCTCTGACAGGACTTGTCTACATTGCTGCAGCATTTTGATTCCCTTAGAGGGTAGAAGGGAAGAGGTCTGCTGCCTAGCATCTATAAAATCCCATAGCTGGGGGTTAAGAGAACTCCTTCTGCTCTTCCATCTTAAGCAAACTCCATGCCAAGGGGATGATGTCAGATACTTACTGACGACATGTTTTCCTGTTTGAAAAGGTTTCTGCGACCTGACACATCCAACTGGTTTATCACCTACCTGAAATATCCAACCACATTCACTTCTGCTAGGGTTACAGGGAAGGAAGCATCCCTGCATCCCAAACAGCAGTGGTTGAAGAATCTTCAGGGAAGTCAATACACTCAGCCATGAGCATTGATGCATGGGTAGAAGTTGGTTAATATTAAAAATAATTTACCTTTGGATGCTGGGTTTCTACTGGCCTCTTTTGATTTCAACAAGAGCTGCACTATGGTGATCCTAGTTCTTGAGTTTCTCACTTTTACCCTTAGTATGTTATGGGACTGGGAGGAGGAAAGGCTCTGCCAACACCTAGAAAAAATGCTGTGTTAAGTCAAAAACAAAAATGATGCAAAGAGGGTTCTGTGATAGTTCTTCAGTTCAGGAAGATAACTATCAGATAAAATACTGACTATTTTATTCTTTCATTGCAAAATTCTCTGAAGAAGGTTCAGCATTTTTTGAAGGAAAAACCCTAAACAATGGGGGTCTAATGAGAAAAAAAAAGAATTTTCTGTGATCATTTTAAAAATTATTAGATTAGTAAGTACAGCCTTAGTTAAATGACATTTCCCTTCTTAGGAGTGTTATTGACATTTTGATATGAGACAGAGAGACCTTTAATGAGATCTCAATCAAAGGTAATATTTATATAATGATACATGAATTCATAAATGCTAGTCAAATAAAAATGCTGTAGTCCATTTTGGCCTTCACCTTACACAAATCTGTCCAGGTCATAAGAAGAAAAAGGTCATAAGATGAAAAAGCTCAGTGAATGACAACTAATACTCTCTCACTTGACTGTCTAATTATGTCTGGCTAATTGTGTGAGTTAATGTTTGAAGCTGAATCTTGCAATGTAACTTAATCCATCACCCAGACAAAATGTATGTGAAAAAATACTGACATTTTTTCCTTTGTTAGACATAACATCTCCTTAATGTTTGAGTTTATGGTGATTTCCCTTCTCCTGAAAAAAAAACCAAAACAGGTGTTAGTTTAAAAAAACACAAAAACCAAAATTTATTTAAGCTGTATGTTAGTTACCAAAGAATTGTGCAGATAAGTAGACAGATCCTTAAAATTCCTGTTTCAGACCTTTGTTTTTGCTAATGGTTTATGTTAGGAAATACTTTATTTTGCCAGTTGAAACAACAGTCTCTTATATTTTGTTGTGGCTTCAGAGGGCAAAAACATACTCAAAAATAAGCATGAATTTCTTCACTGCTTGAAGAGAAAAGGAGGAAAGATGTGAACTGCTATTTCATCTCTGCTTTAACAGAGAATAAAGTTTGAATGGTAGAATCTCTCTGTTACTTAATATTGGTTTTAGGGATAGAGCGTAGACGCCAAATGAACATTTTGGGTGACTTGACCCTGTGATGATATTGATGCCTGAGTCTGTTATAAGGATTGTGACACCAGAGGCAGAAAGTGAAGATGAGGGTTACTTGCCTGTTAGTTTCTAGGCACTTCAGCCAGTAGCCCTTTCTAGTAGTAGTTTTCAGCAAATTCCTAACCTCAGAGCACTAGGAAAAGAGGCAGATTTCATTATTTTTCTGCCATAACTTTCTTTGCATGCATTGAGTTTATACTATTAAGTAGGGATAAAATAGTTATGTTATTCTTGTACTTTTGATGATCTGCAAGTAATCTGTGCTGTGGATTTTCCATTACATAGATAAAGATACCCATTGCGCTGGCTGAGCATGAGCCCAGAATCAGACCAGCCTTCTTCATGTAATACATGTTCTGTGTGCATATTCCAGATCAGGTCAAAGATAGCTTAGGGATGCACAGTCACAGCATCACTGACTTTTTATCTTCATTAAATTGTGACCAGTAATTTGAAAAAGCTGATTTATAGTTATAAATTTTAACTTAAAAATTTGTTTACTTCATTATATAGCCACATATTCCTTCTGGTCTCACAATGTCCTCAAAATCTGAAGAAAATATATTCCTTAAAATATTTATTGATGAGGCAAGAAGGAATATTGTATTTGAGATTTTTCAATTTCTAGGCTAGACAGCTTTTGGAGACAAAATGAAGAGATAGTAAATGGGGTTTGGTTGTATTTTTGAAACCCTATTTTCAGATCTGTTGTTTCTCAGTCTATCTTTATCTATTTGAATGAGAGAGGCTACCAGTGTCTCAAGAGGAAATTTTCCTTTTCAGGACTCTGAAAAAGCTCTTAGCAACTTCAGACTAGTCAGATTTATCCATTTAATTTCAACATTTAATTTTGAAAATTTCATGCTACCACTGCAAATTCTTCTCATGGTAGTCTGCAGTTTTTTGATGTTGTTCTGTTTTATTGGAGATGTTTCTTGTAAATTTCCCATTACATAGATAAAGATAAGAAAAAAATGTCCACGTTAAAAAGTTACATGAACAGCAAATAATCAGGAGAATCAATATTGCTGAATTGTCAGATGATATTTTAAAGTTAAGCTAACAATGCCAAGCAGCACTTAATCTTGTGCACAATATTAGATACCGCTTTTGTCTATATGGCACCAAGTTGTGTGTATACAAACAAAATATAGAAAAAAATCATGAGGCTAATGAATTTGGGTTCTTGTAACTGTTGTTGCCACGGTATACCTGCATTTCATAAAGAGTTGTCAAAAATTTAACTACCTACCTCACCTTCATTTTGTAACCCCAGAAGTAAGTACACTTGATGTCACTTGATTCGCAACTACATTCATGTTAATAGTTATCCCTTAAAAATGGCTCTCATGAATTATGAAAATAAATCCCTTTTCTACTCCCATAGCAAGAGGTTTTAAGTGCTACCACCTGGCATCTTAGCAAAAGATCATAATAAGCATGTTTTCTTACAATAGTTCATTGAGCTGGTACATGGCAAGAATGAACAAATTTCAACTCTTGGAGCCAAATTAGAGGCTCAGTCTCTAGTGAGGCAAAAATCAATAGCTGCTTTGCCAGATCAAGACATAGATGGTTGTTCTCAGAAGCATGATTTATAAAATCCTTATTTTGTCTCTACTACTTCAGTTCTTGTTTGTTCTGTAGGAAGTTTAAAGTCAAACTGCTTGTCTTTCCCCATTGTGTGTTTGGCCTTCTTTTCTATTTTATCCTTATAGCTGACTATTCTATCTTCATTTGTATTCAGACCTTCACTCTTCTCCCCTTCTCATGGTTCATTCATTTACCCTATAATGCCCATTTATTATTACCTCATCTTCACCACTCTTTCTTTTTAACTCTATCACTTATCCGTCACTTCTGTGTGACAGGAATTGTTCCTGCTTAACAAAATCAGTTTCTAATTCCATTTAGCTAAGTAGGTTCAACTGCTTTGTGTGGACATTGAAGCAGTTTAAAAGTGGCTGAAACAGTTTTAGCTTAACCCAATTAAACTAAATCAATTTTGACCACTCTTTAACCACTTTAAAAGCAACCACACAAATGAATGCATCAATTTTGTCTAAATTAATTTAGATAAATCAGCACATTTCACATCTGTAAACCCTTAATATCTCTTTTCCCATTCTTCCTCATCAGAACACAGAGTCCCACACATTTTCTTTTTGTTCCAGTACTCTAATCTCGTGACCAGGCTCATTCTGGAATACCTCTGAAAACAGTTTCAGATAAACAGACTGCAAAATACAAAATTTCAGAATACAAATAAAATAGTTTCAGATGAAGTCTATCTCATTGCACAGCACTGTGATTAACTCAGTACTGGGGCACAAAATGTATTCTCGGAGATTAAGTTTGCTGTCATTTATTAGTGTACACTTTAGCCTGTCAGGGCTTCTCAGATACCAAATATTGGAAATTGCTAGGGCAAATCTCAAAGAATAAATTAGTTAACAAGTATGTTATCTGGATCAGCTCAGTCTTTCCTCTCTTCTTATTTCTTGGGTGGTAATAGCTATTCTTATCAGCCAATATTAAGGGTTTTCTGTTTGAACACTGTCGCGTACCTAGAAATGAAGCATGGGAATTACAGTTAGAAGACTGCATACTGGCAAGCAGCAACTCTGAAGCACTAATTGGCCACATTCAGTAATCACGTGAATATAAATTGTTGCTAGAAAGGCAAATATGATCCTTGAATTTATTCCGAGGGGAGCGCTAAGTAAATGTAGCATGCTCTGGATGCAGTCTTGGTAAATTTGGCCAGCTGTGGCATCCATATTTCAAAAAGGATGTTGAAAGATTCAGGAAAGTTCAGAAAAATGTGACAAGAGTGGTTCAGAAGGTTTAAAGCTTTATTGCAGAAGACAGCAAAGAGACAAGTTGATCAGTCTAAATGTACCTTAATGGGAAGAAAATATGTGGTAGTCAGCAGTCTGTTAAGATAGCAAAGATCCTCAAGATATAGACTGAAACTAGACAAATCAAGGTTGGACGTGAGTCACTGAAACTTAAAAATTAAGCAAATTAATCAGGGAGACAATCTGCTTACTTCCGTCACTTCATCTTTCAATTCAAGACAGTACTATTTCTGGAAAAAAACATATAGCTCAGGAAGAAATGGTAGTTATTTATTTAGGAATGGCTGTGTTGAATGTAATTTCCTATTTAGGAACTCTGGATAAGCAGTGAATCCTTAGTCAGTGGGACCTTTCTCATGTGCTTGAATTATACCAGGAATTCCCATTGCAAAGGAAAAAAAGAGGGGAAGCAGCAGTGCACAGGTGGGCTGTTGCTGGGGCTGCTGGAGCTAGTTCTTCCTGTTCTAGCCTGCTGGAGCTCCTCTGGCTTCTCAGTTCCACTGCCTGCCTACAGTTTTTTGCTGCTCCACCATACATACTGCTATACTGCTGCACATGTATAACGAAAGAAAATTCGAATAGCAGAGTAGATGCACAACTCAAAGGAAGCGTAACCTTTTGAAAGCAACAGAGTTGAAAAATATTGAAGTAAGTATGATAAGATTTAAGTGCATCCTAGTATAAAATAAGATATAATATTATGATGATAGAGTCACAATGACTACAGTACTTAAGCTACCATTTTTTTGATACATAATACTGTGAGTTTCTACTCTATCTGCCGGTTACCGTGAGAAGGAATTTTTTATGTAAAGGAAAATGTGTAGAAAAGTAGTAGGCATATTTCCCATTTCTTTCAAAGCTAAAATATGTAGTCATTTGATGTTTAACAATCTGTTATACTTGATTTGACCCTATTAGATATTTCTTCATGGGATGGCTCATAACGTTCCCAAGTATTGTCAAAGCAAATACTTAAAAAATATTTCATTCTTTAAAAGTGATTCCTGATCACATCATCTCAGTCAATATCTTCAGCCTTTACTCCTTCATCTGTTTGAAATCTCAAAAAGTGATTGGAGTTGATATGTGCCATGTGGGGCTTCACTGAAGCTATTTAAAGACTACTGAATTTAAAAAGCCCAATTGATTCATGTGACAATTTGGAAGTGGGGTTATTGGCAAGAATATTTTTTTTAGTTCAGAGAAAAAGAATAATTGAAAATGCTGCAGAAGAAGAGCATGTACATATGTGAAATGCAGTTGAAAAGCAGCGTAGAATAATTATAAGGTATTCCTCACCCTTGGCTCACTGCTTAAACTGTGTGGAGCTCTGTAGTTTTGTGTACCATTTCTCTTTAACTATATTTGAAGTTAAACAGCGTGTATGGTGTCTTTTTCTGTCAAGACGAGTGACAGCTTCTATAATTCCCTTGTTTCACAGAGTATAAATATTCCAATGACTATTTTGATGGCTACAGTCATTGAGTTTTAACATGTATATTTATTGATTGCCTTGTTCTGATAATTTATGGTCAGCTGCCAAGAACAACTAAGCCTTGCAGTTAAAGATGTTTTTTCAAGTTAAACTAAAAAAATAAGGTTTCTAAATGTAAAACACATGTAAAATAACACAGACTTCTTGTATTTGGGTGATAGAGGCAGACTGGGCAATTGATAATCCCCCAAGAGGTGACTTTTCTGGAAGCCCCTGCCTGCCATTAATTTGCATAAAATTTCAAATGCAGACTGCAAACAGTTATGAAAGTACTGCTGAGGAATCTCTAGCTGCAGGATGTATTACATAGCTTGACTGGTCAGGTCAAGCTAGAAGGTTGCATACTGGGCCCTCTATTCTTCTAGGAAAGCTATAGACATTTACTCATTGTGGGTGGAATATAAAATCCCCCTGGATGGCTGCAAAAATCTGCATTTTCTGCTAACTTTGATGTAGACACACATATATACTAGCCAGCTAACCAGTTAGAAACACCAAGTGGATTTAGAATTCTTATCTTTGGGAAAGTTTTATTACACTTCCCTTCCTGACTTAGCCCTCAGTATCAGAAGCAAAAATGGGTATTATTAGTTGAAATACTGTAACAGCTACAAGACTCTGAGGTCAAACTGGTAGCAAGTGGCTTGAATGGATGCAAAATGCTTGGTAATTGCAATTAAAAGAAAAAAAAAAACAAACCTGTAGTTTTACTCATGGTGAGGATCTTTGTAATTCAGTGAGTATATAAAGATGTCTTATGTCAGTGCAAATTTAGTGAAATGGCTCATAGGGTTATAGCCCTTTTATTTCCAGTGCCGTGCCCAGAGCAATGTGTGTCTTAACCTTTCTGGTATTCAGCAAATTTAATATCACAAAAATTTGACTATGAAGGATGATGATAAAATTGTACGTTAGTTTGTCCTGTTTTTGAACAAGAATGAAAGTTGTCTTCTCCTAGATTAATACGTAACATTATCACAGTTGCCAAGGATAGCATTATTACACAATATGATTTATATTATCTGTAGGCTAAAGAACTGGAATATCTTCAGCTTATGGCCCCATCAGACAGATGTTCCTCTCCAGATTGCTTTTCTAGCCAGTTGGTTGAAACCTTATGTTCTGCTTTGTTCAGTCAGCACCACCCTTGAAAGTGAGTAGCCCAAAAGGGTGATAGAAGGGAGAATCAGGGTTTGTTTTTGCAAGTACAGGTCAAATTCCAGTCTCTCTGGAAATTAACACTTTTATGCCACGAAGGGTAAGATGCCTTGCAATTTCATTATGAGACTTGCCCATGGATTTCCACTGTTGTTTTAGGCTCTGTGTAAGCTGTAGCTTGCAAACATGGTCCTCTAAGAACTTGCTCAGGATTTTTAAGAGTTTTTTCACAACAATTCTTTGTTTGAACCAGATCATATATATTTGGTTTGTTAAAAAGAAAAACAAACCTTAAAAACATATTAGCACAGTTCTTTTTTCTGTGGTGTACCTATAT
>VZZY01024839.1:0-38077 GCA_013400335.1 Eurystomus gularis | reverse complement strand
GTGTCCCCCTTTTCCTTGCTGGGGGGTAAGGGAGAGGGGGAGCCGAGGGGTTCCCCTCCTTCCCCCCCTAAAAAAACCCCGTGAAACAAACAAAAGGCCTTTCTGCTCGGGGCTCTGCAGGAGCCATCCTAGAGCAGCAGTTCTGCGAGAGCTGCTCCGTTAGTGCCGTTGCTGGGGAGATCCAACGTGCAGCTCTCATGGGGATTAAGGAGGTGAACCTGTGAAATTGTTTGGACTAGCCGCTGAATGAATGTTCTTGATGTACCCAGTTACCTTTTTCTATGACGTGGAAAAAGGATGTGGCTGACAGCAGTTCTGAGGGCTTTGCTGTGTGTGTGAGCTTTGTTTAAAATAAAAAGGTCACTGCAAAAATGAAACAGTTTCGGAATGGGTTTGTCCTCTTGAGACCTGAAATAAGGACTTGGTTACTTCTTACCTCTCAAAAGAGTCATCCACAGTTTAGTTATTTTCCTTAGGGTGAATCTCTTAGGATAGCCTTCGGCTATTACAGGTTTTCCCTGACCTTGATCCACGTATTATCACACTTCTAATGTGTGCATAGAAATAGTGCTCTGACATGATGTTTAAGTTTTCACACTGGTTGTGTCATACAGGTTCTGTCTGTTGTGCAGGGCTGCTGTATTGTGTGCGGGAGCAGTGGAACATACCTGCTGTCACTTGTCACTCACTCAGGCATGGAAGGTACAAAGCAAATTGAGCATGAAGACCTGAGAAAGCTGAGGTTTTCTGAATTTTAAAGGAATAATTATTAATAATATGTTGAGATTAAAAAAAAATACATGCTTGTCTTTATAGTACACATTTTAATACCCGTACATGTCAGCACAGAGTTCGTGTGTGGTGGTTTTGTGTGGCATTCTGCATTTCCTTTCATCTCTGACCTTTTGCTCTCTCTGGATGATGCAAACCTAGTTATTCTGGGGGACATCAATACCTGCTCTTGCTCCATAAGATCATTTGTTCTGGCTTTACAAATTAAATGTTCGGTTACCTTCATCTTCCACTTCAACTTTGAGGAAAGCCAGACAAACATTTAGACTGTGGAGCCATTTGGAGGTAATCTAGTGGAAAGCAGGTTTTGCATTATTTCTAGTTAAACTAAGCCTGAATAAGCCAGACAAACACATGTCCGCATAGGATTTCAGATTGTCTTTTAACTCAACTGAGCTTAATTACGATCATGTGAACATACTGCATTGAGACACAATGGTTTAGCAAGGTACCTTTTACGTGAGTCATGGTAACCAGCAGTTTTGGCGAGCCTTCTCCAGCAGTGACTCACACGTGGTGGCCTGAGCTAATGTTTTAGTATGAAAGAGGGCACAGACTTGGTGAGATGAGCAGCTCAGTGACAGATGGTTTAACATACTACCATGTTAACGCAATCATTTGCAGCTATGTCAACGCATCTGCAGTGATCTGTATAGAGTACACTAACTTGCTTTATAAGCATAACTTATAAAAAGTGGATGATGCTTTCTCGTGCCCATTGACCTTCAGACAGAAAGAAAATAATGAGTTAAAGGTCAATTTAATTCACGTTCACAAGAAAGGATTCTAACAGAAGCAGTGCTTGAGAGTCAATAACTTATGTCATGTTCAGTTGCTCTCTTACCACCTACCATAAATGTTTTTTATAGTAATAATATAAACGAGCCTGTTAGGAAGAAAAAGTCTGATTAGGGGAAAAAAAGTGAAGAGTATTAGCTAGCAATTAAATCTGTCTTCCTGATTGAAAGGCCAGTCAAGTGACAGCTATCACTGAAGCCATCCGATGTGAATACTTACATTTAATACTGGCTTTCTTAAGACTTAAAGCCATTAAAAAAGGAAAAAAATCTACACATACAGATTATTGCAGTAATCTGCCATACCTAAGGTGAAGTGCATGTGGTAATCTTTGTGAGCATATGTGTTAATGCACAGAAAATATATATTCCAATTAAAATTTGGCTTCAGTTGTATCTGCATTCATGCTTACAAATTAATTTGTTCAATTTTGTTTTATATTGAACCATGGTGACTTTTGGTTAGATATAAATGAAACAATGAAGTTGTCTCCAGATTGGAATCTTGCCAGCATAGATCAATTTTATGGCTTAATAGCACAGGGTATAGTATGTTTATGATATTACAGCTGTTCCTATAACTGCTTCATTTTTTCATAAATAAGATGCTCATTTCCTGAGTTTAAAGCAGCTGATGACAAAGATACCAGAATCTAATTTGGCTAGAAATCAGCTTGCTAGAACAAGTGATCTAATGAATGTGCTGTGGACTCCATTTGTATTGGTGCGCATAACCTTTAATCACCTTAAAAACCATGAGCAATGAATAGAGAATAAAACACTCAGCAAAAGTCTTTGGTTTGGCTGCCATTCTTCAGCCTTAGAAATGAGATCAAAGAGGGTGTTAGGAAAGAAAGTAAATTAATCTTCTCTGCCCCTTGAAATGTTCTGTTAGTCTTTTATTACTTGCTGGTAAGGTGGAATAGAAATCTTGAATTAATTGGTTAATTAGAAAGATTTAGATGAAGTATTTTGTCAATATGTAAATATATTTTTGAGAGGGAGAGATTGTTTCAGGTCTCGTTTGAAATACAACAGTTGAGATAGCCATTCTGTGAATCTCCAGGTAATCAGCCGCAAGAGATTAAACCCACAAATTCAATAATGCTTATCATTCCTCTTTACAATTATGCTTCAGAGCCCACATTTACTGTAGTAATTCTGAGCCCCAACTTTTCTTCTATTTAGTTTTACTCTCTCTGCTACCATTAAAACCACACAGAAGAGCTCTCCTGCAGCCAAAGATCCTCTTCTCTTCATGGTAGATCATAAGAGGTCTTTTACCTACCTGTGCTGGTTTGCACAAGGTGCTGGTAAACTCCTGCTGCTGTTTGCGTGGCCGTTCCCAGAGCAGGACAGCTGCAAGGCAGACGCTCATCCTTACCTTTGGAAGTGAGATGCAATCATTTATATAGCCTGCACTTGATGTATGCTGCATCCCAAAATGTTTTGCTTGGTTAGACCTATTTATAAGGCAGGATTAAACTTTGCAGCATTACTTTGTCCTTCCAAAGGACTGTTAGTGACTTCAGAACGTATAGATGGATAGATTCTCTCCCCCTTTTCACTCTCATTTTAAATTTCTGTTCTTACAGCAGATTTTATTCATACTTCATTCATGCCAACACAATTTGTCTGTGTTGTTTAAAGGAGGAGTTTGAGAGAGAAATAAAATTAAGAATACTGCGTTAACAAGTATGAAAAAAATTAAGATAATTTATGAAGAAAACAGAGAACCTCAAGCAGGGTTTCAACTTTTGTAATTTGATCAATTTCAGTGGTTATTGTGAGTATTCAGCTCTGGCTGAGTTTCATAAAAGGCAGTGGAAGTGACTCTGCTCCCTTAAGCTTTGAGTTGTGCTGTGTAGCTTGAATGGTAGTTGATGCATTGCTGCTTTACAGAATAGACGGCCTAGGGAAAGAGATAATTGATATTTTTGGATGAAGCCTATTTTGTGCCATTCAAGAAGTGTCAGCGTATCTACCTACCAGGAACTTCTTGGAAATCAAATGTTCTTTGCAAGCAATTCCCTTGAAATGTGAGTTGAAGTTAGAGCATAGATGTTTTTGAGAGGAGACATCAGAGAAAATAAAGCATGTTTCAAAACTATAATACTTTAGAAGTAAGCATACTTCTAACTTGCTTGTGTCTTAGCCTCAGCCCTGTGCTTGGAACTATAAAGCTGTTTCTGTATACGAAGCCCTGTGAACTACAGATTCAGGTTGAAAGAGCGAAAAGTACTGGCCAGAGTAAGTGAGAAGTAGTGATCAATAATGTAGGAAATAAAAAATTGTAAAGCATGACCTGGTATTTCATGGCTGTGTTAGAGGAAAATGCTTTTCTACAGAAATCTTTAATAAAGTGAAAACATGTCAGAAAAGGATGGTAGCTGTTAGCAGGATCTCTCTACGTACAGTATAGATCCAGAGCAGGCACTTACTAAGTTTTATTTATAAGCCTCATGATTTCCAAAGAGTATAAAAAATATAATGAAAAAGATTAATACCCTGAAAACTTAAATCAGTGGGGCTGGGAAATACTTTGTCCAATATTCAGATGTGTATAAATATCACAGTGTAAGCAGTGACTAATAAAATGTACTCTAAGAAGTGATCTTGTGAACTTACTGAATGACTGAAGTTTTCTGTGTTCAGTTCCTTCCTAGAAAAATCTGGATTCTGATAATCAAACTCCATTTTGGAAATAGTATTCTTTCCAAGTAGTGGTATTGGCTTCCTAGGGAGTTTCGGTAGAAGGGAAAGATGTGGCAAATTCTGGATCCAAGCAATAATCCCTGGTTGTTCAGATGCTTACTTGGAAATTTATCTACCACACACAAAACTGTGATAGAGAGAATATGTAGCCTTGAGATTTAGCCTTTTCAGTGTTGTCTCAGGTTCACAGACAGCAGGAGATGTGTTCATTTGTATTTTTCATTCAGGACGTGTTTATGAAGTAGCAAAATAATGTGGATACACAATTGCCAGGAGGAGAAAAGATTTGGGTAATGTACCTCTTCTGTCTTGGCTTGATTCAGGGACATCTGTGACTTCATAGACGGATAGACCTTCAAAAATATCTGCTGCAGTAGCTGTGTAGCACCCTCTTATCATGTTCCTTGACAACAGCATATGTGTGAAAATCATAGTCTGCTTTTTTTTGGTTTTAAAGATGAAAAAATCATTTAGAAAATACAAAAATATCACTGTAATTTTCAGTACTTAAATACTACCCAGTAACTCTGCTTCTATGGACAGAAGAAAAATGGCAGTAATAGAGAGAATCCACGATTTCTGAGCCTTGTAACACTTGGGGGAGTCCCCCTCTCTTTGCTGCAGAAACAGCTGTCGTTCAGCTATGAGATTTGGAGCTCTGGAAAGCGAAGGAAAGGAAAAGTACTTATTCCGAGTACATTTTTTTTTTAGAAAAGATGCTTTAGATCAAAATTCCTAGCTGAGTTTCTTGATTCCTGATATCCTAAGAGAGTTATTTTCAAATTAATTGTAATATGCCAACATATTGCTTGTACATGATAGTGATTTATGGTAATTGGAGTACTGATGGGAAAAAATTCTTTTGGACTATTTAATGAGCACCTGTGAAATTATGGAATGCATGCATGAGCATCCCAAGTATTTGCCCAAGAGATTTTCCTTCCACAGCACGGTAAGATTTGGGCATCATTATTTAGATTTAAATTGAGAGCTTCTTGCAAAAGACAAGCAGGTACTTTGAACAAGTTCATGGGATAACTGATATAAATAAGTGTTCAACTCTGTAAATAAGGACCTTACAATCTGCCTGTATTTTATTATTTATTAGTACTTATTATAATTTATTGGTCTTGTTTAGAAGAGGGAAGTTAAAAGTAAAATGAGTTTCTTTCTAGAATAAGGAAGAAATACAGCACCATATGTTGTGCCAGTGGAGCTCTGTCTGATGTAGTGCTAATACATTCCTTCCAAGGCCTCAAGACATTTTACAACATTTTTAGCACCAATTTCTGCGGTAATGACTAACTTCTACAGGACAGAAAATTACATTCCTTGAGAGGATATGAAATGATCAGGAAAGGAAAGAGATGACATTATCCAAGAAGCCATTGAGCTAGCAGGGTTTTAAAGCCAGCACAATTAATACAGTATGAGAAATATATCAGCTGGAACAATATGTAATATGCAGAAAACATTATTGTGGTCTTTTTATACTATTGAAAATGTAGACACTACATGTCAGCACATACGGTGTGCTAGTTTCTATCAAAACATGGATTTTCCCTGTATGGTTTTTGGCTGATGTCATTGGAAACATTCATAACTGATCCTGGTTTTGGTGGGAGGAATTGTGAGCCTAGAGTATAAAAAAAGAGACTAAAACAAAGCTCACCAACATGCCTAAAGTAAAGCTTCCCATAATCAATCACTTTCTTGACTTTGGCAGTCTTTGAATCAATATTTTAATATGAAGAACCACTGTATTGGAAGGTGAGTGTGTAAACTGACACTAGAGTAGCAGGATTTGTTGTTTGTTTGTTTGTTTCTCCTTTTAGCAATTGACATTTTTAAAAGAGACTGAAAGTATTTGTGTAATTAATTTTGTGCAGAATTTTTCTTACACTTCAATTATCCAGTGCCTGTTTTACAAATGAGTAAACTAAGACCAGACCCAATTAAACTCACAGTCAAACAGAGAGGGAATACAATTTCAACTCTCTGGTTTTATTTATGTATTCGTTTTTTACATGTTCTGTATTTTTAGTAGCATTACTTAGCTGGCCCTACTCGTGCTTTTTTTCCCCGGTGTCCTTTCTCCAGATCAAAGATCTGAGATTCTCTATGACCAATGTCTAACACACTCAGTTCAGAAGGAGTCTTTTCAGAATACTAAACTGAAGCTCAATCAGGGAAGATCTTCACTTCTGCTGATTCCCAAAGGTGGTGTTGATACTTTGTAGGTTTGGGCCTTAAAATGGATGCAGATTATGTTGCTTGACAGTGTTCCTGTGGCTTCACAATGGCGAAGGTAACAAATATTTTCCAGGAAAAAAATCCCTTGTAAATAGCTGCATGGTTGCTTGAGCAAAATTAGTGTAACCGTGAACGTAGGAGTGAAAAATATTAAGGAAAAATGTTTTGATTAAGCATATTTAATACTTTGGCATGCCTACATTAATAGTATCTTTTTTTTTTTCTCGTTCTGATAATAAAGGAGTCATCTACATGCTGCAGGTCATATCTGTGTTCTTAAAGATGCTTTCATGTATGAAAGTCCAACTGAAATAGCAAATCTAACCTCCACAGACAAGTTTGATGCAGCCCTGGCCATTCATCTTTATAAAGGAGGCAGACTTCTGCAAGGTAATCCTCTTTCTATTTTGCAATAGAAATACCTCTGAAAAAAGTACTGAAAGAGAAGAGAATGAATACAAATGATTATAAATGGCTATAAATGTGTAAAGCCACACGTATTGTAGTTATTCTGTTTATCCACATTAACAAATGCTCAGAAATACTGAAATTTTTTCTCTGTGGGAGATCTGATCCAGAGAGGAGAGAACTAAATAAATGTACTTCTAAAGCACATAGTGCATTTCATAATTAAGTACTTTAACTACACTAAGATAAGAGCATTATATTAACATTAAGATCCTTTCAGCAAATGTGTTCTTTCAGAGGACAATGGCTTGGCTAAGTATAGCTGAGGTCAAATAGAAGAAAGCAGAGAGGCTAATTTGATTTTTCTGCTCAAAAATGAGTCAGGGTTTTTTGGACATGAAATAACTTTGAGATGTCGTTCATGCCAGCTAAACTGTAGGAGACAGGATGTTATCAGACAAATAATAAAATTTTCTATTGTACCTAGCCATGTAGAACAGAATTTTAGCTTGCCATTAATGATACACTAGAAGCACTGGCTTTCAAAATTACAGACGCTGTCACCTCCTGAAATTGCAAGTGTGTATCCATTTTTGAGATCACCTTTGTATTGTACAAATCTGTTCACTGGGACAAAGGCACATAATTTGATATTTTCATTAGATCCCAGTATAAGTTGTGTTGTGCTAGTTTTCAGACTTCAGAAGTCCCCCTGCAATTTGTGCCGATGGATTTTCAGAAAGCCTGAATTATGATGTCTGGCATGATTTTTGTTTGTTCTTTCATTTAGTAATGAGGAAATTAGCAATGCTAATAAATCCTCATCTTACAGCTCTCTTAATTTTCAAATATAAATATGAAACATATAGTATGTTTTCTATTTTATCAACATATTTGCTTTAAGATTTCCTTATTTGCTTGTTTTTAACCAAGTATTTTTAATTATGAGAGTTCACTGAGTTCAACCTGTAATTTCCCCGCACCCCTAAGACACTGTGGGTAGCTACAGAAAGTGCCACCAGTAGTTTTCACAGCCGTGAACATTCAAGGTCAGTTATAGCATCTCTCAAAAGGAAGGACCTCCAAAGGTGCAGTAACCTCTAGCGCCCTGCTCGTTGGTCCAGTGCTGAGAACGGTGTTGGTGACTGAGTCCTTAATCCCTCTCACCTTCCATCCAATAGCTAAAAGGAACAAACAAAGCGTATTTTCTGCCTTTCTCAATACACTGGTGTGTAGTGGCGATACAGCCTAATGCTTATTCTTGTTCACAGTCAAAAGGAGACCTTGGCTTCATCCATTCCAGCTAACAGAAATCTGCAAAAGCCACAAAATCGGTCACCGCAATGACAGGTTTTGGAGACTGTCTTACCAGAGGCTGTTTCTTTTGCACAACTGCAGTCCCATTTGGAATTCAAAACTCTGTTCTCTGTGTAGTAATTAGCCACCATGAGGTTGTTATTTGTTAGCTTAATGTAGTGTAAAACCCACCACTTTATCAATTTCAGTGCAGAAACAATCAGCAGTAAACATTATTGTCTGCTCTCTTGATCAGTTTAAGGGGACAGTGCAGCTAACTTGTCAATTACTAATAATAACCTGACTCCAAGGAAAGAAATACTACTACTACTACTACTGTTGGCTTTTGTATTTCATCTGTGTAGTCTTTGGCCTTGTCCATGTAAGTCTAGCCGCAATTCATATTTAGGTTCTAGCAAATACGAATTTCTTCTGATGTTGTGCACCAAGACTAGGTTTTTACCGGAGTGCAGACACCACTAGGATATATATGATGTCATTAGTGTAGAAACTAATTGATAGTTTCTACTAAGCATGGAAAAGGCAAAGACAATCTCATAGCTACACACCAGACTGACACACTGTGAAAGTACAGAGTTACTGTCTTGGTTTTTGGTGTTGAAACCATGAAAATTCAAGTTTCTCCAGGTTTCTTTTTCACAGGCTTTTGCTTATGTATGTGATACAATATTATCAATATACCTTTTCAGTCTTAATGTCCCCTACTAGTCATTACTTTGACATGTTGGTCAACTTTTCATTGTAGTCATTGCTTTGCAGGTAGCAGGCTTCCTTTTGGAATAATCTTTGGTGGGACAGATGTAAATGAAGATATAAAATGTGAGGAGAAACGTCGGGTAATGGGAGCAGTGCTAGAAGAAGCCAGGTAAAAGCATATGTGGAAGGTTTATGACAGGAAATTGCATTTTTGTAACATATTTTTTAAGAGCTGTTGCGTAAGTGCTTGGAATCACTAGGAGATGTGTAGGCCGGTGGACAAAGAACAGACTACTTGAAATCCCTGTGATGTCTACATATTGGTTTATGATTCAGAGATGGAAGTAGAACAGTTTCTTTATTAAATACAGTCTGTATGCAGTCTATTAATTTTCTATTTCCTGTTACAATCATTTAATAGTATTTGTCCATGTAAAAGTTGGCAGAGGTTGATCAGAAATCAGAGATAATTACTAAAAAAAAAAAATGGTTTTTTGCAGAATTTCTCATTGTTTCAACATCCAAGTTCCCTTCTGCTTGGTTCAAAGGTCTGTTGACTTCAATAGTGTCTGACCATGTCCATGGTAGGCCAAAAAGCCATTTTCTCATTGGAAATTAAAGCATTTATGTATGTAAAGATTCCAGTGGATTAAATTAATTTAATAAATAGCTTAAGTCTTATCAAGATAGAGGCTAAGGTTTTCAGTTCATGTGTAACCAGCATAATATCTCACTGATGGCAGGGATGGCTCTGCTTCTACCTCTTTACCTCTCTTTCTCCTTTCTCTTGCTTGTGGCTGTGTGATCCCCCCTTCCTCGTGCCAGTATTGGACTGTTTTCTGAGCAGGTTTAGCTCACGAAATGGTGTCAAATTGACTTCTTTTTCTCTAGCTTAGTTTTCCACCTCTTTATAAGAAAAGTCAGCATGTGGGAGGGTATGAGAAGGATATCTTTTTGGTGGCAGTAAGTTGCTACAGCAAGTCACTCAGCCTCTTGGAACTATAGTGTGCCTGAGCTTCTGTTGACTTGAGTCCTCTGAAGAGTCATCCTTCCAGAACTGAGCTCTGCATAAGTGAAGGGGTTCCTGACTGTACAAGCTGAGATAAAATTTAAGCATTTGAATGTCTTATCAAATCCAGTGCTACTGCTTGCATACCAGGAGAGCTTAAACACCTTGCTGAACAGAGCTTGCTCAGGGTTCTATCTCTGTCCATTCATCACAGCTTTCTAGCTAAGACAGGTAACTACAGTGGTGGATTTGGGTTCCTGTTGGCCATGAGGAAACGCATACAGAATCTGCAACTGGCTTATATATCATAGTGTTATCTTTGCTAATACCACTGTATGTTCTTGCTGTTATTAGCTAAGTTACCACTGGCACAGACAGGCTGTTCTGTCTATAGTGCCTTCTAAAACGTGGTAAGCAAACCGACTCTAAAGACAGCACTTAAATCACGCTCATTGAAAAATCATTAGGGCATGTTCTTACACCTTAATGGGACTTGTAGTTGAAAAGCAACTTAAGGCCCCCTTCAAGACAAAATTTATATACTTGTTTACTTTTGTTATAAAAATAATCAGAAGTGGTTCCTTAAGCTGGTCTGAAGGAAGAGCAAAAAGCTCTCTAATGTGTCAGTTCAATTTCAGCACTGCACAAAATGGAAAGTATAGAAAAACAATCTGAGTGTGTCCATTTGATCCAGTTCTGTTTAATGTATGATCTGTCACAAATATAGATAATATAGCTTATGCTAAAACTGTGCTTTACTGGATTTTTTTTTAATTATTATTAAGTTAGGAGCTTGAAGTATAGTTTAGTAGCTTGAAGTTCCTATGAGGTTTCAAAATACATTACTGCCTCCTTATGCCGTTTGTAATATTTTCTCTGCTACAGGGAAACTAATTCAGTTTTCCAGAAGTTATTCTGAATGGATCTCTTCTTCAGTATTATCACTAGTATGATTCATTGCATAGTTATTAAAAGAAACATTGATTTTTTTTATTTTTATTTTATTGATTGCAGGGTTCTAAGCAGAAAATATCGGTTGTAGATTACTTGTCCAGGACAACATACCACCACATTCCATAAAACAAAGTATTGAACACTGTCTGGCTTTATAATGCGTGCTTTATTTTTAATCAAATTCTTCTAAATGGTGGTTGTACTCCTCTAGGGTATTTTTTTCTATTGAGCAGTATTTTGTAGACTTAGAAACAATAGTTTTTTCTGCTTGTTAATGTGATGAATTGGAAGTATAATTGCAAAAGCTGGAAAGGGTGTATGTGCCGCTTGACAAAACAAGCTTTTGCAAAGGCTTTAATAACCTTAAAGCTGTCAAGTTGTGTATGTGAAATTCATTGTAGTACAATAAAGCAGATACTAGCAAACCAACATATGGGAATAAGGTTTGTTTCAACAAACACAAGTAGGAGTTATAATTCAGCATTTGTGTGACTTCTAATGAATGATTGTGATTTCAGGTCCTCAAATTAGAACATCTCCAATAGAAAAGCACTGCTGTGGTTGTGGCTTAGCAATGTGCTTCATCTCTAACCCTTGAGATGTCATAGGGCTGGCTCAAGACAGAAACATGGTATTATGAAAAAGAAACACCGAATCCTAAGTGTAATATGTGATAACCCCTGTTTTACATTCAATAACTATAAAAGCAATTTAAAAAAAGGAATTTTGCCAAGCAGACACATTATGTCTCATATGAAAGAGGCGTTCAAACATTTCTATTCCACAGGACTGATAGTCTTCAGAAATGGTCCCCTTTGTGGCTCCATTTAACACTAAAGTTCCATTTAAGAACGGTAAAAGCATGTGCTTATATTTTATCGCAACTTAAAAGCGACATTAAAGCCAAACATTCTTAAGATCTCTTCTGAACAGGGATTCTTTATTAACTCTTAATGGCATAACAATATCTCACATGACTTCTTGGTATTACACCAGGCTCCCAGTGAGAGTAACTTGTTTATCGAGTATGCTTAGAAATCAGACTTCTGCGCCTGAAGTCTCTTGCTAATGAGACCCCAAAATGAAAACTGTTCCTATCAATATTGCTTTTAAATGGTCTCCAACACAAGTCTCCTGTTATGTGGAAAATAATGTACTATTTGCCTTACTCAAAGGCATGTAAGTAGAACTCCAGATGAGCCATTATAAACAGCCATAAAGGAAAAAGTGGAAGTAACCTTGGGAACAGAATTCTCTCCTCCCTCCCGGTTGAGAACTCTAGCCATTAAATTATTCAAGTCCACTTTTGCTTCCTTTTTCTTACTTTTGTGTTATGATTTATATACATTACAGAGGAGGAGTAGCTGATGTTCATATACTGTTCTACAGTTCATTCATTTAAACGCCCTTCTCATAACAAAGAAAAGTCTTAACCAGCAAAGAGTCAAAGTGCCCGTGTATCAGTACTGTGTCTGGCTAGTGTAGCAGTCTCTTTGCCTGAAACGATGACTGTGGTCAATCGCATTTCTGAGTTCTAAGTTGTAGAGCCTGAAGAGATACTATTTGTTGGACCACTATTTTCTGGTAAAACAAATAGAAAGCCAGCTTTCTGTATTTCCATCTGTAGTCATTTTTATAAGCCTCTGCTCTTTGTTCTTATAAAGATTTTTTTCTGAAGTACTTTTCTGTTTTTATGTTTAAACACTTTAAGCAGATGATCTCAACTATTTTTATCCATTTATAACTAGGTTTGCAGTGGCTTTCACGATGAAAATGAAGGAACTGGCAGCAGCAGAGTGGGTATGTTTACATGAAAATGGTGATGCTTATAGTATTATCAACTATTCATCCTCCTAAAATGTTTTCTAAATAATGCTAGAGAATTGTAATAATCTTCATATTCTTCTTTCCTGTTTTTCCTTTCAGAGAAAGTGTTTCACAGTTACGTTCAGGTCAAATAGATCTGGCATTTAAAGCTGTTTAGTATTTTAAAAGAGTATATAGCAGTTTAGAAAGTGCTTCCCAGTAACATTTAAAACGAATCATTGCTGTTGCTACCAAGTCTTTCCTGATGCCATATGTATATATTGTTTCTTTTGCGTCATTTAATAAACTTTATGTTGCCAAAGTTCCACTAACCAGCTTTACTTACAATACAGAATTTGGAAGAATCATTTGAAAATACTTGGTTTGTCAACACTGGAAATAAGATTAACTTCTTAAGGTGAACTGCAGAGCTAGAATAGAAGTTATGCTAAGCCTCACAGTATATGATATAGAACCCTGTTGACCAGGCCTTGATGGATATGTAGCACATAAATAACCTTAACTTTCTTAAAACTCATCTCTTCTTCTGACAATAACACAAAACACACTGTGCTGAATGGTACATGAAAAAATACCACATAAAATTATTTTCATCCAACTGTATAGTGGATAAATATTTTTGGTAAGATGTTTTAGGGAGATTGTTTAGCCAGCAAAGAACTGGCAGTAATATTGATTGGTTCTTTTTCTTCATGTAGTAGGTACCGTTTACTATATTGCAAGTCTACTTCAGACATTCAGTGCAGTTATTTTTAGTATCTGTTGCTCCTGCTTGAAAATAGACCAGGTCAACGTTTTCACCCTTATGTGGTTGAGTTGATGGCAGACTGCCAGTGGAGAAAATTGAGACAAATCCTTGAAGCAGACGCTCCTCAATCCTGGTTTCTGAAGAGCAGAGTAAGACAATGAAGAGCTGCCAGTCATCTGAGTCCAAGGAGTGCTTTAGGGTAGTGTCAGGCTGCACTGGTAACCTGTGAAAACCTGCGCACCCGGCAGCAGGGCTTGCTGATCCAGCTTGATGGCCCAGCTGATTTTCTGTGCCAGCTTAGCTTTGCAACTAGCTTCTTGGCTAAAGACTTGTACCAGATTACAGAGAGCTTCACTGAGCACCAGACACAGTGAAGGGTAAGCAGTAACTATTTGGCCCATAGTAAGGGGCAACATATGGGGATAAAAAGATGAAGGCAGGACCGCTTTCTTCCAGCTGCAGTGAGCTGTTAAGTCCACTCACCTCATCTCGTGGAACATCAGCTGAAGTTGAACAATAAATGCAAGCAGTAGAAACTAACTACTTGGTATCTCTTCAGTTCTAATTTGCATCATTATATGATCATTAATACACGTTTGCCTAAAAAGAATCACTTAGAGATGGATCTTACACAACAGAAGAATTTAATATTCAATACTTTGTTTCAGCATGAGTTGATTATTTTTTTTAATCTATTTGCATTAAAAGAATACATGAGCAGACATAGAAGGTGGTATTTACATTCCGAATGTAACTAGTTTTAATGTTTACTACAATGAACTTCATGATGGGTAAACGTGAAAGGGCACAGCTTCTGTCGTTGGTCTTATGCAAGAAAAAGACAAAAGTAACAGTTTAAGGAGGAGAAACAAACTTGAACTTCAAAATCCTTTTGAAATCAGCACCTCAAAGTTTTTTAAGTACTCGACTTTGATTTTACCTCAACACTTTTGTGCTCCGGGCCTCACTCAGTTTGGGAGAAGGTCTGTGGCAGACAGGGAATTGAAGGCAAGTCTGTCAAGTCCTAAAGTGAAATATCGTCTGCTGACCCGTGTCTTAAATGCTGGAGTTTTGAGTTATTTTTCAAGCTGTATCTTCATATAAGGAGCGAGAGCAAATGTGATACATTTACTTTCAAACAGTGAAGGATATGAATGCATCTTTCTGCACCTAGGTCACAATACTAACACTTTTTACATCTTAACTCACACTAATGTGAACTGCATTATGCCTCTAATGTGTGCTTTATTAGTAGACAGTCAATTAAGAGTTTAAATGACGAACATGTAAGCAATTGCATTGTGGTTGAGGGCTGTATCTTCCAAGCAATTCTTTTCTATTACATCTTCATAATTATCTTTAATTATGAAGTACATAATGCAGCATTTGTAGTAATCTGTATTCCAAGTGAGTTTGAAAGACTGTAGACGATTTTGTGATTGCGGTCACTGTTTTATTTCAGTCGTGTAAAACTGGTGCATAAGAATGACCTAAGCCATTTTTATTAGCATTCAATTTAATTTTTCCATTCTCCTCAAGACCATTTAAAAGAAAGAACATAACAGAAAATTGATCTATAAAGTGTGAATACATCCGTATGCCCTGTTACACAGGATTCCTGCCAAGCCCTGACAGGGTTATATTTACCTATTGTAAGCCGTTAAAGGTCCAGCAGAGCATGAAACCAGATGCTTAACTTAAGCTTATTTTTGAAACTTAGTGGTTTTAGGGAGCTAAACCTCTATCTTCACCCACCAGAGTGCGCGCAGAGCTGAGCAGTATGTCTGCTATGGAGGCAAGGCTGGCTTAAGCTGCCCTCTGCTCCATCTGCTTTTCTCCACCTTCTGTTTTGCTGCATCTGCGTCCTAATGCTGAATTTCAACTATCCCACTTGTCCTGCAAATTTAAGTTCTGAAGTTGGCATCCAGCTTGCAATGCTGTCTCCATTCAAGGCTTTTTTTAGGATTGGAAGATTCGATATAATTTAAAGTGCTACTTATTCGGGGATAAGAGAAGGACCAAGTAATGTTAAGTAATAAAATAACCAACTAGACCATTTTTTTCTTATTTTTAAATGCTTTGAATGCAGAAGCTCGTACAGCCTTTGGAAGATAAAGCCATAGAATATCCTTAGTTTTCCACTGTAGTGTAAACAGTGTTACTTTCCCCTATTTCATTTATGTGTGGATTTGTTGCTTGTTCATGTAGGTTTTGTCCTTAGTTAATTCATTCTGATTCTCAGAAACTGCCTCCTTCCCATCTGATGCTCTGCCTTGGTTAATTGATTACATTACTCCAACAACTTTGCACATGAAGAGGCACATCTGCATAGCAGTATTTAACTTGAAGAGTTCAGCAGTGTGGCAGCAGTGTATCCCACCATTCCGAGGTGGAGTGGCTAAAGGAACAATCTCATAGTCCTTTTTCCATCTGCACTTTAGAAGGAGCCGTGGCAGACAAATAGTGACTGCTAGAACTGTGTCTCTATGCAATGCAATTGGCACCGGAGAGGAGGCAAGATTTAGTCTCAAGATAGCAAAGACTGATGCTCTGAAGAAGGTTGTTCATTTCTGGGCACTATGATGCTAAGTTAAGCAATGGCATTAGCTGAAATTCTTGAAAGAAACATTCAAGGTTATATTGAGCGAATATTTTGGAGATTACACCAGTTGGTAACACCATTTTTAGCTTATTCCTTTACAGGCATTGCAGGCACTGCTTGTAAAACAACTAGGAATTGGCTGAACAAAAAGCTTTGCACAAATACGTTGAGCTCTGCTTGTTTGCTGGGGGGTGTTGTTGTTGCTTTTTCTATTTTGTTTTGTTTTTTCAGTGTGGGAAGATCCCAAGAATATGTTGACGTTTTTGTGAAAAAACGTATTCCAGAAATTCATGGTTGGAGTTACAGAAAGAGAGTGAAATATTTGCTTATTTAATCACCTAAATTAAATAACTAGCATAGTAGCACTTCAGGAGTAACTTTGGAAGTGTAGTAGTTACCTCTTTTACTATGACTATTTTAAAATAGTTTCTTATGCAATTTTTATTTGGGAATATTCTGCAATAACTACTAATGGCAAACTTTCCTGTATAGACAAGTCTAGATGTATTTGACAGCAGTTTTTGAAAAGATTAGAGGTAAATGGGGTTTGTTTCGTGCCTAATGTATTTTTAAATTATATTATACATAAATGTCGACTGTGGTTTCAAAACCAGCTATAATTTTTCTTTCAAGACTTAACATATTTTGGGAATTAGGGCTGTCTGTAATCAAAAGTATTTCTATACTACGGAAATATTTTAACTTTCTATGCAACAAACAGATTAATGGTTATGAGAAAGGATATAGAGATAAACTAAAACATATGTACTGACTTGGTAATTACAAAATGGGTTCAGTGAGATAAACTAAAAAATATGTACTAACTTTGTAATTACGAAATGGATTCATTGATACTGTAAATGTTCATGGTAAGTGGAATTTCCACTGCTGACTGTTGGCTTTTGCTGATACTGAAATGTATCTTTCTAGTAGTCTGGTTTTATTTTTAATAGTTGAAAGAAAATCACACTGATGCGCATTTTGTTATGCTACTTGAGTTTTTTTGACAACTGAATAGATCTTTTGTGGTGAACTCTGAAAGTTACTTTTCTTCTCCTTCTCTATAAAGCCAGATGCTAGGAAGAAAATATATGTCCAAACTCAAGGTGAGAGTTTTGAAATAATGACTAAAGCATTCAATTTATTTGAATCCTGTTTAGTACCTGTATATTTCTTTATCTACCTTATTTGCCCCAGAAATATTTGGCTGAAATGGGTATGGGGTTTGAAGTCCTGGCTCCAGTGAAGCTGAGCTTTTTGCCATTGACATTAATTGAGTAGTTTAGTCTTTTAGCCTAAATTTTCAACACATTTGGTACTTTAAAAAAGAAATTTTCCCAAGTGCCTTACAGTAGGAATCTGAAAGATACGGAAGCACCTGAGGTAACGCTGAGCTTTTCCAAGGCACACAGAAGTTTTGATGCTGAATGGAGATTCTGTGAAACTCCAAATTCCTTTAAATGCTTTGAGTTCTCAGCATGATGACACCCAAAAAGTATCTAATCCAAAGTGTATTACTTAAGTGAGTAGTCTAGGGAACACCCAGCTCAGCATTTTAGGTGCGATTACTTAAACTACAGCTACTGATTTTGTCTAAAAATAACTGTCCACAGATTCCAAAACTCATTCCATTTTGTGTATTTCACTTTCAAGGAAAATTATTTTCGAAACTGTTATATTGAAATAACTAATTGTGAGGTCTCTTTAGCCCATATTTAGTCTATATTTAAGTTCCTTGTGAGGTAATAACTAATAAAGAGATTAAATAAATTAACGGAATAGTTTCATTGATAAAATAATGAATCTTTAACATAAGGCAAAACAAATACATTTACATTCTGTTTTGATTATTATTTAATTTTGATATAAATTTAATGTACTTTCTTTGCCTTATAATAAGGACTTATGTCTCAGCTGACCTCTAGCTGGTTTGGCTCCCTCAGATAATATTATCTCATATGTAGATTTTAAAAGGCCAAATTGAGCATGATGTAAGTGAGCTTAATTCCTTGGGTTGCTAAAGAAGTTTATACACTGTGTGACTGGGCAAATATTCAATTGAAATTCAACCTGATGACTACGGAAGGATTGTGCAGACAGCCTGACATTGTTGGGGTGAGAAAAGCTGGGATGGGAATGGCTGTGTATGGAATTCAGTGTGCTTGACAGAAATACTGTTTTCTTAGGGCAAGACTTCAAGAGCCATAGTTCAGCCATACAGAGACCGAGCAAACATGTTGTGTTTCTCTTTTTTTTCGAAACAGGAATTAAGACTACACCCAGTGAAACATTTGACTGGGATAGTTATCTACAAAATGCAGGTAAAATTTGGGTTTTTTTCTCTGTTTGCTATATTTATTCTTAATAGATATCAATAGTGAAAGAAATTTAGAATGTGAAAGTTTAACTGATTATATAATAAAATGACTTAATGGTACAAAAAATGAAAAACTCTAATATTAGATTCAGGCAGAATATTGATCAGGTTAGTCTGGTTAGTAAACTACCCAGACTGCCCCCAGATTTCTGGTCTGCTCAGGGCTGAATTGCACCAAAAGAGAAAATGGTTGTGACGTATGGCTCGATGTCCCTGGAAGGGTAAGTACACCAAAGCACCAGTCTCTGAGCATGCTGTGCTTTACAGCTGTGTGATAGAAGCCCTGGATGTCTTTTGCAGAAGAGCAAGTGAGGGAGGGAAGAAGTGGTGAAGAAGGGAAATGCATGTTGATGTTTTATTACATGGTCTTGAGCTAGAGCCTGTCTCTATTTTCACTGAAGTAATGACATGTAAGGGAGATAACCTAATTTAAAGTCACCTGATCTTGGCAAGGCTTTAATTACTCCAGCTGCCTTTCCCCAAAAGAATAATTTGTAGGCATTTCACTGTGGTATAAATATTTCAATATTCTATTCATCAATCTGATCTCTGGTAGTACAGCTATTCCCTCTGTTACAAATGAACCCTCACTAGCCAATTGCTTTATCACATCAGTAAATGTGTGCCATTATTCAAAACCGGTGTCCCATTTTAAACTGAGCACTGTGACGTTATTTTGTTCTCAGTAAATCACAGCACACAAGCACAGCGCCGCTAAGAGTAATAATTTTCTGAAGTGAAATGATTTGTCCCTTGCTAGCGCAGCCTTAGTGTTGATTGGATCTTACGTCCAACCATTTTATGATTAAAAGAGCAGTCAACAGATTGAGGAGGGGGAAGCTCCCCCCAAAGTGCATTACATCTAATATATTAGAGACAGTTTTTTGCATAATGTGTACTAATCCAGAAGTGCAACATAATTCATAACATCCACAAAAAGCAAACTAAAATGTGACTCTAACATCTGTGCCTGTTAAATAATAACTTGAAGACTGACATCAGATTATTCAGTATTGATTTTATGGCTGTTTCATCTCATTTATCTTAGCAGTCTTGTCTCTGTGTCCATCTCTGATGGCAGCCTACAATTTCCACATCTTTTAATATTGCACATGAAGGCCAGGTTTTGTCTGTACCTTTACGCTTACCACAGATTAATTAGGAGTTCCCACTGAATTGCTTTTCTGGGGATTTACAGTTTCAAAGTGTTTAAAATTCTACTAAACTTGGAGCAATCAGTAGAAAACTATTAAAAACAGAAGACAGTTTTGCTCAGAAGAATACGATTTTGATGGTGTAGGCTTGCACAATGGAGTGTGCTTGAAAAGATCCCTGGCTTTTATGCAGATAAAGCTGTCCAAGCCCATTCACCTCTTGGCATTTATCTTTTTTTTTTTAAAGACTTTTTCATGAAGTTCTATTCCATATCTAAAGACATTTAATGATTTTTGTGGGAAATACTTCTCCAGATAACTCTTGCCTGTATCTTCAGCAGTATTCTTGACCATTTGTCAAATTCAGGATTCCCAGGACTGAATATAAAGAAACAGCACATGCCCTATAATGCAAATTATAATACGTTTGAGGCATCGGTGTTAAACATCCTCGGTGATCAGGCTGTACATTGTCAAGTTATTCTTTAAAGTGAAATGGGCTCTTCAGAGTATTTCAAGACTTTTTTTTTCATAGAGCAGACTTCTTATGAATGTTCTTTGTACTGACTTTTTTTTTCAGTTATGGAAAGGCCTTCACATTTGACTCAGGTTAAATATAACACCAGTACATAAATAAACTCTTTAAATCAATATAGTGGCTTCAAAAAGAATTTAATGGTAGATTTAAGTGAGTGGCAGAATGCATCAAATATGTTTTTCTGTGGGAAGACTTCCCCCCACCCTCATCCTCCAAACGTGAATGGTGCTAAACCAAAAGCTAAGGAATCCCAGCTTTTTGTGCATTTCATTTGATAGTTTGGGTCGCTAACGTAAATAGCAGTTGCCTAATACAAACTGAAGCATTTTTTTGTTCTTGTTATTATGGGTGCAGTACAATCCCAGTACAAACCCCGTGGAATTAGACTTGAGAGTTGCAGAGTGTGTGTTTGTGTAGTGTTAATGTGCTAGCTCCTACCTGCAGTATTTTCAGTGGCTGGCTGTTAAAACACTTAGTGACTAAATCTACCAAAAAAAGAGCTTTTAAAGTGAATTTTCGTTCTGGTTAACAGTTAGCTTCGGAGAGTTTATCTTCTGTGGAGGAGAGACTGTAAGCAACAATAGTCAAAGCAAAAAGCTGAGCCAAGTACAGATTTCAACACAAACTTCAAGAAGACAATGTTTTCAGTGTATTTAGTAACTGTTTAGGGAAGTATTACAGCCCGTGTCGATCTGGAGGTCAGACCAGATGATCAGAATGTTTTTCTCTGACCTTATAATACAGGAATCAATATACAGCATAATCAGTTTTGTTAGCAATTTTAGATGCCTATCTATAAGCTTGGGAGAGACAATGGAAGTTCAGGCTTTTGCTGTAAATTGATTGACAAAATGACGAGGCAGGCAAAGTAAATGCAAAAACTGAGACTGATCTTCTCTAACAACATCGCTCAAGGATGGAGCATAGCTACTTAAGATCACAGACAGGCTTGATGTCATCCTACTGTGATGAAAGGCTCCTTTTGATTTCAGTGGAATGCGGCTGAAGCTTGTAAGATGTAAACCCTAATAAACACTTAGCCATCATGTGAATAGCAGATGTAGGTAGCATACAAAGTCAAACTAATGAACAGAGAAAGTTTATTTCCTGATAGGTAAGACTAAAAAGCACTTTCCTGGAAGGTGACATAGAGCCAAAGGATCAGATGCTTATTGCACAATCAATTAAAATATGCAATATACTTTTGTAGTTTGCTTTTTCTACTCTTAGATAATTTCTGCTTCATGGTGCACCTATATTCAGAGCTTGAAAAGTTTACATAACCTGTCATGACAGAGACAGGGTTTTACAAAGGAATGATGTTTTCCTAAAGCTAAGCTGGAAAAAAAGCCCCACATAAGAAAAATTAAATAGTAAAAGTTTGTGCAAATATATAGCTGACCATAGAAATAACGAAACGACAGCAGCACTAAACTGTGTTTTCCAGCAGCTCTGAAAGCATAGAGCTTTTTTTATTGTCTGATCTGTTAGAAATAATGAGAAACAAGGGGAAAAAGGATTGCTGGAGAATTTTGCAGTCTAATTTTTCTGGATTAGTAGCCTCACACTGAAAATTAAGAAGTGTGTTTAAATTCTGCTGTCTTCACAAACATACCGGCAACTCTAGCAGTTATTCGCTATTGAATGTGAAGTTGTTGGTTCAGGTCTAAAATCGTAAAAAAAAAAATCACGTTGCTCCTTTTATATTTTTCTTCTCTCCAGAGATTTCAAAAACACCCTACAGAAGCACAGTGAAGACTTTTAAATAAGGAAAATATTTTTATTTTCTTTATTTGAGCAGTTGATGAGAAAATCACTCACTTAAGATGTTCTTAAACTGCTTCTTTACCTCTCAGCAAGCTGATGCTTGATATTACTCATTCACTTAGAGGCCTGCAGCTTTTCAGTAAGATTAAAGATTTGCGGTAATATACTTATTTTTACTGTACGTCTATGAGTACTACATTTTTTTCGTGATAGTACCTAGAGGGATGGAGTGAAATGAATCTGCTCTTTGTTAGGATAACGCTTCTTGCCTTTCTTAGAAAAACGATGTCCTTACTAATGCTTCAGAAATTATTTAGGCTTTTGTGTTACCTGTCTGTGTTATCCTGGTATCTAAGTACAGATTTTTATAAGGACTGAAGTGTAAACTATCATCGTGGGCCATAATAGTAACATATGTAATAGACAGTCATACAGTTTCAGATAAAGAACAAACCAGGAGCCAGTGAAGTCTTAAACAATAAACTGCTCATTTCTAGTGTTGCATTATGAAAATGTTTCCCACTTTTAGTATACTCCGTTCTCTCATTCTGCCTTGCAACTGAAGACCTGAAAACAGTTTACCAAAAGTTAAACCCAGTGCCATTGCTTCATGTCAAGCAATTATTAAGCCTGCTTGCAGATGAATGGCTACCTCTGGACGAATAAGTCTGAATTTGATGGATACGACAAACTTTCTCTAGGCCGTGCCATGACTCACAATTGCAGCCAGCAGGAGAACGTGAATCCTGAGTATTAATCACATTTCATCTATTAGGCAATGTATTTTGTGCCAGGTTCCAGTATTATCAACAAATACACTGGCAAAGCATTTGGATACCCTTTTGATCATGCAGTTACAGTCTGAAATGTTAAGAGGCAATGCTCCATTGCTGTGTTTCAGTTTGGAGCAGCGTAATACCATCTCTGCTCCGTCATGAAGAAGGAGTTGCATGACTGTGGGAGTTCAATGTCAGTGTTAATCTGCCACTGTGCCTGTCTTATTTCAGCTCACCTGCAGTTCATTTGTTACCGTCCCTGCAGTCCTGTGTGGCAGGTCAGGAAAGAATACCATGAAGCTGATGAGAGGAATGAGTTTTCATAATCCTGTCAATCACTGCTCTTGTTTTGACCTCTCACATCTTGCTAAACAGGTGACCTGCTAAGCAGGCTCAAGACTGGCTGTGGCCACTGTGCAGCTGGTTTTATAGATAAAAGCCAAGGTAACAAATCAGGATACAGCCATAGACAGGTACTGACAATGCGTGTTTAAAAGAGCATCTCTTACTGACATTAAAAATTATTCTTGACACTGAAGGAGACGCTGATTACAGTGGCAAGACTCGACGTGCATTTATTGTATAGTGATTCTGAAGGATGGCTGGAATACATGTACCATGCCGTCTTTTCCTCTTTTTTTTTTTTTTTTTTTATTGTCACTGATTATGCGCAAATCCTTCCATTCTGTGTTTTCTTTGCAAAGCAGACAGAAGGATGCATGAGCTAACAGATAATGAAGCACAGTGTGCTGTTTCAAACCTTTGCCTTTTTTAACACTAGCAGAAATGGGGAGAAATGACACAAGCATTTTTTTTTGTTATTTGGGTGTTTGCAAGTCATTCCAACAAGATGGTGTTGCAGTGAATGTCTCCAAAGAGCAAATCAGTTGATTGTGCCATACTGATGTATTTCCATTTCAGAACAAAATCACACAAGGCAGTGGTTTCTTATTACAGGTTAAGTAGCCTAGCTGGGAAAGGCAGAATGATAGCAAAAATTCACACACTGAGAGTCTTGTTTAAATGCAAGGAAAAAGAAAAAAAGTCTTCTTTCAAATACCAGTTTTTACCCGGCTAACGGCTATAGCTGGTAAAGGCAGCTATTGCAGTTATTCCCGTAATATGTTCCCCCTTTCAGCGTTCTTGTGAGGACAAAGTATACTAAAATGATTGCTACATTTATTTTTTTTTTTTCCGCAGCAGGGGTGCTAGCAAGGCTTGAGAAAGCCACAGGTGAGAAAACACTGATGCACACATCATCTTGATGTGTGAATTTAACCAGTTTCAGCGAATGAGCAGAAATCTAACAAGTGCTGCTGAAGTTTGATCTTAAGTAGACAGAGAATGAGTAAACTCCCAGCACTAGAGAGTGGCAGTGATATGCTGGTAATGCAGTCTTCTCAGGAATGTCTTTATATGCTTCTAAGTGGATTGAGTGGGGAAAGTCCACTTGTAAAAATGAATTAGGTGATGACCAAGATCTACAGCATGCAATAAAATAAAACTACAACTGATTCTCTCTTCACTAAACTGAATGGCAGAGGCAAATCTGTGTTCTATGACAGTTTTTAGAGATGCTGTGTAGGATCCAGTCTGTAGTCCTGTGTGCCAAATATCTGCTATTCCTGAGAAAAGTGCATAAAATGCCATGATAGACAAGTAGAGCTTTGTAAAGTTGGCTGAAGTTCAAGGTAGTGAATGTCTTTTTGAAATAATAAAGGTCAAATAAATGGGCTATTTTCATTAATAAGTATTATTTTAGGTAATTTCACTAGTGAAATAATTAGACTGTTATTGATGAGATTCTTGGGGAAGTACCTTTAAATGCCACAGGAACTGAATGCCAAAATCCAAATTACAAAGAACAGTTCCTGGCTGTGGGGCCAGTTCCCTGTTTCTCTTTCATGTTAAAGGTTTTTGTAGAGGGAGCAGAATCACAGCCAGGACTACTCAGAATTGGTCCATTAGGACCTTTGCATTGTCAGAGCACTTTAAAACCCTATCTAATAAAACAAAAGCTGTAACATAGAAACAAAAAGATGTTAAGAGATACAAAGAAACAGTTATTTCAAGCATAGTTAATGTCAATTAGGGTACTGTCACATCTAGAGTGCAATGATTCTGTAGTCTCTGCGTGAGAACAAGACCTTGGTTTCTGACTGAGCTTTCAGCACTAACTTTAAGTTTGTTCCAAAATAGCCAGAGCTGAACATTGATAGGTGAGAGTTCCTCATTTAAAATGAATATTTGTGCCATATGGATAGTTAAAATGCAATCTGAATTTTGGTGACGCTTTCCAGTAATTTGTTTTGTTTGTTTATGCCGTGAATTGAAACCCTGCTGAATATCTTAAAACCAAACAGTATTAATGGCCCATTGCACCAGAAGAATGGCTTTTTCAATCCAAATGTTTGTGTATTATAAATTACAAATTATTTCTTGGTCCAATAACCAGTAAAATATTACTTAACCATGTCTGCTACAGCCACTCTTGACAGCTCAAGCTGTTTTAACTTGAATGAGAAAGACTCAATAATGAACCCTGTGACAGGGAGCATTTAAAAGTCCCTGAACTGGATTTTAATTTTAAAAGCAATAGTCATGAATTACTACTCTTTTAATTCTCCCCCTCCCACAAAATAGAGGTTTGATGTGGAGCTCTTGTTAATCCAGTCCGTGGCATGAGGGGAGATATTCCTGGCATACTTCTTCCAGGGCCTGGAGCAGAGCCTGCAGTTAGGTTATACAACACCGTGAGGAACCTTAAGCTGGTACCAAGTTTGTGTGATCTGAAATTACAAGTTGCAGCGATTCAGTGGTGCCATATAAGTAGCTGAGGTGTTCCTGCAACTGGGGGAGAGTGGAAGGAGAAGGGAGGAGGTGTCCTCAGAGAATGGGCCTCTGCAGTGTTTGGATCACTGTGCCACCACAACTGTCCTGCTGCCTTCCTCTGCTAACCATAAATCCCTCAGACAGTTTCTGACCATGCAGCACAGCCCTCCTGGTAGCTGTGTGACATAGCCTTACTGTGCAACGCGTGCAACGATGTCCAACAAACAGCCAGCTGCTGAAAAGCAGCAGTTTGATGCTCCTTGTTGAACTGCCTCGTGTTAAATAATACATGTCATCCATCCTTGCCATGAAGTCCATAAATAGGTGTTCTGAAGGACAGCAAACTGATTTGTTCAGTGCAGTAAATCAAACATGAGCATTTCAACCCCTCTAGTGTTTATTAAATTGTGGTGTTATGTGTGTTCATTCAGCAATTTGTGAACTACTTTGTTTTATCATAAACACATCTTACCAAAGTTCATCACGTAGTGACTCTTCTCCAGAAGCATGTTCTGAATTAATTGTGCTGTTGTAGAGCCAATGGCAACTGCAATATCATACATCAGATCTTTTTCTAATACAGCCTACAAAATTATTTTTATGGATTGGTGCTATGTATTTACAAGAGAGAATTTCAATGTTTAAAACTCCCATGTTGAGATTTTTTCCCAAATTCTTTTAAATTTGTGTTTCTTAGCAGTAAGGTTAAAATTAATGTATTGCAATAATTAAAATTCTAATTAACTATTCTGTGGCAGTGCTGACATATTCGGGATAGGTAACTATGAGGCATTTACCTGATCTTTTGTAACAGAAAGTGTTAGATCAAGAGCTCTAATTCCTACAGCCATCGGTTAAATAAGTCTCATAATATCCTTGAAATCAATGTTATTATTTATTCTTCTTATGGGCAGAAATATTGAGAAACACAATTTGTATAGTTGCCTAGTCAGTCAAAGCTGGGTTCTAGTGTGCAAGAGTACCAGGCACTGGATTTTTCTCCAGATCTGCACATTCATTGCCTCAGGAAATAAACTCCTGTTCCCTCTAAGATGATGTGCATGATTAAAGTCTCTCTGAGTTGATTTGAGGATTGATGTGAGAGCGAGAAACAGAGGGAACGATGACAAGCATTTTCCAGAATCTACCCTATTACTGCTTTTACCACTGTATATGCTTATTCATGAAACAATTCAGAGTGTTCAGCTTTTTAATCTACATTCAGACATTTAAAAATTATTTGTTACAGACATTCCTACAGACACCGGCAGTTTACATATGTTTCTTTTGATATGTGGACTTCGAAGAGTCAAAGACCCTCTGTACTTAGTAGAGGCATTTTCAGGTAGGTTCCTGCTGTTTGAATACCCTTCTTTTGTCTCTGGATTCAGATAAATTTCTTTTAATGTTCATAAGTTTGGCATAAGCTGTTTTGTTCATTGCAGAAAACTTCATAATGTATTTACATTTAAAAAGAGAAATGCTCATGTAACCATTGATCTGTTCAAGACATTATTTCTGTACTGCGTCTTTTCCAGCCAGCTGGGAATAGCAGAACATCAAAGCAATATTTGATGATTTTACTTGCTGGGAAAATGTGTTTTGCTGTTACATACAATTTTAATGGAAGACAAAAAAAGAGTCCACCTACTTCAAAATAACTTTTAAAAATCTTACTGTCCTGTGGCTGTTACACTGATTTGCATGTGTACTAATTAATAGCATTGAAGTTACAAGCAAATTTTACCCCCTATTGTTATGGCTCAACACTGTAAGCTCAGCTGAAGTTTTCTCATAGTCATGAAGGTGAGTGTTTTTCCAGGTTCTGTTTCTGTCTGTAAAAGGTTCAGGTATTCCAAGTTGGAATATTACTTAGCCTCCACTATTCAGCTTGCTTTTATAAGCCTTTACCACCTTGTAATGCTTAGTAACAAGTGTCGTTTATTGAAGTCAAGTAGCTGGTTTTGTTCTACTCTGATATTGAAATAGCAGCAGATTCCTGTTGTGCATGTAACTAAGTATTAATTGTAATGGCTGCAGTTGCTTCCACATGATCCTTCACGTAAGAAAAAATTAGACTAATTTTGTCTTAGTGGCCAGAGTCACTGCATTATATAGAGCATTGTTCTCTTGAGAGGATTCAAAATTAATATCTGAGCTTAGTTAAATAACCCTTGAATCATAAGAGATTTCATGAAGCAGAAATGCTAAATATTAACTTTCAGATATGCTAATCATTTGAATTCTGAGGGGTAATGGGAGGACTGAGCATGAATCTGGTACACATTCAGTCTTTTAAGTAGTAATACAATATTTGCTTAATTCTTCTTTATTCATGCAGCGATTTACATTGATTTCAGAAAATTACATTAAAAATTAATAAATTTGCTTGATAAAAAAGATGTTCCTCTTCTGTTTTAGATTGGCACAGGAAGGATCCCAGTGTCCATCTGGGCATAATTGGACCTGCAGTAAGTTGTTGTTGTAGTTTTTATTTTATTTGGATGTTTATTCCTAAATACTTCGGTTTACTCATATCTGAGATACCACAATAATTGTTTCCAAACTGAACCCAAGTCAGAGGGCTTCTGACCGTTACAGAGATACAAAGGTACAAACCTCACAGTTGTAAAGGCTGTTCACAACAGGTCTAAACTGTGGAAGTGGAAGCGATTCCAGTGCTTGGACTTCCAAAGTTCAGAGTTCTGCTGTCAGCTAAAAGGCCTCCTCACTCGGCATGTGCCCTGCAAAAAGAAAGCAGCTAAGAGGGTTTTTCTGAGAGGACGTGCGCTGAGGTAGCCCAGCTCTATTCAGTTAGGCTTTTATTAATGCAGACTGTTATGCACTGAAATATTTTACAGCAGCTGTAAATTTGTTTTACATATACTGAAGTTTTTTGTTTAGAAAGGACATTTGCAGCTGGATTACTATAATTTTATGTCTAGCTCAAGCACATGACTTGACAGTGCTACTTATCTGTTGTGAACTCTTAGAACGAAACATGTAGTGTTTCCTTTGAGTACAAAAAGAACTTTTGAAGATAAAAAGTACCAAAATATTTGGATTCTAATATTGGCTTCTGTTTTTATACCTGTGGAACAGTACAAATTTTTTTTAGACAATCAGGAAGTACTAAAAATGTGAACTCTTGCAAATACAATATTAGAAATGCCTATTTCAATATGAATAATTCATAAATGAGTCTGTCAAATTTTTTGAAAGGCAACAAGTTTCTAGAAGTATCTTTTTAGCAGGTATTGTTAATGAGGATTTTTAATACTGTGAAAGTGATATCAGACGCTCATTATCCCTGTTCTTACGTCTTTTGTTCACATGGAGGATTGCATCTTTGTTCCACTCCATTTAGATTGTGATGCCATTTCTGGTATTCTCAATTTGTACACAATTAACGGTTGTCAGCAGGTGCAAAATGATGTTAGGTTTCTGTCTGGCACCATGCAGTACAGACAGAGCTTGAGCTGACAAGTAAGATTGGTGAAGTCTGTTTCCCATTTGGAATCTGAGTGCACTAAAGCCTGGTATACAGATATCTGAGAGGGAGGGTGGTGTTGACTAAAATAAATCAAATCAGAAACTGAGTTGTTCTTATATGTCCACATCTCAGATTAAACTTAGAGTTGGTATCATGACTTCCAAATGCTATGTGTTTTAGTCTCAAATGGTGCAATCTAAGTAATGTTGCAGGATTAGGTCTTGTATAATGTAAAGTGTTTAGCATTTATCTCCTCTTCCAGGTTTCCTTTTGTTCATTTCTGTGATGAAATTTGAAACAATAGCTAATTTTCAGCAGCTCTATATTCCAAGAATAGCAGCTTATGAAACTTTAAAAAAGTTAAGGCCACAAAACTTGCTTTCAGCTGTTGGGTAACCTGTTGAAGCCCACTTTGTTCTCTCTGCGTAATTCTTAACTGTTCTTGTAGACAGCACAGAACATTGTTGTGTTTGTGATGACTCTGTTTTCCACTGACAGCTGTTTTTCCTCTGTCCAACTTCTTTCCATGCCTATTTAGACAGTTTTAGTTTAATAACTGCCTCCACAGATAATTAGGAAAATCAGATAGGAGACAAAGGCACCATTTCAAATTCCTTAGTCTGCTGAGGAACATGAAATTCTGCCAACTACATCCTGAATAAGTGTCCTACTCACTGAGGTATTTTTTAAAAGGTAAGAGCTACTGCTACCATTAGCTGACAACTCTTCTAACCCTCTGTTTATTCTTCAGGAAAAGCTCCATGAGAAATGAAACTTTAGTTAGAAATAGTGAAATGAGCTGTTCCAATATTTCTTAAATTTAGATCCTAGTTGCCAAATTGTTTCAGGTAAATGAAGACTGTAATTTTTACAAGTTGTTAATTGTCCCAAATTGCAGTAATAGAGCTACACATTAAGCCAGCAGACATTGAATTTCCATAAGTATTTAGTATATGGAATAGATTATGTAGAATGGCTGAGTTTAGCAGGTTTGCAAGGATCTTCTATTTCTGGTGCATTTTCTGCAGGCAGATTGTGTTGCATTGCAGCCAACAGTTGTGTTTTCAGTTGTAGGGGAAGCTTGGTCTTGCTGAGCCTATTCAACAATCGATCGGATAAAAATTGTAATGTGGGGTCACCTGCTGCTGTGAATAAAGCTTATTCCTCTTGCAGTGATGCTGTCAAAACCTCACTAACCCGAGTAATTGAGCAAATTCTTCCTGGCCTTTCTTCTATGCTTGCAGGTAGAGCTTTTCACTCTTCAGTACTCTGGGTGATATTCTGCCAGAACTTTAAATGTACTGACACCTGATTTCCCCTACAAAGTCTAGAGGGCCATGATAGTCCCAGCATTATAATGAAGATGTTTTTGGACCATTGCTTCTGTCTAAGTTAATTTTTATGTGACAGCAATTGAATATAGTGTGTTTATAGAAGGTTTCGTAGATTTTGATCATGGTAGGCCCTGTGCTTAACAGACACCTTCATCTTTGTGCAGCCTTTGATCTGTGACTATCTGCACTGTCAAACACGTCTCAGGTGTGTTTTTGCCTGTCAACAGAGTAGAACTTCCTTAATAGCGTATCTGGTCCTGTTAGGTGTGGTTTCCTGCGATGTGCCCACTTGCCTTTCCATGTGTCATCTTATCTGTTCTGATAGAACCTATTCATACAACACAAGCTGCTTTCCTCTGATCTTTGCTAAACTGATGAAATTTGCAGCTCTCTGAAGGCTCTTCCTCTGGATGGGTGATTTTTTTTTAAAAAAAGATGATAGGTAACTGATGATTGTGTTTGCCTGCTGTATTGATAGGTAACAAAATAAAATGTGGCAACAAACACTCTACCTGTAGAAGAACTGGATCATGGAGACGTTTTGGGTGGAAGTAACTTTCTTTTCTTTTCAGTAGCTTTTTCTAAGGCTGTGCTGAGTTCTTAGGCACCCTGCCATAGTCAGTTGGCTTTGGAAGCATTCACGTCTTTTAAGTACATTTCCAACTTACTGAACAGCTTATGTTGTATCTAATTTCTGTTATATTGAGCCTGTGGTTACATAACTGTGCCCCCTCAAGTTCCTAAATGTAGCTCAGGGGGATCACTTCTCTAAGTCATTGCTACACTCATCCTGAAAGTAATATTTTAACTGAATTCTCATATTCAGGCCAGGCTTCTTTGAATATCTACCAATAGAATAAAGCTTAAAAGATTGTTCTGTTTATAAGGCAGATGGCAATTTCTTGGCTTCCACAGAAGTAGATAGGGTAGAAATTAGTATCTTACAAATTTTATGAGTCAATCTGTAGGTTTTCTCATTCTTCTAAAGGTAGAAGAGCAAAAGACCATATCCTACTGCTCATTAAATCACTTGCAAGTACTCCATTGATCTTAATGGAAATGAAGTATAGTTCCTCATGAGAGGAACTCAGCATCAAAATAGTACTTTGGGGGAAAAGCTGAAGATATATTTGTATAGAAATAGCAATTGCAAGGTTCAGTATGAAATATCCAAGGAACCTGTGATATGACATATTGGTTTGGTGTGTGGATCTGTATCATACTCTGTCACCAGGCTCAGGTAGTGCTTCAGGAAAGGGCACTTGATTTTTCCTCCCTGCTGTTACCAAAAATACTTTAGTAAGCAGTTATGCAAGCCTGCCTTTTATCTCTTGCATTCTGTGGGAATTCATTCCTTAGTGCAAAAGTGATTCACTTGAATCTTTTAATTTATGAAGCCCTGTTTTCATGAAATAATTAATCTTGTGTTCAAAGTACAAACTTGTTGTCATAAAATAAATTCTGACTTTTTTCCAAAAGAGTTTTCTAAAATGTATTTTGAGTGTTGTCTCATAATGTGAAAAAAACAACAAACTAAAATATTAACATGCATTAAAAAAAAAAAGCCATGTTGTTCCCAGTACTTAAAACTGCTTCATGCTGTGCAAGCTGTCATAGATTAATCTATCAGTTAGCCTTAATGAAAAGGCCTAGTTCTGTTCTTCATGTCTAGTTAAGGATTTCTAAGTTCTGATTACTTCTTTTAATGACATTAAATGAAAATAACAGACACAGTTAAGCTTTGTAAATAAACATGCTTGAGTTGTTTAACCAGCTTAGACAACTTTTTAATAACTCGAGCATGCTGCCGTGTTAGACTGTATTTTAGAACTCTTTGTTTATTATTTTTCGAACAGATGGTTTAGTGGTCATGGTGGTGTTGGGTTGACGGTTGGACTTGATGATCTTGGAGGTCTTTTCCAACCTTAATGATTCTATGATTCTGTCAGTGCCTAACATCTCTCTGACTGTCTCTGTTTCCGTGCGGATTGCTTCCTGTATTAACTAAAGCCTGAAAAGTTGCTTTCCTTCTTCACATTGCTCGCTCTGCGCATAAAGGGATGGACAGCCTTTTGGCACATCAGTGCATTGTTCCTCACTTAGACAGTAACTTGTCAAATCAGTCATTTGAATCATGTTAGCCTGAGCAGAGTCATCTGAAAATGGTCATTCATTCTAAATAGATCTAGCTCTAATTAGAACCTGCAGCCAGAGGGATGTCAGGGGAGAAGAAATGGAACCTCCTCTTCTGACAGTGGCCCAAAGCTGCGCTGCATTAGAGGGCTCACTTAGAGGCAGTCAATTCATGCTCTGCTGTACTGTGCACTCACCCCCAGCTGGGTGTTCTCAGTGTCAATCACTCAGGAGAGCACTTGTCTGAAGAGTCAAATGTAATCACCAAGTTACAGATCTGTGGTATGATTTTAAAGCTCAGCATGTTCATGCATTTGAATATTTTAGTAAAAAATGTGTTGGTTTTGGTTTGGTTTCTTTTTCTGGGGGTTTCAAACATATGCTATAGTGCTAAAGCAGTGCCGTATACCTGTGTGTGCTTTCCTTTCTAGGTTGATCCACTTTTTACAAGAGAAGTTAAGGAAAAAGTTAAAAGGTAAGAAGTTAATGTTAAGCCTTCCATCTGTTCCAAATGGAAGCAGTTGGCTGAGTAGCTTTTTAAGTCATGTGCATAAATGCACGTTTCTAAAATGGATACACACAACTCTCTATATGACTAACAAATGTCTTCTGATTATTCTCAGACTAGGTATTTACACAGTTGAAATTTTAGAATAACCAGTAGATCTCTCCATGTTTTGTTCTAAATCACATCTGATTTAGTGTGATTTATATTTATTATTCTTTTGGGTCTTTTCATTCTTTCTTTCAAGATTTTGCATGCTTACCGTTGGTGGCTAAATGAGTAGATGGACAAGATAACCTTGTATAGCTTTTTTCTGTCCCTAGTGTATATGCTTCTTGACTGAAGGATATAAATGGTAGAGAA
Organism: Eurystomus gularis; assembly: GCA_013400335.1. Taxonomy (NCBI): domain Eukaryota; kingdom Metazoa; phylum Chordata; class Aves; order Coraciiformes; family Coraciidae; genus Eurystomus; species Eurystomus gularis. The sequence goes on along the minus strand of VZZY01024839.1, from coordinate 4,687 downwards.
ACGAGATTTTTTGGTGTGTCTACAGAACCTAGATTTGGCTGACTTGAACAGAACAACCATGTTATCTCTGATTGATAATATCTGATAATAAAATCTGCGTAAAATATGAGTTACCCATTTTTGAAGGAAAAGATAATGGGTTTTGTTTTCTATCAGGTTATTCGTGGGAAACATGACTCTTGTATATATGTATTTATACTCCAGTTGATAATGTTACTTATCTCTACCTAAGCTGGATGCTACTGCACAAGCAGAAAAGCAATGTTTAACAAAGTCTAGTTGTCGGGGAGCTGGTGTCTAATGCACTTGAGTTTCCATCTGTCTTAGTGATCTCATGTTGAGGTTAAAGAGGCAGGAGCAGGCTCACCAAGTGGAGGAGATGCTGGCTTTTCAAAAATAATCACCAGTCTTAAAGATCTCATTCACTTCACCTGAGACTGAACAATTACCCTGTTTTTACACCCTTTGCACTTGATTTGATTGACCTTGATTAATCTGAGGAAGATGAGGGCAGTAGAAATGTAACCTTTCAGAACAGAAGAGTACTTATGATAGAAGAGGAAGCAGAAGAGATCTTTTGGAACCGCATTCCATCCCCAAAGCCAGCATCTCCTGCAGCTGGCTATTCTGATGATCACACTCCATTTCCCTAAGTATTTAAACTGTGTGTTTTTCATAAATCTCTGCATGTGTCCTCCTTATATTACACAAATTCTTTTAGGGAAAATTTCACCCCTGTCCACTGAACTCAGCTCCTTCAGTTGTGAAACTGATTGTGTTTAACAGAGCATGGTGTTGAGTGATCAGCTGTAAAACTGCAGAACAACAGACAGGGAAGTTGTGGATAGCGATGTATACTGCACTGAGGTTATAACTGCATTTACAGGTGGAAAGCTAACCAAAAGACAGCAAAGTGGCTTGGCCGTGGGCAAGCGACTGTTAACAGCAGAACTGTGCCTGAATTGCTCTGACCACCTTCCATCACTGGCCCAAGTTTTAGGAGGAATTGTTAGAGCACATTCTTAGGAGGTGTCCCACTTGTGTGCATTTTATTTGTAGGGCACCTGGAGTACATTTATTACAGGAGATGCCACAAGATGATCTTCATGCTGCTGTGAAAAGGTGCTTTGCTGTGGTGAACAGCTCCATTTCAGAGGGGATGTCTGCTGCAATTCTGGAGGTAATTGCATCTTAGCAGTGAGGTTTTTCAGTGAGGTTACAGTGAATCTGAAATCACCTTTTATCACTGGAAATATATGTCAAGATATGGTCCAAAGCTAGTGAAGACAAAATATTTTTTTCTGCAAGTGTTCTTCCCTTGAACTGACAGTTTTTTATGCATTGTCTATTTATTTTTTAAAGTACAGAATGTAATTTTATCAATCCTGGTAAATTAACAAAACAGGCCTGATATAAGAATCATTCTGATTTACTGAGGATGTCACTATTCTTGATTCAATATCCACTTCCTCATAATGTTGCTAGAATAGACTTTCATTTATTTTTACATCCTTTCAAAAAGCAATCTAAGAGCTGTATTTGGTTATTTAATTCTGAAATGATTAATGGATGAATGACATGCTTAGTTAATTTTTTTTGCCATCAATATTGAAAATTAATAACCAGGTTTATTTCATACCTGTCAAAGTAGGGCACAGCTTAGTTTCAAATACTTTCTAGGAAAAAAATAAATATACTTGAAGTGGAATAGCAAAAGGCATCTGCCTGAAGATCTTCTGGTTTTTTTGGTGACTGCTGAATGTTCTTTTGTGGTGATCTCAGAAGATCACAGAAACTGTTGTATTATTTGTATTAATGGACCTCCTGTTTCTGTTTCTAATGAATAATCACATGTATTTCTAGCATGCTTTTCTTCTACACATCTGAAAGTCCTCCTAGGTAAGAACTAAGTGAGCATTGTAAGAATTATGGAAGTCAGATGATATAAGATATGCCACTGCTCAGTCAGAAGGAGATGCTGTTTCACAGCAACAATACTCTATAAACAACAATTACTACAGACTGTGACATTTCCAAACTTAGCAGTAGACAAATTTTATATGTTCAGTAGTTGAACTGCGATGGAGTGTACCACACATTACACAGCCACAACTAGGTCAGTGACTCAGAGAAGTAAATGTTAAGTAACTGTCACCTCCTCCTCAGCAGTTACGTGTTCTCTTCAGGACTACACTCACATAACAGTTGACCAAAAATCAATCTGATTTATTTCTTGAGAGTGTCCGTGTGTTAGAGAGGGGGTGGGGAAAAGCAAACCAGAAAGACTGTTAGGAGACACAGCATCTGCAACAGAAGTGCAGGTGTGCTTGGCCTGGTACAAATTGTTACACAAACTCAAGACTGACAGGCTACTTGGTACAGCTTTCCCCAAAATTTTCCCATCAGATTTGAGCAGTTAAAAGATGCTTTCCTTAGCTTCTATCAGAAGAGGGAGCAATCTCCTAAGTTCAGTGTCCTAACAAATATGTTGTAGCTCAAAGCAAAAAGATAATGCCACTTTACTTCAGCAGTAATGTTGAGCCTGCTTCAGGAATTACTGATTTTTGCTCTCCTCTTTTGAAGTGGCAATTCTGACAAGTTTTGAATCTGAGAACTCTTAAGACTAAATCAACAAGGAAAGTTTTTATTCCATCCCTTCTGAACTATTGTATGTGACTCAAATATTAAATTGTCCTTATAGGGGCTATTAAATAGTCAAATTTCCACCTCTAGTGGAAAGCGGTTCCTTTAACTGCTGTTTCACTGCACAGTTGAGTAATTTATTCCCAATTCATATCCAGACCTGTCAAAAAAAAACAAACCACCAACCCCTCCAACAACTGTTCATCTCACTGAAAATCACTACACCAACAGAATAGTAAATACTTCCTGTTGTATTTATCTTCTAAGAATTACAAGACTATTCTGGCAAAAGAGCATTCGATGCAGGATGTCTTTATACACACATGCAACGTTAGCTTCCTCCATTTTGAGAAAAAGGTATATATTAGGATCATCAAGATTTTTATTTTAATTTTTCATGTGGAATTTATTTATGTATGCATTTTTATACATATATGGTAATCAGTTTTTTAGTAGTTTATATGTATCTCTGCATATCATGTCCTAGGCTAGTCTTATAATTGATACATATATTGCTACTGAAGACACTACCTTTACTGAAGACAAAGTTCAACATTTAATCTACCTTTAAGTTTTAATCTGAGTTTAACAGCTAAATATGCTAAAACGAACTGGCAATTGACCACAGCAGAAAAATAAAATTCTGTCTTCTAAGTGCAGAACTTGACCTATAGTAGGCTGTTAGCTACTTCCTTGTACATGATAACTTTTCCATGACAAAAAGAGAAAAAGATCCTGCTCTTCTCTCTTCTGTTATTAAATTGGCAGAATAATGTCAAACCTCATATTGAGGTTTGGTTTGTGTTTATGCATAATCATGTGTTAACGGTAAAATGCAATTTCAGATATTCGGAAGCTGAATATTTCCTCCTGGAACACCTACAACCATAGGTGTAACCCTTCTCTTTCCACCAGCCTCAGTCCTATATTGCTTTGACATTGCGTAGGGGAGGAAAGAGAGCCAAATCTGTGAACAGGTAACTCATAACTTGGAGGTTATCACAGAAGTCACGTAACAGGGATAAAAACATCTGGCATGCTTTCAGCAGCCTGAGCGTGCTAGCTCAGGTGCACATTGGTTACAAGCAAATGATTTACCAGTTACAGGTAAAAAGTGAAATCTTGCATTATAGGAAGGAAAGTCCAATAGACATGGCATGGGTGTTGTGAGACAACAGCTCCAGCACCAGCTGAGTCAGGGTTTTCTACAAGGAGAATTACATCTCTAGTTATCTCTTGAGAAACTACCCACAGCCTGCCCTTTTTAGTACCTCAGACGAGTTTTAATTAATCTTCTAAAGTTATGAGGGGTTTGGTACTGTATGTCTGTTTACCAGACCGTTGTCCAATGGGATTTGATGACATGCTTATAAAATATCCTAGTGTAAAAATCTCTCAGAGGAAGTGTCAATCTAATAAAGTCAAGTCCCTGCTTGAGATGGCCAGCAGTAGGAAGGGCCATCTGTTCTTGTTAAATTAATAACACAGAAAACTATGTATAAAAATATTTTGGTCCTAGGCTAGAGGTAACATCTTTCTTGAATTTGGAAATGCAACTTCCGTTCTCTTGAAAGTTCAAAATTTAACAAGGTCATGAATCTGTAAACAGTATTTTAGTTTGAGATAAATATATAATAGATAAGTGAGATAAATATATAATCGTATCTGTTTCAACCTGCCTTAAGGTATGGAAGAACTAGAAGCCATAGCTAATTACTTTGTTGTCTAGTAGTGCTATCTCAGAGATTTTGCCATAAGAGATCTATTTTCTAGTTGGCATTTGAGGAAGAGAAAACAAGCATTATAGCAAGCGTTTAAAATACCTCTCCTCCTCAGAAAGCTCAGGAGTTCTGCGTGCTCATGGGCACGTGATGGTGAAAGAGGCACTATTAATGGAGAATTTTATATGTTCTGTATATAGTTGGTAAGAAAAAGGTTTTGACTCCTGCACCATTTCATTGGAGTACTTTTTCTGTGCTCTCAAGAGTATTCCAACTGTTGTAAAAATCATTAGATTGTTACTCTTTAAAAAAAAAATAAAAAC
>VZZY01024830.1:16836-27323 GCA_013400335.1 Eurystomus gularis | reverse complement strand
AAAAATAATATTAAAAAAAAAACAACAACTGATGTGTTGTTTGTTATTTTTCTCTTTGTTTTCACATAGCATAATTCACTGACCTAATGACCACTTCAGCAAGTGGCCACAAAAGCCCGTGTGCTGGCCAAAGGCAATGGGTTATGAAAGGGTGATAGATCATCTGGAAACAGAGTCAAAGAAAAAGCTGCTTCTTTTAACGTTGGTCTCAGTTTGTGCTAGTTTAAACTGCTTATTGAACTGTATTCTAAAATGCTGATATCCTACTCATTTATTCTAATTATAATACTGGATGGTTCCACAATAGCTAGAGCAGGAAGAGTTATTTTTAATACTTACATTTCCTGGAGACATGAAAGACGTTCAACACAAGAATGCTGTACCTGAAGGCCTATATCAGCCTAAACACCAGTGTTTGATTTCATGCCAATCAATCATTCAGTCAATGGCTGTGGTATGATCTATTGACGACATCATCACTGATGACCTCACGACAGCAGCCAAGTAGCACAATTTAGTTTAACAATTATTGAAAAGCATTTTGAAAGATAAGGTGCTGAATTTGTGAATTGCACCCAAAGTGCGATACATACTGATTCAGAAAAAGGTTTATTTACCACAGTCCAACTATTCATGTACAATATTAGCAATTGCTTTGTAAGAGTGCATCTCTTTCAGAATTCAGGCTGGAATAAAACACAGCAGTAACCTCATTAGCAGGGGAAGTATTTGTATTTAGGATGTATTTATACCTATTGATTTACAGTTGTATGTTTATGAAAATTTACAGTCATATATATAACTAAAAAAAAAAAAAAAGTGAGCCAATGTCCTCCTGGGCTGCATCCCCAGCAGTGTGGCCAGCAGGGTGAGGGAGGGAATCCTGCCCCTCTGCTGCACTCTGAGAGACCCCCCTGCAGTGCTGGGGCAGCTCTGGAGTCCTCAGCACAGCAGAAACATGGACCTGCTGGAGCGGGGCCACAGGAGGCCCCAGCAATGATGGGAGGGCTGGAAGCCTCTGCTGGGAAGCCAGGCTGGGAGAGTTGGGCTTGTTCAGCCTGGAGAAGAGAAGGCTCCAGGGAGACCTTCTTGGGGCCTTTCAGTCTCTGAAGGGACTGTGCAGGAAAGCTGGGGAGCGACTTTTCATGAGGGCTTGTAGTGATAGCATGAGTGGTAATGGGTTCAGACTGGAAGAGAGCAGATTTAGGTTAGATGTAAGAAAAAACTCCTTTACTATGAGGGTGGTGAGACACTGACACATGTTGCCCAAGTAAGTTATGGATGCTCTGTGGCTGGATGCGTTCATACCAGTTTGGATGGGCCCTTGTGCGACCTGGTCTAGTGGGAGGTTTTCCTGTCCATGGCAGGGGGGTGTGAACTAGTTGATCTTTAAAGTCCATTCCATCCCAAACCATTCTGTGATTCCATGATCTAAAGCATTTAACATCCTTCCATTCAAGGTCATAGGGAAAGTTAGCAATATTTTTTTTTTCTATGTATCTTATTTTATTTAAATCTACCATTGAAAAGCCAACAGCTAATTTTTTGATACCCTCTCTTTTATGCAGAATAATTTCCGAATTTTTTTGTAACTAGCATTTTTCCTTTTCTTGCATGGGGTTTTCTGTACCAATGTGACTATTTTCCTAGTAAGCTGAGCTTGGTCTTAGGAAACCATTCAGCAGTATCAGTTGCTTACCACTCTGTATTACAACTTTTTCTTGTTATTTCCTCTCCTTGGCTATTGCATTTACCCTTCATCTGTCTCTCTACAGAGGTTCCTGCATTGTGCAGGATGTGATACTCTTTTTCTTTAGAGGATGTATTCGTTACCTTTGTTGTGTGCCAGGACCTCCTCTTGATGTTGTGCCAATGACTGTAAGTCACATTCTTAGATACAAAAATGTCTTGTCTTTAGATCACGTTCCTGCCGTTTCTCCTCACTTATGATGCACCATGTAAGACAGGAGTTGAACTATTCACAAGAATTTCTGAAGTTAAACGTAAGAGCTTCCCAAAAGTTTATAAATCCTTGACTTGAAATGTAGGACTCATGACCATGTCACTTACAAATAAAGCAGGGTAGGCTTTTTATTGAAAATATGTCCCGACCCCATAACATGGATATAAGATGTGTGCATTTCATGGCATAGGTCAAAATACAACCTGTATCTTATCTTATCTAACTTCTGATAAATAACATGATCATTCATGGTATCTTCATAATACATAACCCACAAAAGGATGTGGTGAAAGAAGAGTTCTTGGCAGAGACTCCTTGGGACTTGTGTACTTACGGTCAGGCTAGGGATATATGGTTTTAGTCCCACTAAAAATGCTGGGGAATAATACCAGAATCAAAGCAGGATTGTACGTGTGTAAGTGTGCAGACAATCAGCACCTCCCCAGCATCCAGCACTGCCTTCGGGTGCACTGGGCTGCAGGGGAGAAGCATGTCTCTTTTTTCCCCTTTATGTCTGGGAATACAGAGAGAGTAGTGTTCACCTGCAGTTTTCACAGACCTTGAACTATGTGCACAAGCCTCCGCAAGTCAAATGATGCCTCAGAGCAGATATATTCACATTGTTTTCCCTGCATATATGAATCTGCAGGAGATGTTTTTGACCTATGTTTTCACTCCAGTCAAAATTTAATAGATTACAGTGTTCAAGGAAAACTGCAAAAATGGCAACTGTAAGGTTTGTAGAAAGAAAGATGATGGTCATTTAGATAAAACTTCTGTATAACTGTTTTTATGTGAAATAAATTCCACCAGCTGAGTAAGTCTTTTGTGAAACATTTGACTCCAAAGCAGAACAACTATCATCAGTCTAAGGAAGGGGAACTGCAGATGAGGGCATTTATATGTAGCTGAGATCTAGATACAAGATGGATTTGAAGTGACACATCTTTGAGCAGGCAAGCTATTAAGAAGATGATTGTTCTTCGTTGAGGACATTCAACAACCAGATCGTCTATAACAAGATAATCTCATGTGGGAGATAAACCCAACATTTGTGCTATGATGAAACAGTCTAGAAAAGTAATAAAATACTGAGGAAAAACTGTGAACAAATCAGTGTGGGAGCACTGAATAAAAGCAGATTCTGGACCACTTTGTGCCTTTGGTTTCTTCCTGTTGCTCAGACACCTTCAGAAGGTGGGAGTTTTGGAGGGGTTTCTATTGTTAAATAGCAAATCAAGACAGAAAATTAAGTTTGCAAGATGATAGTGTTTGGAGATGGTACCAAAAGCTTTGTTGGATAAAGTCTGTAAAGTCTCTATGTACTTCCAAGCAATATAATTTGTGTCTGCTGAAGCAACATCTTTGTTGTGTAACTATACCTGCATGAGATTCTGCCACAGCAATAATTTATTGCATTTCTTACAACTATCCCTATAGTGGAAGTTATCTGTTTGCAGATGATGGGGAAACAGGAAACCTGAAAGCCGCCTTAGAGATTTAGCACTCTGTGACTTTTCTAAAAATATGTAATTTCGGTATCATGATGATGGTCAGCATCAGATGCTTTGGGAGGAAATAAAGCCTCTAATACTGTTACAATGCAGAGGATTTTTGTGGGTTTTGATGTCAATATCAAAGCACTTTAAAAACAAAAACAGTAATTCAAAGAGCCAAAAGAGGTACTTAATCATCGTTTCTCTGACAGAGAGTGCTCAAGTGTCTTGCACAAGGCTGTAGAAGGAGTCAGTGTCAGAACCAGAGTTACAAAAATCAGAATTTCCTTTTTCCCAAGATGTCTTCTTCTTTTTTTTTTTTTCTATTAAAATTTGAAACGTATTCACTTATTCAAAACCCACTTGGATGCCATTCTGGGCAACCAGCTCTAGGTGACCCTGTTGAAGCAGGGGAGTTGGATGAGATGTTCTCCAGAGGTCCCTTCCAATCCCTACCATGTTGGGATTCTGTCGTTCTTCAGTAGGTAGTCAGTTTGGCACAAATGAAAATTGCTATCCCTTGTCATTTTGTTCTAGTGATACTCCTCATAGAAGTAATCCTTTAGAAATCAGTATTTTCCACAATAATATTCTGTAGCAAGGAATGCCACAGATGAATTATGTCTTTATGTAAGTCAGTATGAGAGTAATGGAGAGCTATCACTTCTTTATATGAATGCTCTTTTTTATTTCATGAAACGTATTGCTTTACATTACGACTGTTGCAACTGCCATGCAACAATATTTTTCTGTCCCTAGAAAATCCCACGTTAGTAGTTTTCACTGCATTTTTTAATTATTTTTTTTATTTTGAATCTTTTGCTAAAACTGAGGATGATTAGCATGGCTGTGGTCAATCCTATGGTAGAGAACAGCGTTGCTAAAGCAGTAACATATATGTTGAACAAAATTCATTATAAAATCAATACAGAAAAAATTGATGTAGGAATGGCTGGACACCTTAACTCACTTTTTTATTCTGTTTGTTGTTTTGCAGGATGCTGATATGATAGTTTAGGGTTTAAATATGGAGCTTGAGAAGGGTGCTATGCAAGGTGAGGAGCAAGAAGAATCTTTCCTTTGGCACTGCACATAGGAGTGTGTCCTTCTTTCCTGTCCTCTGTGCAGAATGTGCCCCAAAGCAGTGAGAGGCTGGAGACAAAAAATAAAGGCTGTGGCTGATTGGCTACAGCAGGAATAAAATCCTGAAAAACGAAGCGTAATGACATTAACAAATAGACGGAAATTTCACGGTGGAAAAATTACTGTGCTGGAAAATGCTGTTTTGACAAAATTTAAATGTTCTTCAGAAATATGTAGATCTTCTCATATTTTCTGACAGAAACCTGGTAGGATTGCTGCCAGCTCACCCACCTCCCCAACAGCTTGCCTGGCAGCCCTGGGAGACCCAGCTCTCGTCAGGACTCCCAGCGCTTCCAGGCTTCCCGCTGCAGATGCGAAAGGCTTGCAGAAGCCCTGGCCGCTGGCACTGCCAAGCACCCAGTTGTATGGCGGACAGCCTGGGAGCAGGTTATCAGGTCCCTGGGCAAACCTTGGATGCCTTGTCGGTTTATGCTGAAATACCACATTATAGAAACACAATATAGTAGGGGCTGGAAGGGGCCTATGGAGATCATCTTGTACAACCCTGCTCCTCCTTTGGCAGAACCTGCTCCAGCAGGTCACCCAGAGCAGAGGGCCCAGGACTGTGCCCAGACATGATTGGAATCTCCCCAGAGGAGACTCCACAACCTCTCTGGGCAGCCTGGGCCAGGCTCTGCCACCCTCAAAACAGACAAGTTTATCCTACCATTCACGTAGAACCTCCTGGGTTCCAGGTTATGCGCATTGGCCTTCGCCCCTTGTCCTGTCACTGGGCATCAATGACAAGTGTCTGGCCCCATCCTCTTGCCCCAGCCCTTTAGCTCTTGATCAACACTCAGCAGATCCCCTCTCATTCTTTTCAGCTCAGCAGCCCTAGGGCTCTCAGTCTTTCCTCAGTACAGAGATGTTCCTGTCCCCTCAGCATCTTTGTAGTCTCCACTGGACTCTCTCCAGTAGTTCCTTGGCTCTCTTGAACTGGGAGTTGGACACAATACAACAGAGGTGGCCTTGCTGAGACAGAGTAAAGGTGGAGGAGAACCTCCCTCAGCCTGCTGCCCACACTCTTCTGAAAGCACCCCAGGACATCCCTGGCCTTCTTAACCACAAGACCACATTGCTGGCTCATGACGAACTTGTCCATGGGGACTCCCAGCTTCTTCTCTGCAGAGCTGCCTTCCAGCAGGTCAGCCCCTCACCTGTACTCATGGATTGGGTATTCCTCGCCAGATGAAGGACCCTACACTAGCTCTTGTAGAACTTCATGAGGTTCCCCTCATGAAGGGGATGCATGGCTTGATGGCAGCAGAGCCTTCTGGTGTGTCAGCCACTCCTCCCATATTTGTATCATCAGCAAACTGGCAGGGTTGGATTTCATCTGGGCAATTTTTGTTTTGTTTGTTTGGGATTTTTTTGGTTGGTTCTCCCCCACCTCAGATTCTCACATAAGATCTCAAAATTCTCATTCCCTGGCATTTTTTTTTCAGTGCTGAAGTTTGACTCTGCTCTAGAGCTTCAGACTTTCCTACAGAGCTAGAAATCCAGGCTCTGATCCACCCTGAACCTCCTCACTGCTCCCCAGGAAAGCTTTCAGTATCCACCTGGGGAAAATCAGGCTCCTATCGAAGAGAGAAATGGTTGCATCTTAGTACAATGATTTATTTAAGAATCTCAGAGGGGCAGGGGGAGAGTATTACTAACAGGAAAAGTGTTTTGTGGGACTGTGTTACCTCAGGATGAGAAAGCTACATTGCTCTGCCAAGAGTAAATATTTCTGTCATATTTTGGTTTTATCACTCCACGTGTGTGGGTGGATGGAGGCAGCTAAATGGTTTTGTTGCTGTCATATTTTCTATTTTATGTCTATTTTTATTTAAAACAATTGCATTCAGTTCAGATGCCAGGAGGGGGAGACACCTAAGAGCAAGAGGTCCATTATATTGATCTTTTTGGGTTGCTTTTGTTCTTCTTTGGTCTGTTGCTGTTGAGTTGGTCAGGACGGGGAAGCGTTGTTATGAGCTGCTGGGATGAGTCACAAAATTTTCAGCTGTAGAAGTCAAGACTTTGTTTTCAGTTTTAAGCTCATAATAAATGAGAGCCAGGTGTTCAGCTTTTGATTTGGCTACTGCTCAGGGCTTGTTGCCTTTATTTCAGTTGTACAATGGCGAGATCGGCTTGGCTACAGAGGCTGTATGATACCATACACTATATTTCTGTTGTTTCTTTCTTAATCATTAATAAATTCATGAAATACCGGGAAAATATATAAATAGCTGCCAAGTGTGAGGCAGCGGAGCCTCATTGAATGCAAACTTATTCTTGTTTCAATATGTCTTTCTTTCACACTATCTCTCCTCTTTCATCCTTTCCCCCTCACATTACCAGCCATCTGATTCTCCTACCCATAATGTGTCTTTGTAGCTGATTCAAGGCTCCAGTCATTCCTACTGAAAAGATTAAATATTGCTAATAGGGTGATACTGGTCCCAGACTCCTGCTGCTCTCTCACCCATTAGAGGTTCCCAACGCTGGGCAAGACTTTTATGAATCAATTTCTGCAGCACATGTAAAGAAACCTTCTAGTAGCTCTGTGTAGATATGAGGAAGAAACTAGCCAATCTTAATAGTTCTCTGCAGGAGAAACACACTGCAACACTTTGTTTGCATCTAAATTACCCTTTGTAAGACACATTCCATGCAGGAATGGGTAATGCTACCAGCCGATACGCCAAAGCCTGGCTGTAATGGAGTGTCAACAGGAGCATCTCTCTGACAAGAACAGGCTGAGAGCCCTGGATCTGTTTAGCCTGGGGAAGAGGAGTCTGAGAGGGGATCTGATCAATTCTTATCAATACTTGAACCGGGAGGGTCAAGAGTATGGGGCCAGACTCTTGTTAGTGGTGGCCAGAGACAGGACAAGGGGCAGCGGGCACCAACTGGAACCAAGGAGGTTCCATCTGAACAGGAGGAGAAACTTGTTTGCTGTGAGGGTGGCAGAACCTGAACCAGGCTGCCCAGAGAGGTTGTGGAGTCTCCATCTCTGGGGAGATTTCAAACCCTCCTGGACATGATCCTGGGCGCCCTGCTATGGGTGACCTTTTTGGAGCAGGGGGCAGTGGACGAGATGATGTCCAGAGGTCTCTTCCAACCACCACTATGTTGGGATTCTGTGATTCTGTGAAATTATCTTTTAGAGGTTGTAGAAATGGTCTTTAGAATTTTAGGAATTCTGGTTGTTACTGGTTGCTAAAGCCCTGATTTGACCTTGTCATTTCCTTGTCTTTGTGGGAGGTCTGAGAAGGTAGCTGCCCTGGAGGAACACATGCAGATTCGTTGAGGAGCAAGGAGTGTGGAGATGCCCAGCCTTTTGGGAAGCAGGAAGACAGCCACATATTTTTTTCCAGCTTCCTTCACATTGTCTGTGCACCTAGGGACAAGGCACAGTTTGACCACATGTATGAGAGACTAGTCATATGCGTGACTCCAGAATAAGATGAGACAAGAATAGGATGTGTCTCACCCTCAAACATCCATTGACCTCTGTTTGCCTGTCCTCAAGCATGGCATTAGCATGTCAGTTAATTCCTGTTATTTTAATCTACACGTTTTTTAAGATCAGTGAAGCTTTACTTGTATCTGCAAAACAAAAGAAGCCTGTGCTTGGAATATTAGTAGGAGTGTTAAAGATAAAAATTCAGCTGCTCTGGCAAGGCCATGTGGAAAATCTTGCACAATGCCTGCCTAAGCATTGCCTGGCTCCAGCTAATGTTATTAGTCTCCCACATACGTGAGCATTAAATTCATTTATGAATATTTTAAATAAAAATAAAAATGTTGGCAGTTAAGTAGGAGGAATTATTTGTCATCTACACAATTTGTCATTAATCAAATAACAGAACTGGGAGGAAAAGATAAAAGAGCAAGAGAATGATGTTGGCAGGTTTTTTCTTTTGTTTTCCTTCCTGCAGCAAATTTCAAAACTTGTTGAATCTGTCCTCTTCGTGCACACTACAGCTTCTCTCTTCCATTTATCATTGAACCATAGAATGGTTTGGGTTGGAAGGGCCCTCAAAGATCATCTAGTTCCAACCCCCCTGCCATGGCAGGGACACTTCCCACTAGACTAGGTTGCTCAAAGGCCCATCCAACCTGGTCTTGAGCACATCCCTTCTCCAGTGGACCTGCTTTGATTAAGCTGACCATCTGATTCTTTTATGAATGGGACACAGAGTGAAGGAAGGGTGGGACAGGAAAAAGGCAGTATTTTCTGGATAAAAATGAACTGAAAAAAAAGTGCATCAGAATGGGATTTTCAGCACATGTTTTCCTAAGTATTACTGCTTATATGTTTCAGCAGTGTGGAAGTGAAATACAAAAAAAATGTTGCCAAGTAAATTTCCTAGAGGATGTCTAAGAGAAGAATCTACTGTTTCTAGCTTTATATGATGCTAGGTACCTTTTTTTTTTCTGTTATTGATGCTGTATGGGCTGAGATGATAAAAGAGATAATTTAAGGGCAAATCTACACCTGAAAAGTCAAAATCGTTGGTTTTCCTTTACAGAGGACTCCCTGGGGAACATAATACAGGGAATCATGGGCAGTTTACCAGTAACTGTGATATGTATCTGTCTGGCGTAAAAAAAAAAAAAAAAAAAAAAAAAAAAAAAAAAAAAAAATNAAAAAAAAAAAAAAAGAAAATCAATGTTTTCTCTTAGAAGAAGAAAAAACAAACAAACAAAAAACTTGCCTCCCTGAAGACCAAAGAGGGGAAGGTCAGAGTAGCTTGCTGATTTTCATGGTTGGCTGCCTGTTTTCTGATGGCAAACAGCACCCCAAATTAAGGCTATTTAGTCCCTGGAAAAAGATAGTCATTTTCCAGCTTATCCTCTATTGTGGCACTGCAGTTTAGCAATTTCTGTATTCTCTCTGAAGAAGAACAAAGGATTTAGAATGAAAATTCAGTCTCTTACCCCTACATACCACAGCACTTCAGGTTGCAGTCTTATACAAACATATATTGAGTCATTTCCTTCATAGCTGGAAACTATGCAATGTGATTTTCTTGGGACTCTGCAGAACAAAAGAACTTTTAACCTGCCTATTGGCTCAAGTGTGGTATCACATTTTGAGTGTGCGCTTCACAAAATGCAACAAAGTGTCGCACATCAATGGTAACTCTACATTTTGTGGCCATACAGCACAATTCATCAGAAATTCTTATTTCTGAGGATGGGTGTGGAGGGGGAAAGTACAAAATGCTATTTTCTCTGGTTTGGATTCCATCTTCAACCTCTCTTTGCTCCTCAAGTTTTTATCTTCATGCTATAGTAAATATCTCCAGTTGGGTATTAAAACTAATTAGTCCTATTGGATGAAAAAACATTGATCATTCCTCTGAGATAAGGTGAAACTAAAGATCTTCTCCACCTCTTGTCAGCGGCGGCTGTATGGAGAATGTTTTCCTTATAGTTACTCCTCAGTGTTTTTTTTATCAAGAGATTTCTGTAGCAATATAGAAATGAGGGTGGAAGGGAAATTCTCACCAGTAGACTTTAAATATTTTCATAAATCGAAATTTGTAATAGCAATGAAATAGAGAAAGAATGAAAGTATGAATGAATAAAAATAATTTTAAACAAATTGAAGTCATAACACAGTTTATATGTGAATACTTGCACCACTGAATGTATAAAAGTTGCTCATGAGATAACAGAGATCTCTTCTGTCTATCAGGGGCACACAAAATTGTAGAGTAATTTAGATTCAAGGAGATCTCTGGAGGTCAGCTGGTCCAACCTCTTTCTGTTGTGCTAGTTCAGCTATCATCATTTTATGCTGCTATCACTTCCCGGATCACACAGGCCAATGCTGAACTCAGCAACAGCCTCTCTCAAGTCTTCTCTCAGACAGTCCTGCCATAGGTTCC
>VZZY01024830.1:0-11821 GCA_013400335.1 Eurystomus gularis | reverse complement strand
TTAGGTGAGGAAAAATTGTGGCATACAATTTTTTACAGTGGAGGGGGGAAAACAGGGCCCAGGACTTTGTGCTGGGAATTTAGTGGTAAAAGCTGGGAATTCGGGCAGAATTATTTAACAATGTCAGAGTTGTCAGTATAGGAAGGAAGTTGCCAAGTTGGATCATCACAGCAAACATAAATAAATGCAAGAGACAGTCAGACATTTTTATGGAAGGGGAGGACATTGAAGGGTGCAGTGATACAGCAGCAAACAGGCTTTTTGAGCCAAGAAGCTTCTTCCTGCCCAGCAAATCTTTATGTCTTTTAACATTCATTTTCATTATGATTCACAGGCATTATTACCTTCATTTTCCTCAGTCTGTTAAAGCTAGCTGGATTTTTCTTCATTTTCCCAGTTACTGATGTGAGGTGTCTCCAAGTGCAATTATATTATCTTAATATCTCTGTAAGAGCACTGTTACCACTCTGGAAGGGCTAAGAATTTAGTTCCCCTTGAAGAAAATATATCTTAGGTTGTGTTCCTGGAAGATACCTCTGATATACTTTTATACCAAAACTGTTGCATTTTGCAAAAAGATGCTTTTTTTTTCTTTTTTTCCTGTTTGAAAACCATGATAGAATTATGTTTCAAAATACAATCAGGATGCAAACCCAAGCGATTCTGGGTTTGAATAGTTTCACTGCCATCACTACCATAAGTTCTCCAGATAGCTGAGGTAGTTTCAGATTTGTTCTTTAATGTCATTTACTACATCTCTGCTTTGTCCAGCCTGTGCTTATAAGAAATATATGTAGAACTGAACTAAATAGCAGCTTTTTAAAGATTTCCGATGTAATGTAGGAGTTTGGAAATAAAGAGTTTCTTCTGAGTAATGGATATAACTAACTAGATTATATAAAACTGCCTGCTTTTAAGGAAGGCTGTGTCTATTAATTGTCTAATTATGGGAGGCTAAAGAATTCAGTAGTCTTCCCCCTCCAGAGTGTATTTGATTGTTTCTTTTATGATAGCATTGCACCAATTGATACAATTTTTGAACAGTAGGCAAGGATATGCTTGGTCATGTTAGTAAAGACAGATTTCTGATAGGCTCCAGTGATGGTATCATAGGTACACCAACAGCTCTAACAAATTGTAATGACAAATATCTCTCCTAAAATAAGTGAGCAAATACAATACAAGCTACTACTCATGTCATATTATCAACTTCCTGTGCTTCTTATTAGGACCTCGTATAAATCATGAGGAAAGATGACAGATTTCACACATTAGTCATGGTAAAATGGTAAATTTCACAATTAGTCATAGACTATTAGAAAATGATCTAGAGATCTAGTTAAAGTCATTCTTAGCATTAAAGAGCTACTTAACATTGTTTTTACTTCATAATGAGCTTGAATGTAAGCATAGAATTTCACCTTATAATCAACTCCTGAATTTTTAATTTCAATATCAAACATAGAGTACACATTTTTCAAATATTTCAGATACATATTTCTGAAAAGAAATTTAATTTTTCCTATATCAATGCCAGTTTATAATAGTGCCAGAAGTCCAATTATTGTATTAAAATCTGCATTCTTTCATACTGTGACAAAATACATAGTACGAAATTGGAATGCTTACTGAAGTTTTTTTTATACTTGACCTCAAAAAACCCTAAATTTTATATTTACATATCAATTGCTTTGGAAATTACACCCAAAATCTATAGTTGTTTCATCAGTTCTGTACAGAAACAATGGTTTCCTAGCCTTCAATTTACTTTACTGTTTGTGTCACTAGATCATTTATTGTCCAATCTATAATTTGGAAAGATCAAAATCTATTGACCTTCAGTGTCTTTTTTTAATGCATTGGCTGTGCCAGTGGCATACACTGAAACTTTTAAGAGATCTTCTTCAGCATTCTCCTTTACTTTGTATCATGACAATCATATTTTCTGCTCATCCTTCTTGACAGTTTGGGTTTGTGCCATTCATTTATGACAACCCTGGTTAGTATCATTATGTGTCTGTACACATAATTTTGAGAAACATGATGTAATTTTGGTTGGTTCCATTTTCAGGCAGTGAAGGCCTATGAGGATCCAAAGAACATTCAGACTTCCATTCCAGCTGCACAGAGCTTTGTTGACTTTTATAGGTGTATAACCTAGGTCATTTGATTTGGTCTACTGTGAAAAACTGGGATGACTCATTACTGAGTCCTTTCTTCCTAATATGCTTCTAAATATCTACAGCACCCACAATATATCATGTGCTGTTGCATTTCCCAGGTATCCTTCTTGTTTTTGAAATTAACGTAGTCTGGAAGTCTGATATCTAAAAAAGTATTACAGTAAAGTTTTCACAGAACCTACAATGTGGTAATATTTGATGCCTATCTCAATTACAACAGAGGTTTATTTTGCAGTATGCACAGTTATAACCACTAATAAGCAGTGGATCATATGAATGGGTTATGAATGAGCACAAAGATATTTGGATGGTTATTGACGAGGCAAATGACATTACTGTTAGCTCAGATATCCTCCTATTCAGGGTGTGAATCTCAATGGTAAGAATTTTTACAGAGATCTGAAGATCAAGAAATTTTAGGGATTCACATTTCTTTCCATTGCATTGCATAGCAACTAACTTTTATGTATAGCAGACGTTTTAAAACTCCCTTAGATCAACAAAAACATGGAAAAGATTTAAAAAAACATATTGAGGTACAAGGTTGGGTTGTCCTATTTTGCCTTTTGCCTTTGCAGAAGAATAAAAGAGCTTTGCACAGAATCTGGGCAGCTCATCGCTGAGTCAGCAACACTAGTGAAACTGTTGATTCGCGTTGTAATCATTTTAGTTCACATGATACATAGAACCATAGAATGGTTTGGGTTGGAAGGGACCTCAAAAATCATCTAATTCCAAGCCCCATTCCATGGACAGGGATATCTCCCACTAGATCAGGTTGCTCAAGGCCCCATCCAACCTGGCCTTGAACACCTTCAGGGATGGAGCATCCACAACGCCCCTGGGCTACCTGTGCCAGTGCAACAATACATATGTTGTACAGACTATAGTTGAGAGTGGTGGATGACAGCTGGAAACTTGTTGAAACTGGATTGAACGGTTTTGAACATTTTTGCTTGGATCAATTTATGAAACCCCTTGCAAATACCGTGCAAAATAAAGGTATGAGATAAAGGTATGAATGGTGGCTGTGCTTTGGTTTGAAATGGGACTTGCAAGCCGAGACTCGGAGCTACAGAATATGTACTTGTTCTGTCTGAAACTACAGAAAAAAATGGGCATGCACACATGTATCTTACAAAGTGCTGGCAGTTCAATATTTTCAGAAAACACTGGGTATATTTGTAAAGACAAGGCTTTCACAGCAACATACTGTGCTTATACAAATCACCTGTGCAGTGCTGGTGCAGCAAAATTCCGTGTTCCCCAGCAAGAGGAGACTCACGGTGCCAGTGCTGAGCAGTTAACCTGAACACATACTATGGAAACGTCTGGTGCTTCCATGAGTCTGGCAGCCAGCTACTGCAAGTAAGACATCGTGCATCTGGAAATCCACAATAAATTCAGGCAGGTTTCAGCTTCTCCCATCAGAAAATCTTACACTGAAAAAAGATTATCCCTGAGGAAGCCCTGGAGTCAGTTTTAGCTAAGCAGTTAAGAGAAAATCTGAGCTGACTGAGTTTGTGAGACTTTCTGATCCAGGAATCCAAACTGTGACATGAAATATCCTTCGTTCACCTATTAGTGTATTCAGTGATAGAATTCTCCAGGATTACAGCATATTGTCCAAGGATACTGAAGGATCTCCTCTTAGGTCTTCAAACTGCTGTTTGCTAGTGTTTTTGTCAAAGGTATAGAAAAAAATCATGAATTGTAAATAGTAATCCATAAAAATGTAGCGAAGGAATCCTTTGTAGAAGTTGATTTTCTTGTTACTTTTCTTTGCATTAGCTTTAGCTTTGAGGGAGTGGAAGAGGTCACTCAGGTTCTGGTTTGGTTCAAAACTAGTACACCTCTTCAGTCTTTTATTTCTGTTGCATCACTGACCGGTTGTATTCATTCTCTCATCTCTACTTTCCATGAGATTTTGGTTTTTTCTTTAATATTTCCGAGAGTATGGATTGGCAGTCACTGCACAAAGAAGGCAAAGCCACATGCCTGTGTTGGAAGGCAAGGCCCCGTACTTGCAGAAATAGTAGAAGTCAACCAGTAGTCAATAATATATTATATATACTTCTATAAAAATAAAGTGCTAAATACAAGTTCATATTTCATTAGAGCTGGAAGCAATAGCCTTCTAACTCCCTCCACATTGCTGTCATTGATCTTGTAAGCGAACAAGAAAATAATGTGCTTTATTACTCTTTTTAAGGTTTAGTGTGTAACTTCCCTATTTTCAACCACTGCCTTACAATTTTCTCACTTCTGCTCTAATTTATGTTGCAATAAAAAGAGCTTCTGCTTTAGAGTCAGAATAGTGGTAGAATGATACCAAGGGTTAAAATGATTTTTAAAATTGTCTAAGCAACTGAATAAAGAAATATTTTCTCCAGTGTTGAGAAACAAGATGGCAATTAATTGAATGTAAATGTATGTACGCTAATGTGAAGCATTGTAATTCCAGGAGACCACTGTTCCCATTGACTAGAATTTAATTTGCTACATGGTGTATTTCCAGTGCAGTGGCAATCTCTGATCAGTTGCAGATTATAAATTTGTAACTTGGAAAAAAACAAAAAGACATCTTTGCATTTTGAGAATCAAATTATCAGAAGTATATCTGATAGCAGTAGTTGGAAAGTTACACTACAGAAGTCTTTGCACTTGCAAACGTTTTTCTTTTATTATCAATGGTAATTATCATGCACTGTTTTTAAATATATATTTATACATCATCTCTAGTAAATCCTTTTCAGATTCTGCTTTTTTCCATGTGACTTAAAAACATCTATCAATACGAAACGTGCATCCTGGTTTCCTACTTCAAAATCTTCTACTACTAAGCTTCTTCTACTTCTACTTAAGCTACCAATCTGTAACATGACAAAAAACCTCAAGTTTTTAATTTGGGAAATGAATTACACTTTAGGTGTATTTGTTCCATTTCCCATCCATACATTTTCACCTCTCCCTGGATAACACAAACATCTGCTTTCCCTAGGTATTTAGAGATACTTCATTAGTAAACACTTTAGGGGGGAGGGAGGAGGTTAAGGGGAGAAAAATAAATAGTTCCTGAAACAACATGATACTTATTTCATAGACTGTTTTCCCCAGGTTGCACTCTGGAGTAAGTTGATGAGACAAGGCTTCTGGTTTGAGTGCCAGAAATTGAATATTTTGGACTTGTTTAGGTCATACATTGGCTGAGGCATGAGTAATATTTTTCTTTTAATTTTGTTTGCACCTTACACAGGCTTTGTGGGCCATGATTAGTGATCTACATCCAGTTTAGCAGTCACCTTAAATATCTTCTTATCCTCTTATAAAGAAAAAAAAAAATCAGCTTTATTTGGTCATTTAAAACATTATGAAAGTGATATAGGTGTGTGCATGTGCATGTGCAATTAAAATGTCAAACAAGCAATGTGTAGTCTTGCTTTTAAAAGCCTCTAGCATTTCTCCCTTTTGCACTGGAGAGCTAGCTGTTTTATTTAACCTGGAGGAGTCAAAACTAACATGCAGGAAAAAGGCAAAGGAAAAGCAAGACAATGCCTCAACAGAATTAAAAAAGAAGTTTAAAAAAAGAAGAGGAAAAGACAACTACTTCATACCAGTGCTGGAATAGGCCTTACTACCTTGGGGCATTAATTACTGTTTTAAGAGAAGGTCTTCACATAGGAGCTGCAATCACGGCAATAATTGTTATTGGCAATTTCTTCACCATCAAAAGTTTCTACCTCAGCCTAATCATGGCAGGGTTACCCTTAGGAGCTAAATTCAACTCAAAGAAAGAGGAAGCACCCCCAAAAATATACTTTTAAAAGAGAATAGGGAGGACCACTGGTTTGCCGTAACTCAGACAAATCCTCACGTCCCTCAGCAGCAGAGTTCTGGTTTCTCCAAAGTAAAGGATTTGCTTAAAAAAAATATAAACAAACAAAGCAAAAGAAGCAATCAATCAAAAATATCCTTAGCCGATGGAACTTGACCCCAGCACAAACCAATCTGCTCTTCACCTGCCCCTGAAGGTCAGGGTTGAGGTGGGGGCCAGCGTTCATTGTAGCTGTCTACCCTCTACCTGGTCTGTGGATAAATATATTCTCCAGAGCTGTCAATCAGGAATTTCTCATGTGCTCAGAATTCACTCAAAATGAGCCCAGCAGTTCTGGAGCACACAGGAGAAAAGATGCTTTGCCCAGCTGCGCTACTTTCAAATCTGTCTCCTAAAATAGTGATAAAATCATCAGATATAATGGATTATTAAAGCTGAATCATTCAGTTCTGCAGATTAATACACAGTGTCTGTTTTTATAGTGATCTTCTTTTTCATTTCCTGTTTCACAGTAAAATGGTGGCAGTGCTCATCATGTAATGTCTGAACAAACCAAAAAAACCTGTGATCTGGTGTTTGCCAGCTTAGGCTTTCCACATGCAAGAGTGGCAATGTGCTGGAGTAGCCCATCGATGCAATTTCCCTTGTTTTTCACTTCCTGTTTGCACACTAACGGGAAGGGAAACGTGACAGTGGGTGTTTGAACAGCTTGAGCTTTGTTGACCTAGGTACTATTTTTCAGTGATCTAAGCATTAGCTTGGGGTTTAAACATTTCTGTAGTTTCAGATTCAACATCCCTGGTAGACCTTCAAGGCTTTGTTTTCATCAGTTACACTTGTACGGATACTTGGCTGTCGAAGGTACATTTGGTTATCTTTTTTTTTCTAGGATACTGATGGTAAAAGTAAAAAAGGAGAAGAAGGAATTACTGTTCTTGGCATGCAGCAGCCCATGTTTAAATATTCTTCCCACAATGTCTGATAAAGTTTCTACTGCAAATGTTATGCCATGCACTGAGAATTTAAAGGGGTTTTTAATTTGTATTTGTATTTTGGGTTTTCTTTTTCCCCATAGTATGTAGTTTGGTAGTAGAAAATATTCCAGTTTTGTCATCTGGTTACACAAAGCAAGGCTTGAGAAAAATAAAATTAGGGGCAGGAGGAACAAACACTGCTAAACTATTGTTTATCTTATGGTGGCATGGGTAATAAATTACCATGAATTCAGAGTTTCCACATACAGGGTAATTCAAATCACCTGCTCCTTGCCAAATACCTGCCAAGACCAAGCACTCAAACAAAGCCCTTATGAATAGATATCAG
Organism: Eurystomus gularis; assembly: GCA_013400335.1. Taxonomy (NCBI): domain Eukaryota; kingdom Metazoa; phylum Chordata; class Aves; order Coraciiformes; family Coraciidae; genus Eurystomus; species Eurystomus gularis. The sequence goes on along the minus strand of VZZY01024830.1, from coordinate 4,480 downwards.
TTAACACTGGGAAACTGGTAAATTATTAAGCTGCATGCTATCTAAAATGTTAAAACAAACAAGCTTTGGATCCTCTTGGGAGATGAAAAAAGTCTGTTGACATGTTTTTTCCTTTCTTTCTTTTTTGTCTGAAGTGTGAGTCTCTTGTTCAGGCAAGACTACCTTGTTTTCCCTCCATCAGTTCCCACAGGGTTGATTCAGCCAAGACCAGGAGGTGCTACAACCAGAACTAGGGCTAGAATCTTCTGTTTTCCAGCTCATTTTTTATTCTTATGTCTCCCTTCCTTGTGATTTGTGTGCAATAAGCTTCAAAGAGTTGGCTGTTCTTGAGGTGTTGGCTACTTTTCCTACTAAGGTAAATGGAAAAAGACCAAGCCATCTTGTCGGTTTCGGCCTGACAGAAATCTGATGTCACCGATGAGCAGCAAAAGCAGAAAATCACTCTTTGGGATCAAACATAGCAGCAAAGCTTTGAGATGGAAAACTCTTCAGGGAGATGAATAGTGTATTTGCAATTTTCGTGGCCTTCTGTGGCAAATCTGACAATGGACCTCGTCACTCTCTCACCATTCATTCTCATCTCTCTGCCACATTGGGTGACACAGAATACGTCATATTATAAATCACATTGTTCAAATAAGCCAGGTAAAACAAAACAGATATTTTGGGAAGGTTAATCCAGGGCCATTTCATTATCCTGATTTACCCAGAGGCCCCAAGCAGCTGCGTCAGCATGGTCCAGGGGCCGAGAAGTGTAGAGGAATGAAAGCTTGATCTGGAGGTCTCCAGGTTTGTGCTTGCTTGTTTCCTGGCCAACTGTCTCCTTTCAGAAGGAAAGCAACCATAGCACAGTCATGGCAGGCTCATTTATAGAATCATTCAGGTCGGAAAAGACCTCTAGGATCATCAAGCCCAACCTTCATCCCAACATCTCCCTGACCACTACACCATGTCCTGAAGCACCATATCTACTCATTTTTTTAACACCTTCAGGAATGGTGACTCCACCACTGCCCTGGGCAGCCCGTTCCAGTGCCTAAACAATTCCAATGCCTAACTAAACTGCATACATGAGGGATGAGGAGAGGAAGAGGAGCTGAATGAAACAGGAGCTTGTGGAAGGATGAAAGTGGGGATCGGGAAATCTGAGTTTTGCTCACAATTCTGTAGTTGTTTTTGGACATGAACTTTATAAAATGAGTTGTAATTAAGAGAGGAAAAAATGAGGCGGATGCTTTCTTTGTTCAATACAAGTAGTAGAAGAAGAGTAGAGCTTCATGCTGACTGTGAGTGGGTGGCACCAAAAAAAAAAAAAAAAAAAAAAAAAAAAAAAAAAATGAAAGAAATAATGAGGAAATATTAGAAATGGGCCAAAGCTGTCATTGATTATTCTTTATAACAAAACTTCAAGTGCTTGCCAACTAACAGCAGATCAACATGCCCAATATGTACCCATATCTTCAGTTTTGCATATCAAGAGTTCTTACCTCAGAAATTTAGTAGCTAGTGGCTTTTGCATCTCTAAATGGGGAGAGACAGCAGCTCTTCCTTTTATTTTTTTTCTGGATTGTGACAAAGCCTGAGACTGGTTAGAAGAGAGGGTAGCTCAGATTAATGACGTACAGAGGTAGGTTATTTTTGAACTCATTCAAACATTGTTGACTTAATAACCATAACTACACACTCTGTCTTTGATGTGTTTTTTAATAAATGTAATGTTGATAATGAAGTATCGATTCCAGTTTTGTGTGTCTCTTAAGACTAAAAACATGAAACACAATGAGAAAAAAACCCCACACATGCTGTAAAAATGCAGAGAGTGGGTGAACAAAGAAAAATAGGTTAAGCTTGTGGCAAAAAAAAGGATCAGACAGAAAGCAGAGAAAAATATTCTAATGAAAATGTAGATACCATACATATGCATGCCACCTAGTTGTGCCAGTTTAGATTTGGTGAGTGTCTTGCTAATTCTAGTCTTTATAGATACTACGGACTTCCTCTACAGTAGAAAAAATATGGTTTTAATTAAATCTCTCTCAAATAACAAATAACCAAAAGCAATAGTTTTAATTAGGAGAAAAAAAGGACCATAAACGGGCAAGACCAAAAAATAATGGGGAGGTTCTAAAAAACACAATCTCTGTAACCTGGAAGAAAGGGAATAAAATTTAAATCTATGTACTGGTTTCTGGATTATTGGCTCACTCATTTGCTATGTCACTTGATTATCAGAATGAATCCAAAACCTCCTTGATGAATGCAGGGGTAACCAGAATTAGACCACCAGTTTCTCTGTTCAAGCTCAAATACTACAGGGGCATAAAAAGAGAAAACTTCTCCTCAATCCAGCAATGCAATGGCTCACAATGTCCTGCTGATCAATAGATGCTGCTTCATAGATCAGATGGGCCTTTTTGCACAGTGTCACTTGTGAAGGACAGCTTCTCACATAACCCACAATTCTGAGGTTTCATCACCTGTGTTATGATGAGGTTTTCATCATCTTATTAAAAAATAGAGAATCAGAGTACTGAGACTGTGGACATCATTGTATATACTAACCTATACATGTATGCAACTCTCATGCCTTAAAATTTCCCATGTTTCTATGTTTTGTGTCCCTGATTTCATGTCTTGGATTGCCTGGAGAAGAGGAGATTGAGAGGGGATCTGATCAATTCTGATCAATAGCTAAAGGGTGGGGGCAAGAGGATGGGGCCAGACTCTTGTCAGTGGTACTCAGAGACAGGACAAGGGGCAACAGGCATCAACTGGAACCCAGGAGGTTCCATCTGAACAGGAGGAGAAACTTGTTTGGTGTGAGGTTGACAGAGCCTGTCCCAGGCTGCCCAGAGATGTCGTGGAGTCTCCTCTGGAGAACTTCCAAATGTTCCTGAAAACTATCCCAGGCACCCTGCTCTGGGTGATCTGCTGGAGCAGGGCGGTTGGATGAGATCATCTCCAGAGGTCCCTTCCAACCCCTGCCATGCTGGGATTCTAGGGTTCTGGGATTATACATTTAAACTCTAGCATTAGGACAGGTATTCCCAGCCTTCTGGGATTGCTTTCCTTTTTTGCTGATATTTAATGGAAGAGATGCTTACTTTATGTAGACTCCTGAGTTCTTTAACTGCAGAAATATATTTCACCTTATTGCCTGAATACCAAAAAACCCATGCAAATGTACTATTTATTTGTTAGCTGCTTGGTACTGTCAACATTTCTGAAACCTGGGACTTTTCTTAAAAGTCTTCTTTCCTGGATTCATGTTATTACAGGAGCAGTAGAGCTTCGGTGCCCCTAAGCCAATCTTACAGTTTTAAAGTGCTGGAAATGTGGTGTGTCTTCCACAGGCATTTGGTATTACGCAACTTTTGGTGATTTAAAAAATTTTATTTCTGAATTAAGGGTGCAATGAGTATTCTGGAGCACTCCAAAGCATTTTAACAAGGTGCAGAGTGTCACTGTTACATAACACCCTCTAAAATAATTGGGGCTCTAGCCATTTTTTTTTTTAATCTATAGCTTAAAGATCTTCAAAAAAACCCAATTAATTTACACGTGATAACTGGCAATTTACCTTGACATATTTGAGTCATGCCTAATTATGGAAGCAAGAGGACAAATCTTCACATCTAAACAGAGTACCATTGATTTTAGGAGAGTACTGCTGCACAAAACATTTTTAATAATATTTTTTGTCTCTTGACTTCTGGGATTCCAGATTTTTTCTGGGGTCTCTTCATTTCAGTTTTCTTTGAGTTTGAGCCTAAGAACTCATACCAATGTTGACATAAATAATTATTATCTCTTGCAAACCAGGCTTAATTCATTTAAAATAGAATCAGATAAGATTAAATCTTCACTGAATCTTCACAAACCTCAGATCTCTGAATATGTCAAATTTGATCACAGAACTCATTATCAGTAGAATAATATCTCATCAGTAGATTTATTTTTTGTTGGCTTTCTGAGTTGTGTAAGTTTCCAAGAGTTCACATATTTCAAGGTTAACTTGTGGTCACACTGTTTCTTTTTAGGCAAATAAGATGCAGCGTAATCCAATCTGTTTGAAGAAAGTGAGATCGCTGCTCCTTTATTTTTCTTCCTTCTTTTTCTTTTTCTTTTTTTTTTTTTATCAACACAATTGTTTCTGCTCATTGGTGTCTCCCTCCCACTCTTTTAGCAGCTGCTTTACTGTGACAACTTACCTCCAGCAAAGTGGGAAGATGAGCAGCTGNTGCTTGCAGAACCAAAGCCAATCTTCTGCCTGGGATCAGTTGGCAAGGATTTCTGTGAAAGAAGCGAGGATGCAGTAAATGATATGTGCTGAATTAATTGTACCTACTACCAGCCTGTCTCCAAAACTTGCTGGGAAATGTATCCATCCATTTGTGCAACAGCAACAACAACAACAAAAATGACTCCCTAATCATCTTTGAAGGTTAAAGAGATTTAACAAATCAGATCTATCTATTCA
>VZZY01024826.1:248-14963 GCA_013400335.1 Eurystomus gularis | reverse complement strand
GGCTCTTCCCAACATTCACCCCCCGCAGTGGGATGGGGTGGGCAAGGTCTTGGGAGGGGACACAACCAGGACAGCTGACCTGAACTGACTGAAGGGATATTCCAGACCATATGACATCAGCTCAGCTATAAAGCTAGGGAGGAGGAGGTGGGGGGCAAGCTGTTGTCCTCCAGAGCAACTGCTATGTGTCTTGGAGCCCTGCTTCCCAGGGAGTGGCCAAACATTGCCTGCTGATGGGAAGCAGAGAATAAATCTTTGTTTTCCTTTGCTTCTGTGCATGGATTTGCTTAGCTTTTGCTTCTATTATCATTAAACTGCTTTTTGTTTCTCATCTTATTTTCCTCCCCTTTCTTTTTGCTCTGCTGAGGAGGTAGAGGGGAAGAAAAAAGGGGGGGGTGTTGGTAGAGCAGCTTGGTGGGCACCTGGCGCTCAGCCAAGGTTAACCCACCATAGTTGGGCTGTATTGTTGCTGTCTTGAACTGATAATGGAGAAGCCCAAGGGAGGAATATTTCCAAAACCATCATGTAAGGGATCTGTTTATGTGCAGTTTGTGAGTACTGGTGGTGTTGGAAAACTTCCATATCCAGCCACAGGCTTTAAGCATTGAAACAACTCACCATGAGGATCAACGGTAATCATTTGTGTGTGTGTTCTTATTGTATAATAAATATAGTGTGATTCAGAAGAGCTTAACCATCTATGAGAGAAGTGTGTTGCCCCACATGCCAATGGCAAGAGGAGCTGACATGTGGCAGCTTGTGCCCTTAAAGCTATGAACTGGACCCAAAACTCCTAAGGGAAAGTGAGGATTGTCTGGCTTCTGATCTCATGTAACCTGAAAAGAGAAGGTGCTTGATGCAGGCATAGAATTAAGCAACTGTTCATACTCCAGAAGCAGCATGGACAGGTGAGGAGAAGGGTGTTATTTGAAAGGTTCAGAAAGAGAGACTGTGTAATTTAGATATCAGCTGTAATCAAAAGTAGAAGACATTTGGACTTGTCAAAGAATTTTTGGCTACACCAACAATACTCAGAAAGGGAAGAAAAACAAAAACTGCACATGAGATCTCTACCTTTTCTTACAGCTGTATATTTCCTGTGCTAAAGCAAAAGGTAATGAGTTTCATGACACTTCATAAACTATAGGGACCAGCTTATGTTAATTGGCATGTGATGTTAGGAAGATAAAACCTGAATCTGGAGATCTGTGAAGCTTGTCCTTTAGCTACTGCAGGGCCTGACAGAGCAAGGCTGCTTATGCAGCAGCCTGCCACCCACTCATTCACAGACGGTTCTTTCTTTCACCCAGAAACACTGTACAAGTAGATATTTTTGTGAAGAGATTGGTTATACATACATCTCATGTAGAAGTAACTTCAGTGATATCAGCTCCTCAGAGAAAGCACCACAGAAGCCAGAATTTTTATGCCACAGTTAGGCTGACAGGATCTAACACATGAGAAAGCATCAACAATGGAATTCATCAAGCAATTAAATCATTTCAGTTGAGAAGGAGAAGCCAGGCAGTGAGATCTGCTGATGACACTGAGCTGTCACTTAGAAGAGGACCAGAATAACACAAGCGTGATGCTGAGCACCTCAGTAATGTAACAGGGCTGAAATTCAATAGCAGATAGCAATGCCATGAGGGAGCAATTAGAATTTGTGCTGTAAGAGTGAAGGCTCGACCTCTGGTCTATTATTCTCAGAGGAAAGGAAAGGAATGGCTGTGCAGAAGCACGTTAGCAGCTGCAAATACCAAGACTTCACGGCTATTCCATGGTGATTTGTTAACGATGTTGGGTTTGCAGTCAAATGACTGGAAAGATAAAAAAAACTTCAGAGAAAACTTCACATAATCAGGTGAGAGATTTCTGGGGAGCAGGGAAGCATCAGTGCTAGTGTGTAAGACAGCGACGTGCCTTAATGCACACAGCTGGAGCCAGAACAGACAGCTTTTCCCACCCAAAGGGCTCAGTATATTTACCTGGACATGCAAAGGCTAAGACAAAGGAATGTGATTATAAGGAATAATGTTTAGAACAGTAAAGATATTTACATTGGAATATGAGGTTATTGCATGAAGTAAAGGGTAGAGAGTGGCTACAGATGTGTTCTGATGTTCCCTCCAAGCTCTCCTCCAGCACTGACAACACCCCAGACCTCTCACGGCTTTGAAGGTGGGAAAGACAAGTAGTCCCGACTTCCAGCAGACAAATTGAGCTAGAGGACTTGCATGATTTCCAGCCCTGTGAAGAGCTCCAGGGAGGCCATGAGGCAAAGGCTGAACAGATGGAGCAACTCTTCTTGGAGTAGCTCCAGTGCCTGCTTAGTATCTTCCTCAGAAGCCGCCTGGCTTCATCAACCTTTTGGGATTATGCGTGTGGAGGGAAAGCACAAAACTGAAGTACTAACAGGATACTTTGATATGACAGTGTTTGGTGCACATTTGCGGCGCTACGCTGATAACAGCCGATACACTCGTATCGAGAGGATCAGTCCAAGTTGCCATCTCATTTCCTAAAAATCCTTCCTTATCACCCCAGTTTTTTAGAATCAAAAGCAAATCAGTAAAAATGGCTTCAAATTCTTGGTTGGAAATTTCTCCACAAAATCAAGGCGGCAAGGGAGAAACGACTAGTCTTGAGGTACATTCAGCTTTGCCATTGGTTAAATAAAGCAAAGGCCTTGCTGCTCCACAGACCTCAGGCAGCACTTTTGAAGTGTCCTAACATGGTCTGACAAAGGGTATTTAATCAGAAGCCAGGGTAATTGAACACTCCCACTGCTGCTCAATTATCTGATCACTTCCCTTATAAATTCATAACCGTAGCCTGTGACTGCAGTGGACCTTATTTATATTCCGGCGAGGTTTCCAGGGAGGATCAGACAGACTGTGCCATGTTTCCAGCCCAGGCCCTAGGGCTGTGTTCAAGCTTCTAGTACAAATATCACTGCTGGCTTTCTGCAATGCCACTGCATGAGGAATCAGATGCTCCAGTAGCACACCGGGTGTGAATAGCGGGATGAAGGCTTGCAAAGCTGCCCAGGTGGCTTAGACCTAAAAGAAAAGGAAATGAGATGGTCAAACCTTGGATGGCCCTCATGGTATTGCCTGCAGGAGATTATGCCTATTCCAGTTTCAAGTAAAACTGGAAATAAATTGTACAGAAGAAGGGGAAGTTTTACAGATGCCCATTCCTGCATTGCAGTGAAGCTGGGAGTAGGTGTAGAGATGAGAGAGAAAGCACTCTGCTCTGCTGAAACACCACAGAAATGGCTTTGCAGGGCACAATAGTGCTGTGGGACTGTTTAAGGCAGGACATGAGAAAAACTGCATCCAGCTGCTGCTGGAAGGACACGTGTGGTTAAAGGGGTTTTCCCTAGCCAGGGGTGACTCACAAAACATGGCGAAGAACATTTCTGGACAGCTTCCCCAACCAAGCCTGGAGAGCATTGGCAGTCTGCTGTAAACACAGCCTGAAAGTACCCGAACTTGGTTAAGATTCCTCTGCAGAGCAGCAAAGATATGACACAGCTCAATGTAAGAGGAAAACAGCCCGTGCGGGACCAACACTTGCTGAAGTCCATTGGAAGCTCTGCCCCAGAGCTCAATGCTTAGGATGAGCAAGGAAGGCATTTGCTCCACAAAAGTTTTTCTCTGAAAACAGCATGCCCCCACAGATAACGTCACTCGGAAACAAATCACAATACTCACTTGCAACTTATGAAAAGGAATCCACTCCTGTGGATCCTGTTGGATCACTGCAAACAGTGCTTGAGTGCAGCTGGTTTTGCCCATCCCTCTCCAGCATCACTTGTGGTCTCAGCCCAGTACAACCTCTCCCTTTTATTCAGCTAGAGAAGAAAAGCCAACCTGCTTCATCCACCATCACCAGAAGCAAACAGATTGTTGGTGTCACCAACAAAAGCCCCTAGTTAAGCTTAGTGACAAGCGGGACCATCCACACAGGTCTCCAGGAAACAGCTATTTCTGCTCATAAGAAAAGGATGTTGCAGCTCCTGCATCCCCAAAGCTCGCAGGCAGTACCCCCAAAAGCAATTCTCATTTCTAATACAAAACAGCAGGCACAGCATCCACAAGACAACCTAATGTACTGGTCAAGCCAGCTGGAATTAAGCCATTCAAAACACTAGTACAGAGGGACATAGGTAGACCTTTCATTGCCCCCAGTAACTCTTTTAAAGCTGGAACAGTTGATCTTGGGATTACTCCTATAACACAGCTCTGTAGAAGACAGGACTTAACTCTTCCCACCTTCCCAAATCACCAACCTGTGTCACAGCCCATGTCTGCTCTCCTCCTGCATGTAGCTCCATGAGTTGTTTCTCCAATTTGTTCCACAGCAGGCTGCAGGAGCAGCCCCCAGCTAAGCCCGTGGATCTAGAGCTGCTGCAAGGGCAACATCAGGGTGAAGAATAGGGTGAAACTGGGAATTAAAAAAAGGAAGTAAAAAAGGCAGCTCTGCACTCCTCAGAAGTAGCCTGGAGCTGGGTGGCTGGAGCTGGCATTACGATTCTGAAGGCAGCTGAAGAAGTCTCTGAAGTCCAGAGAGTGATGACTTTGGGTAAGGGAGTAGTGAGGGAGACAAGATTCACAGCCATACACACACATAGTGTTGCCTAATAACTGGCCATAGGATCTTGATCGGACGTAGCGCCAGGTTAGGTCATGAGCTTTGTTCTGGATCAGATGGAAAGCTTGTTCCACATGCATCACACTCCGAGCTCCTCCACACCCTCTGCCACACTGAGGCCGTGCCCTCGCCCTGCTTCTTGCTTAGCAAAACAGTTCAGGAGGCTCCATTCCCCCTTCCCTCCCACTCCAGACTGAATCAGAGCAAAGCTGCCAAACCTGGGCTGCTTGTCACCCTGCCAGACTTTGCTAACCAATCTTGGTGTGAAGGCAGCTGTGACAGAAAACCTTGTGTCAAATTAACCAGCTGGAAGGGACCCAGCAAAACGCTGGTAGTGTCTCATAACCACTGGATGAGTCCATCCTCACCATCCTCAGTGTTACAGTTGTTGGACTGGGTGCACGGTCTGACTCTCTGAACCAGTCCATGCCGGCCAGTCCCCACAAAATAATCTAAGGATGAAGCATTTATTTCAGAGGTTCTTTCCCCATTGGAAAAGAATTTGTGGCTCAGCAATATCTACTGAAACAGCTTTTTTGCAAACAATGCCAGTGAAATGCCACCATCGCTTTTTCAACTTTTTTTTTGTTTTCTTCCCAGATAAGTGCATTTCTGTGCTTGGAGCATTTTAGAGTCACTGATTGAATCTGGCAGGGGTAACCAAACACATACCGCATGGGAAACAGAACAAAGGAGAGAAGGAAGGGTACAAGCAAATATTTCCTCAGGACTGTCAGGCCTTTCAGTTACCATGGCAGTATGTTTCCATGGAAGCCAAATTTGAAGCCTGTTGCTGCCACTGGAGTGGCCCAAAGAAAATTATTATTTTTTAAAATTAACCAAGCTGCTCTCTACCTTGAAAGCCAGCCCACTCACAGCCCTCAAAAAAATAACAGCATCTTTCCATCCCTGATAAAGGATTCAATAAACATGTGGGGAAGGAAGAGAAAGCAGAAGAAAATACCACACAATGAAAAACAGGCGCTTCTTTTTATGCAACCAACAACGCAGAAACCGCACTGGAAAGCACAAGGCTGAAAGCACCTTGTGAAATACTGCACATAAAGGTCAGCAAATCCTACAGAGCATCCTGTGCCACCAGCTCCCAAGGGGATACAAGGGGGTATTTTAAGAGTAGTGCTCTTTGGTTGCCCTTTGTTTGAAATCACCCCCCCCCCCTTAATCACACTGATGCCTCTCCCTTGGTTTCTTCACCCAACTCCCAGGAAAAGCTTGAGGAGGGGAATTTTCCAGGAGGCTGCCATACTTGACTTTAAAGCTCAACTTAGCTGCTTTGCTGCTCTCCTCACTGGTCAGAACGTATTTTTGAATTCTTGAAAGTCACCTTTTGCCTTACCCACCCCATTTCCACACCAAAAAGACATTTTCTGCATTCCCTTTCATTTTTCAGAAGCCAGGGAGCCCACATAAGCTGCCTGGTGTATTTTCTCACCACTAACTGAAAAAAGCATAGCACAGAGATTCAGCCCTTTGCAAAGGGGAGATGGTGGGATTCAGCGATGAAGTAGAGTCATGTTCTACAGGCTGCCCGAACAAGAGACATTTGGGCAACAAGAGCAAACCCAGCACTGCTTCAAAAGGACAGATCACAAAGTCTCTTGATTTAGTGACTTCCCATCTAGAAACAAGTGCCTCTTCCCCATTGCCATGAAAAAAGCATCATGAAGCCCTACCAAATTAGGCCTTCTGGGGATAAAACAGCTAAAGAAAGCTGAACTCTCATTGAAAGACAAAGATCAGATGGAAAGAGGCACCTGTCATGAGAGACTGTTGGACTATCAGCTGAACCTGACCTCCCATTTTGAGGCAAAGAAAGATCTAAGACCTGTAGCATGGAAGTATCACTCTTGTACCACTGCTACATGGTCTCCTGTGCTCTCTGCTACCTCTCTTGCCCTGGAAGATGAGGGAAGAAGCAGATGGTTTTAAAGCACAGTTCAAACAAAAGCATTTGATGTGAATACAGATTTCCTTTGAAAGAAAGCACAAATAAAGGGCCTCCCACCTGGTTTGGGATCCCTGCTCTGTTCAGACTTCACTGGAAAAGGAAGTAAACAACCTTCCCCAACCCCATTATAAACTCTTAGCCACGGACCTCCAAAGAAACTAAGAAATTACTCCGCAAGAGGCAGTCAAAACTAGACTACACCTGAGAGCAGAACTATCGGCTTCAATCAACACCTCTTCCATTTGGGAGGTTTTCTCAGTTCCCAGCATTACTCAGCTCTAGCATCTACCGCTACCTGCTGCTCCCCTTCCTCTTTGCCAGAGGTCACTGCCCTGAAGAAGGAGGAAAAGCCTCTTCAGATTGTAGCTGTTCAGTGAAAGCTCGACATGGTAGCTTCAAGTCCTGAACAGAAGAGTTTGCAAGTAGATACCAGTGGGGAGCAAGGATGCTCCAGCACAGGTCACATGCGGAGGCGGCTGCTGGCAGCATCACCAGGCAGCTGAGAGCACCACAAGGGGCCCTGAGCCATCAGCTGAAAGGCCTGTCAGAACCGCCAGGCAAAGTTTAACCCTTTGCACTGCGCACATCGAACAGCTGAAACATTCTCCTCACGAAGGAGGCTTCAAGCCCAGAAGTACTTGCTCACCTAGACTGCAATTCAAGTAGCCAAAGGTAATAGCATGAGTATCCTCCAGCTATAGTGTTCTTCGGACATCTCACTCTCTCCTCCCAAGCTCTCTTTTGTAAAGGGAAAGCAAACCTGGCTAGCAAGCCAGCTTCTTCCTCACTGTGCAGAGGACACATGCATGGGATTCACTTTCTATGCTGGGTTTTGGAGAGAGAAGAAAGGACTGACTGTCTGGACCAACAGTTCCCCCTAAGAACACAGGAACTTTGGTCTTTGCTCCCTACCTCCCTCTCTGGGACTACCTCCACCACCAGTAGAAGGCAGCAGATGCAGAGCAAAGCCTGCAAAGGACCACTTACCAACTCCTGAATACGTCTACTAGACCCCATCATCTCTGGGCACGCAGCACCGTTAATGTCACATTTTCACACTTCCATGCTAAAGCTGCTGTTCAGACTTCTGGAGTCTGAAAGGCTTCAGGGCTCCATCCAAGAAGAATATTATGCATTGTCCCACCACCCCTGGCCAAGCTTCAGCTTTTTTGCTTCATGCACAAATCAAAGGGAAGAACATGAAATGTAACAGCTCCTGAACTTGCTGGCCCTCCGTTACCTGATCTCTTACGAAGATCAAAAGGATCACAGGATCCCTTCCAGCCTCCTCTGTGCAGTTACATCTTCATATTAGTTCAAGAAAGCTGAGATCACAGGAGCCTCTGGAGATTGATAAAGCAACAGAAGATGGAAGTATGCTCAGTCTTCAGAGACCTAAACGCTCTTAAATCCAGTATCACACAGAAAAGTAAGGAAGTATCTTTTTCTGTCACCAATAATCAATAGAAAAAACCACACAGTACGTCCAAGTGTGTTAAATCCATAAATTAAAGCATTTTAATAAAAACAAAGCAAAATACATTTCGTAATCCATCCACTGGCACAATGTATAAAATCCTTTAAATAACTTTAATATTAGTCACAAAATACAGCATGTTGTATAAAAAGAGCTGTACGCACAATGCTAAAAGATAATGTAAAACCGCTCTGAATAGGCCATGCAAACACATTCAGCTTTGACCTTTCAATTTCCAAGCACTTGTTCGATCTGCTACTTTATTCCTCCTCATCCTGCTTGGGAGGGTTTTGCGCTGGCACTAAGGGCCCCCTCCTCCCTGCACACAATGCCCTGGCAAAGGGTTTCAGAAATGGCTGCAAGTTTAAGGTGCATCACGTCGGGCATCTTAGTGGCCCAATTTTCACAGCTTACGTTTCAGAAAGTGCTCAACATTAGCGTCCCTCTCCATGGACACCTCACCTTGGTCACTCAATATCTTCAGCTTTTCAGCCAGTACCCTTCCAAATTACTCCTGACCTCTGGTGCACCACAGTACTAAAACTGGAAGTGAAAATCTAGATACCCAGCCTGCAGGAAGCAGAATGACACAGCTGCAGCACCATTTTTGTACAGATGTACCTCTGCATTTGATGATCCTAAATTATTCACACACCAAAATTCACTGAAGCCTTTTCATTCACGTGAACTCTAGCTAACACGCACAAAAGGACTTGGCGAAATATGAGTTTACTGAAAGGCAGGTGTAACTGAGGATAGCATCAATACAGAAAAAAAAAATCCCAGACACTAAACATAAACTGTTATATAAACAATCTGTTATACTGTGGTTATCTGACTTAATGTAATTGCCAGAGAAGAAGACATACTGGACATTAAAAAAAAAAAAAAAAAAAAAGAAAAAACCCCAAACAATTAAAAGAGAGATGGAGTCAATTTTAGTTAAAAACAAAAAAGTCATCAGACAGATAAAGAAATAAAACATCCCCAGCTTTCACCCCCCATGCTGACACACAAACTGCCAACAGGATAAAAAAGCCACCTCTTCATCTCTACAAGCCTGAGCAATCCTTGCACCTTCACAGTATCATCCTCATGCAACTTAAGCCTGATGGAGGTGATGAAGACAGAGATCCACCCAGTCATCATCTTTGTTTCCTGAGTTTACAAAAAGAGAGGAGGGCACTGCTGGCTGAAAACAGTCCCTGCTGCTGACACTAGCAGCAGCACCTTGCAAGGTGTGCCACCACGGAGAGCAGCCATAGGCAGGGAGAGACTTGATGCTCTGCTGGGCAAAGCCAGCAAGTGGCTTTTTTTCTGATGTTTTCAAGTTCCGTGTTTCAAAGCATGCTCTTCTAAGAGGAAAATAAGGAAAACTTAGTCATTTATCACCTCAGATAATACAGCAGCAAACCCATCTTCTCCAGTTTAAAAAGATCAGTTACATTATCTTAATGCACCAAATCTGACAGGCAAAAACCATTCCCGTAAAAAGCTGTCCCCTTAAAGTTACAAGTCACATCACAAGAGCAAGCTTCTAATCAAAGTGTCAGAAGCAAAGCAGCTGTTATCAGCACTGAAAATCCACGTAAGAACACAGGCTGATCTTGCCAATCCATAGCAGGAACAAAGTTTAAAAGGCTTTATGGGTAACTGGCTGAAAATCACTGGTTTTGGTGGCGTGCGTCATTGCTCTGCGCTTGGCGAGGCGGGACTTGGATGGAGGAGAAAGCTTCATGGAGCACACAGCATGGGCAATGTTCTCCTGCTCTGCACTGAGTTCATTCTCATGCTGAGACAACTGGCGGTTAAGGGCTATAGCCTCAGCAGCAAAAAGCGTCAGGTCTTTTGTGCTGCTGTTCCTTTCAAGGGAAAAGGAGAAAGCAGTTACAACATACACACAGTCACTTCACCCAGCTATTCACCTGGTTATCCTCACAGCAGAATATCTATTTCCAGGCAGTTGTATTTCTCCTATCAAACCATTGGCACAGCAGGCAAAATCACCAGTCAATATCTGCATCTCTCCTCATTGTGAGGACCAGCAACATGTAACAAAAACGCCCTGGGACTTTTGAAACAGCCACAGTTCTAAGTCCTCTTTCTGCCAAGGACTTTGGATGTAAACTCAGGAAGCCACCCAAGATGCCATGCTTAGTTTCTACATGTTATAACAGGATAGGCATACAGGGCAATACAGTTGTCTTTCTTCAGAGAACTGCAATCTGGCTTAAGGAAATGCATTTCTGATGGGAAGAACCACCTGGAATCACCAGTGGCAGACATGGAAACAGAAACAAGAGATGTGTGACTCAGGCTCTCTGGCATAGAGAATCTGCTATCAAATCACTTTAAATGAGGCTTGCCCTACTCACAGTTAAATTGCTACTGTGATTACCACCAACTACAGTGGAAGTCAGATCCATGTGTATACGATGATTATTCACCCATCAGAAAATAGTCTCTTTGGATAACACACGCCTTTATGCCTTTTTTCCCTCCTGGGCAGCAAACTGCCAAAACTATCATTATTTTCTGTCTAAGATTAGCACTGCAGGAATCCTCTCCAATGCCTTTCCCATAAACAAGCAAGATGAGATCATAAAGAAAAATCAGAGCTTTAACATTTCTTATGTTTCTTAACAAAATCCATGATGCACATTTATGAAGTTCCACTTTCAACCACGGATCTCACCCCCCAATTTGTCACCTCCTATCTCTTCCCATTCTTTCAGTTGTAAGTTTACATTTAAAAAATTAAGACATTAAAAAAAAATACAAAAACAAAATTACCTTTGAAGAACCTGAGGGGTGGGTAATCCCCTTTCAGGAGCCTGCTAGAAGAAGCAGTTGAGAAAAGTTAGTTACATGCTAGCAGCTGGGAACCAAGCTTTCCCAAGAGAGAGTGATAAAACCCAGGCAATTCCCCCAAATCCTTACAAACTAATGGATCCTGCATATTAATTAATTTGCTGTGGGTTTACAAATCATGTTTCATCATCTGTCTCCCCTCACAAGAAGATTGCAGGTACAAGAGTAAAGCTTTGGAAGCTCTTCAGAGGATCTATTCCTTCTTCCCCAAATTGGGAACTAAAGCAGAAGAGGACACCGCTGTTTTTTTAAAACTATATCTACCAACATTCTGCATTATTGTATTAAAGAGTAACATAACAATCCATGTACTGCAGTCCTTGGTGTTCCCAAGGAAGCCATTTAAAATGCATAAAGCAATAATTAAAAAACCAAAACACTTAAAGCTTGACAAATTAATCCAAATATTTACCACACAGAGCTCCAGAAATAAAAAAGCCACTGTGTATTGTTTAATTAATCAAGGTAAAAGCACTAAAACACGTAATGACTCCATTAAAAGTCCAGAGACAGGGAACAGATTGTTTGTCACTTCGGAAGAAGAATAACCCTTTAAAAATAAAAATGTAAAAGGGGATACATACTCCTTGAACCCATGAATGTTGCAAAACTTGGGCAGCACTAAGTCGTTCTTTGGCATCACGAACCAGCAACTTTGAGATGAGATCTTTGGCCTCAGAGGATATATGCGACCAGTCCTTGTCAGGAAATTCATACTTGCCTTCCTGAATGCTCTCAAAAAGCTTGTTCTAATAAAGGAAAATTGATTTAAACAGTAAATAGAGTACCAGAAGACTTCTCAGATAGGGTTGTTCTCACTGAATTTTATCCACCTGATGTGGTGGGTGACAACTGATAGTCTCCGAAAGTATCTGATAAATACTGAAAGTATCCAGTCTCCTTATGAGTGACAGGCAGCTCCACAGAGGGATTCAGCGCATCCTCAAATGGACATGATACATTGTCTATTGCAAACACCTTCCCCCTGCCCTGTCGCAGCACAGCCAATGTACTCAGCGTTTAGAAAGATTAAATTCAGGCCCTGCATGGGGACTCTCCTGGGGCTCAACTTATCTGAGGAATTGTGGTGACTACCATAAACCACATCAAGAATTAGAGAATACTGGAGGATTGCGGGGCAGGGGAAAGGATAAGAAGAAGCTCTGAGATCTCCCATCAGGAGGAGAAAGAGGCAGTTGCCAAACCTTACCTTAGAAAGAGGTATCATCACTCAACTTTTATACACCACACTCGCTTCTCAGTGACAGCTTACCCTCCCAGATAAGTGGCTGGGTTACAGACACAGCTCTTTACTGCTGGCACACTCTAAGTTCATGGGGCAAACCAGATTCTCCCACATATGCCCAGGACATGTGCACTCACCTGACAAACTCTGCAGACTTCTCCTCTGTCCCAGCCACAGTCCGTGCCACAGTTGCCCACAAAAGGGGGATAACCACTGAGCATGATGTACAGAATCACTCCCAGGCTCCAAAGATCACACCTCTTATCATAGAATGTGGCCTCCTCTGTGAAGACTTCGACCACTTCAGGTGCCATGTATTCTGCAGATCCACACTAGGAAACCGAATTCAAGTAAGTTTTCAAAGGGAGGGTCAAATCAAAACAAGACTCAGGTTTTTTGTTATTCTCCTCTATAGTATAAAAGCAGAATCAGTCATCAGGGACTAGTGAAGTTTACCACTGGCTTTCACTGCAGGTCTCATTTTGTTAAGCCAAATCACTACTGCTGCATCCCTCAAAGGTTAAATGGTATCGCCAAGAGCTTTAAAACATTTTGTGAGCATACTGCACAGGAAAAAAATTAACATATCTGAGGTGTAAGGACTAGAGACCTGAGAGAAGGCAAAAGAGCTCCTACTGTCCTTTAGCAGAATCATAAACTGTTCCATAGGAATCTATGATCCTTTATATAGAGTCAAACTATTAGTTTATGTATTTCAGGTTTCTAAATCTTATCCATTAGTTATCAGGCTTTTCAGAAAGTAAACAAGTATATCATGGGAAGTTATGTCTTTAACAGACAGTAAGCCCTTGGGAAGCTCTCTTCTGGAAATAAGAAAAATTGTTTGCTGGTAGAAGAGAAAAAGCATGAAGCCACAGTAGGTCTCTTACCGGCGTTGTTAATTCAGGAGTAGTTATTGGAGTACATGCACTGTTCAGCTTCACCCCACTACCAAGATCAAAGTCACATATTTTTACTGGTGATATCTAGAAACAAGAACGAAACAGGAAGAGGTCTGGAAGACTGAGATTACTGCAATATATATGAATACAGCACCACATGGAAAACCCCAGCACAGAACACAAGTTGCTCAA
The DNA here is from genome assembly GCA_013400335.1 of Eurystomus gularis. Taxonomy (NCBI): domain Eukaryota; kingdom Metazoa; phylum Chordata; class Aves; order Coraciiformes; family Coraciidae; genus Eurystomus; species Eurystomus gularis. The sequence continues at coordinate 1,647 of VZZY01024826.1, read as the reverse complement.
GCAGCAGTAGTGAAACCTAGTTCCTTACAGCTACATTCCACTCCTTGCATTTGCCTCCTCTGCCCCAGTTGCTCCCACACCACCAGCATCTGACCCTATTATGCTATTTTTTTACCTGGCTAGGCAAGTGCCAGCGCACAACAGGGCAGTTTGGGATCTATACACGATGTGGCCAGCTGGCCTGTTAAGTGTTGCTTGTCCATGAGGGTACTGCCTCAGAACAGATGAGGTGCTACGTTGTAATTGCCAAGCCCTCTCTAAGAACAGTCGCTTTTTTAGCTCTTAGCCAAATGCTCACTTTGACACCTCAAAGAGGAATTGAGTCTCTTTCAGGTTTTAGTTCTGTTAAATTTAGTTGAAGTTTAGTTATGGGTTCAAAAGTGTTCAAGAACAGAAGAGACAGAACAAGAGGGCTGGTTTGGGGAACCAAGTTAAAAAAACACACTTCAGAAGTTTAAGAGACCAGAGCAGCACCTTTTCTGGAGATTCACACAGGATGTTTTCAGGCTTCAGGTCCCTGTGAGCAATACCTAAACAAGAATACAATGTTCATTAGAGAAGATATTGTCTTCTTCTATTTCTCATTATTTCTCTTTATTAGCAGGTAGCCTGGGAAATATTCTAGGCCTGAGTTTGCTGCACAACCTCCCCTTAATGATACTGCAAATAATTTAATTGCAAAGTGTATTTGTTAAAAGTCATTGTTGCATCCTACTCTACCTTTATCATCCTTAAACGTACATGAGAGTCAGTCAAGCAAAAAAGAACCTGTTAACACTGCAACATTTTGGCTTAGCCCAAATTAATTATGTTAATTAAAACTAGTTTATTGGGATGACTGACCTGTAGGAAAGTTTACTTGCGTACACAGTTTAGTCAGAAAATTTTTGTGCCTTCTACAGTAAGGTCTTTCTTTCCAGATGGATCAACTAAACTCCTACCAACACAGACAATACCAGAGACACTCCCCCCTAAAACACTCCTGAGTCCCCAGATGCAACTATCATCCCGTTAATGGCAAGGTATGGACTCATTGCTGAAGCAAAAGAAAACTTCAAGGGTTTGGTTGAAGATCATGGAATCACAGAATGGGTTAGGTTGGAAGGAACCCTAGAGATCATCTAATCCAACCTCCCTGCCATGGGTAGGGACGTCTCTCAACTAGACTAGGTTGCTCAAGGCCTCATCCAACCTGGCCTTGAACACCTCCAGGATAGGGAGGATCCACAACCTCTCCAGGCAACCTACTCCAGAGTCTCGCCACCCTCGTACTGAAGAACTTCTTCCTAAGATCCAGTCCAAACCTCCTCTCCTTCAATTTAAAACCATTTCCCCTTGTCCTGTCACTGGACACCCTTGTGAAAAGTTCCTCTCCAGCCTTCTTGTAGGTTCCCTTCAG
>VZZY01024822.1:0-15074 GCA_013400335.1 Eurystomus gularis | reverse complement strand
GGAAGAGTCTCCAGAGTAGAGAAGATGGAAAGCAGATCATCAAAGTAGACAATCAAATGGAATCTCCACGTGGAACAAGATTAGTGAAAGGCTTGTGACTGATTTCTGGTACTAAAGCCAGCTGGCAGAACACAGTCTATATAGTTCATTATTACATAGCATTAAACTCTCCTACCATTCCAAACAGGCTGCATGAGATTACCTATGAAGAATGGATTCTGCCCTATGAAAATCCATTATTCAGATCTAAATATTGTTTGAGAGAGTGTTTTGGCTCAGGCCAAGATCATGCTGATGACCAGACTAGAAATTTAGATAGATATTTTTACTAAAGGTTTAACAGCTGATGAAGCTTCAGTGCCCAAAACTCTTCCCTGGAAATATCTAATTAACTATGAAAGGTAAAATCTGTGTTTCTGCTGGTGTTTTAAGTTCTGCATGGTTGTACTAGACTAGAATTAAATGAACTATTCAGCAAGTCAGTTGCTATTAGTAAAAACAGTTGTGATCTTGAGGTGGAAGTCTTAAAATATGGTAGGAAATTTCTTCATCTTAGGAAAATCTTTTCTGTCTCTATTAGAAGTCACTTGTGCATACTGAAGAGATGATAGAACTGAGCCTTAAGAAAAAAATAATTGCCCCCTAGGATACTTAGAATGACATAGGAGTAAATTGTTCAGCCATTCAACCATAGTTACATCTACTTTCATCAGGATCTGCAGATATGTCAAAGAGATTATGTCACCAGTGGTACTGAGGGAGATTGATCCATCCTTGTGAAAGATGGGCTGATCTCTCTCTCATCCAAAGGAGATCATTAACTAGAATAATAATCTTGATTGCTTAGGTTAACTATTTTTCTCCATTTGCTCTTCTCATGTAGAATACAAGAATTTAGATCCTGATTTCTGCTGAACATAGATGTTCCCAATCAGCGTTAATGAAATACTTAGGAAACACAATGCAATCAAGACACATTCATTGTTCTGAAAGAGGCAATAAGGCCTTCTAGCTGATAAGCTTAGTGAAATCTGACTGATTACATCATATAGATTAAAAATTGAAACCTTACTTTTATGTCTTCAGATTTCAGCCCATTACAAAATTATATCTTATAAAGGAAATTAACTAGTTTCAGGAATTTTTCCATACTACGAAACTGGTTTTGTTGGGGTTTTTTTGGGTTGGTTTTGTTTTGTTTTTCTTGTAGCCAGTTAAAATAACAAAGTAGTTATATTCAGGGTTACCAGAACACTGCATTGACGTTTCTTTATACAACACTGCTAACTTCACTATCTGGTAGACGGTATCTAAATAGAAAGGACAGACAAGCCTACTTCCAGTTTCCTAAGAAGTTCGGTAAATTCAGTGTTCACAGACAGCTGTGCCTTGATGGTTCCTGTCTGTTTAGCCTGTGTCAGGGGCCCTGTCACCCAATTACTCTTCCCCAGCCAGAAGGGGGATTGGGAAAAGGAGAGGAGACTATGGGTTAAAAAGAAAACAGTTTTCACGAAACAGCCAGACTAATACTAATGCCAATATAAAGTAAACAAAGTTATACTCAGCCTAGCAAATGTACAGTGATCACAATGAACAAGAAAACAACCCTCATGAGAAGGAAGAGTGCAAAAAAACCACCACAGCCTCAGCAAACTTCCCCCTTTATACTCAGCGTGATGTTTATGGGATGGGATGCACTTGTGGCCAACTTGGGTCAGCTGTCCTGACTGGCTCCAAACTGCTAATGGCCTGCAGACAGTGACAGGCCTATGATTCTGTCCCAGCAAAACCAAGACAATCCTAATAATGCTCCTTGCAAGATCAAACTTGTGTCAAGCCTATTCTTGAAGCCAATGAAGTTTCAAGTCAACATCTGGATTTTCTGAGGTGATTCCCCTTGAATGATTGGTTCCTAATATTGTGTATGACTTTGACTGTACAGTTGCAAATAACCTTATACTGAAAATTACCTTTCAGCAGCTTGCTGACTGATTACAGTTCATCAAATCTTAATACATTTAAATTGACATAAGAATGAGAAATCAGTGGAAGGCTTTTGGCATATTTTTGTTTTGTTTAGGTATGTCAACAAGCAGAAAAATAACGTATAACATTTTGAGTCAGTAACTCTTACTATTCATTGCCTGTTTCTAGTCCCTATATGACTTCTTTTTTTCCCTAATGATATCCTAACTGATAAAAGTCTAAACCTCTTCAATACTATGAAAACTTGCTGTTGATGTAAATTTATTTTTTGAGCACTGGTATCTATCAACTTTTGCAGACGATTTAATCAATGTCACGCATTTCATAACAAGTCTAACTTTTTGTGACTGACAACTGTAGTACTTGCAATTGACTGCAAGACAGTTGCAAGTAGTAGCATTGTGCTTTCATTTGCAACATATTGCACTTAAAAGTGTTGAAAATTGTATTAAGCCTAGGTCCTGGCCTAAGGTTAGGCTAACCAAAAAGAGGGTGAGAAACTACCAGGCATGACCTGCTGGATGAACATGAGAAATAACAGCACAGCAAGGCCATTTATTTACTGATGCTAGTCAAGTTGACCTAGCCACCTTCTCCTCTTTGAATAACCACTGCTAAGTTATGGCCTCAGGAAAGTAGTATCAGTATACTACTAAGAAGCCCATAAAGGATGGAGGATCCTAAGGTGCCAAGAGGTGAATTCTCACCTGTCTCTTTGCAACATTTAACTTGCAAAAGTGGCAGATGGAAGAACTGCCTCTGGAAGAGGCTCTAGTTCCAGATGCAGCCCTATGATCACATCTGTCAGAGTTTGGTCTTGCTTACTCTTTCGCTTTATTTTTCTATTATCTTCAAACAGCCTTTTACTTGCTGAAGTCTTGTCTTTGCTAAAAATGCAGGATGTTTCATGCTGTTCATAAACTCATGTTATAACACCAATTATACCTGATGAGATAACACCTAAGGTGTTTGACCTTATCCAGACTTATTTTATTGACTAATACATTAATACTTCATGATGATCCTACTTAGTGATTACATAAGGAAGATTATACCTGACACTTCAATTCTGTAGCCCATTCATAAGGCACTATTTCTGCATATTTGTCATGCTGTAGAAGGATTCATCTATTGATTCTTATCTCAGAGTCTTCTACAATAATTTTATGTAAGATCTCAGTAATTCTGTGTGAAGACATCGTTTCTGTGTTCAAGGAAATAATAAGAAATTATTGTCATTACATTTTGACCTACTGATTGTTTTTGCAAAATTATAGTTTCATTTTTTTTATATTTAGAGGCTCATGGAAAAGGCATTATATCTGCATCTGTAAGCCACCTACCTACTTTATAATACACAATATCTCTATTTTGTAAGGCCTATGTCCTGCAAAATGTTAAATACTTTGGCTCTGATCTTGCAGAGCACTTACATACATGAGGCATCACATTGAAATGAAACGGATACCGCCAACATACAGAGATAAGAGCATGTTTAGGTAGCCGGTCTATGAAATTTGTGGAATTAAAATATGGAGGAATATTATCAGTTCTAGAGATGGGTTTAAGAACAAAAATCCAGAACAAAATATTATTTTGTTTTAAAAAATATTATTTTACTTTTATAAAAATCAAGCCCTTGAGAATTGCAACCATGGCTTTAAAGCTTTATCTACCGCTATGATAAAATCCAATCAGAAAGCTCAAGTACTTAGACAAACTTCCTCAAGATCTGTGGTGTGTATGTCAAAGAGTTAAGCCTAAACTTGTCTTTAATTACCTTACATAAGAACTGGGTCATGAAGCAGGGTGTACTTCTATGCTCTCAGAGAGGTTCAGGCAATTAGCACTTAATACCAACTGTTTGGAGTAATTCTATCTGTTCTGTGCTGCTCAGTGATCCAGATATCTCTGCCTATGCTTGCTACACATTATGCAATAACAGTCTGTTTGCTCCCTTAAGAGGTTTAGCATGATCCTTTTCACAACAAAATCATCTCTTTTCCATCTTTCCAGAAGTTAACCTGAAAATAGTTCATTTTATTCTTCACAGACTGTTTACATAATTTTTCTATCAGCAGGCCTTAACTCAGATAGGAACACCATCTCTGGTAGATTTTCACTTGTGAGGAACTAACTACTAGCGTAGCCATCAATACCTTCCTCAAAATTTGCCTGTAGCTAAAGCAGTGCAACTGTTGCCACTGCAAAAGAAACAATTTACTTACTTAAATGCTCTCAAGTACTATTTAATTGTATTGTATTTATTATCGGCCTTGAATCTCAAGAGACTAACACTGATATGGCAAGTTCTGTGCAAAAAGATATGGATGATTGAGAATATGTAGACATAGCTCTGGATGCTGTGCAAGCTTTTGCAGTTCACCTCTTTACTAGCATCAACAACTTTACCATGTTTCAAAGTCTGGATCACTATCAGGTTTATGCTGTTAAAGAAGAGGGGTGAATACTATGTGAGATGAATGACCTTGGCTCATGTCAAGTCCCAAACTTATGCATTTATCTTCTAAAAGAGGTATAAAATTGCCTAGCATTCTTCAGCTCTTCCTTAAGAGAAGGGATAGAATGCATATGTTTTTGTCAAGCAAGGTCTGCCTCTGCTCATTCAAACCTGTGGTGTTTTATCCAGTTTCATGTACAGTCTTTTCTATATGGCCTAACTGCCGGCAACTGCCTCTCATGTGTTTATATGTGTTTATATGAACAGAGTATTCATATAAAACTTATGTCTCTCAATATGACTGGAAAGTTTTATTCCAGGTCTTGAAAAGTGGTAACAAGGTGTAAGTGAGAGGTATAATGAAGGCACAGTTAGAAATGCACCAAGCAAAACTAATTCGATCAGTTTAGCTTACTTTTGAGAAATGGGTATTATGTATTGGTTTTGAATAACATAAAACTTTTACTGCTGGTAAGAACTGTGGAAAACGTAGGGCTACTTTACTATTAGTGCTTCTAACTTCATCTTTCAGAGAAATGCAATAAAAAGGATAAAGGAACTAGGGAGACTGATTAATTAGAGAAGAATAAAAGACATGTATGCACAGCTTCACTAAATGATGCTTAAGAGAATGATGCTTATGCTGGAAAATGTTGCTTAGCAAACAATTGTCTAATGGCAGTGTGACTAGATATGTTATTATTTATTAATTGTGTTGCAGTTGTGCCTAGTGGGCCCTGTTATGTTAGCTACTACACAAACACCCAGCAGGAGACAGTGTCTAAAGAGCTCGAAGTGGGAGCACAGCATGTGAGTAACTGAACTAGCAGTAGAAGTCCAGAGCCCTATTCAAGACTTCTGAATTCAGCAGTTTCGCTGGTAGTTTCTCTGAGACATACCTCTGTTTCTGATCCATTGGACATAACAAGAGCATTATTTCAGAAATGTGGTCTGGTTTTCAGTGCGTTTTCAGTCCATTTGTAACTGTCAAGAATCCTGTAACACTCATACAAAAAGCAAAACTAGCCATCCAACTAACAGGATACAGATAGTATTAGACAATGCTCATTATCCATGTTAATCAGATCCACAAGTAAGTAGCAACCTACAGGAAATGAAGATACAGTTTTGTGTTGTTATAGGTTTTCATGACAAAGTATTTTACATGTGGAAGTGCTTTTATTTACAGCACCCTAGCCCTTTCCACAATGAGACTGAACTGTTTTCTCTCTTTCTCACATGCTTACATATAATGAAATGTAAGCTTTTTCGAACACCATCTTCTGATTGTTCTGATTCATATAAAACTAAGCTTGCTGTACTCGTCACAGATTCTCCTGTTGAAGTCAGCTCCACCTGGACTCCATGCTGGCTCATTGTCATGGTGAAACTTGACTTTTTCATGCAAAAAGCCTCTCTTCCAGGCCACGGGCTGGTCAGGGGCCGATCATAACCATCAGCTGTGGAAGAGAAGTCAAGTCTGGAGCACTATCAAGATGGATGCAAAGCCAAGATGGACTCACTGAGCAGAGAGAAGAAACAGCCCTCACCATTCACTGCTGCAGGTTGAATCACACAGGAGACAACACATTATCTGAGACAAGGCTTTTCATGCATGCTATCTCTTTGCAGACCAATCCAACACAGACAGGCTTAGAATTTATGTTTTTTATACTTACATTAGGCTTTATTGTCCCACAGGATCTATGTCATAACCTTTCCTAAAGGAGTAATGGATGGCTTGACTGCTGCTAATCTGAATACAATGTTTTCATTGTACAGAAGATTCAGAAGTAATTTCTGTTCAGAGCAGAAAGAATACTTTAATTTCTCTGAAAGACAGATGTTTATAGAGCCTTAGAGTAAACACCAGTACCACTTGGATGACATGTCACCCGATCCAGATGGAAAATTGCTACTTAATACTGGCTATGGGCAGAGTTGTATAAAAATACCATAAAATTTTAAATTAAACAATGTTGGAAAATCCATTTAAACTACCAGTAACTACTTAATCATTTCCAGTAGTCTGACGAAAAAATATGCATGAAAATTAACAGAGCTTGCTATAATAACAAAATATAGCTTTATATTCAGAAGTTATCAAATTCATGATGAACAGTTTCTTTCAACTAAGATTTTTTAAATGTGCTATGTGAAAATACTTCTGAAGAAAGCTGCAGCTTTTGTTTTTTCTTCTGACAGGTGCCCTTATTGCACCCTTTCATTTTTCTAATAAGAATTGGAAAAATATCATATAAGAACAATATATAGCTAAGAAAATCTAGTACTTCTTGGGAGATAAGATTTTGGGATTAGCTCAGATCTAGATTTAAGACTCTACTGAGAGAGCTCTGTGTGTTGCTTAACAGGAGCTTTGGAAGAGAGAACTTGAAGGTTCCTCTATCCACTTTTTTTTCTATGCTCAATTAAATCTCTAACCTATCATACAGCAAAGTTTGAAATAAACAGAAAAAGTTTAAAAGAGTCTGGAAACTGTTTGAAGGCCCATAGAGGAAGAAAAAATATTTTACTACTGACTCTGTTGAGACAGCCAACACCTACAGTGGATGCTGAAATATTTTTCTAGCCATTCCCAAAACTAACACTCAGAGTAAGAGTTTCTAGGAATGACAGTCCAGACTTGTTCTGATTCATTTTTTTGGAATACAAGAGAACCCTCTCATAGTGTCAGTGAGTGAAATGAAGCTCTTGTAATGCTGGGAACAAAAGTTCCCAGGTGCTCCTTGGCTTTGAGGCACATTTCTGTTTACAGCAGCTTCTCATTTCCAGGGACTGAGCTTTGTGTAAACACATGGGCTGTGCAGCAAGACTCCAGCTTGTAACTAAGGACAGCCTCTCCTTCCTTCCCTTTCCCCATGCCCTGCATTCCAGTGGTCAACACAGTCCATCCCTGTGCCCTTCTCAGCTCGCCCCTGAACCTCTACAGAGAGCCTCTTTTAGACCCTGCCGCCAGTGTCTGTGCAGACATCCAGCTGCTTCCCACACCTTCTGTTGCTCTGTCTGCTACCTTCCACTGGAGCGGGGAGATCTTTCTAGGGCAGCCTGATTTGTAAACCTAGGGACTTTTTTTTCTTTTTTTCAGTACAGGAGAGTACCCCGAAATAACTCTTCCTTTACTCTAAAAAGAGAACAGTGCTGAAAAAGACACCACTAGACACTTACCTATACCTTGGGATGTCTATCACTTCTGGAGAGGGAATTACCCATTGACAACCCAGACTGTCCAGATGGCTAGTTGTGAGCTACTGATAGGAATCTTGCTCCTAGAGTCTTTGTTCACCAGCAAGATGAGTGTAACTTCTTTGACAAGCCCCACTGGAATGCTGCATATAGAAAGAGAATTAGCATTGGCTTTTCTTTTAGGAAAATATGGAGGGGGGTATTAAATTAAAACCAACCGATGTAAAATGTTTTGCTGCTAAACAATAGTTATATCATAAAAGAAAGAGCTAATAGAACACATCAGAAAATTTAAGTAGGTCCCATGTTGAAAGCTGACTAGCAGGGCATAATGAATGCTAATTGTCCCTGCTACCTTCTGCTGAAGATTTGCTGAGTTTAAAAGCATAGCAAGTTAATAACAACAGTGTTTCCTATCTGCCCACAAGGCAAACTCAGATCATGACTGAAAATCTGTGCCTCATTCTCTCTTTATTTTGCTTATTTTCATACAGATTCTGCAGGGTAAATTTCCTTTTGCTACACCTATGTACTCGTGTCACCATCAGGTAGATAGTCTGGTCTGTACATGGTTGCCTCTTGCTCTGCTTAGTGGTTAGTAAAAGAGCTAGTAAATAGTTTGCTACCCCAATTTTTCTAAGAGTTATAACAGCATTTCAGCATTTACCTATTGGTACTTCTGTTGTTCATATTGATGACTGAATTACAATTTTGTCCCCTGTTTCTGTATATAAGTCTGGATAATAAGTTGGTTTTGTTAGAGTTACTGCCTTTAAGTCAATGACTCACAGTAGAATCATAGAACAGTAGCTGAAACATCAGCTAAAATTCTGTCTCTTTTGGTTTGCATTTCAGAATATAATGACAGCTACCATGTTTGTGAAAAATGTCCTGAATTCAATGTGGAAGTATCTGTATTGAAGGAGACTTGAGCCACATGCAGGCTCAAACACAATAGTATGTTACAGAGCTTATGCCATGGTGTCTGTCCCTGAAGGGTAACGCATTTCCTACTCTTCTGCAACATATTCTTTTCCTCCTCTTTGCCACAGCAGGTGACCTACCTGAGGCCAGCACCATTATTTCCCTTTCACTGCACAAGCAGGCTTGTGATAAGCTTCAAATGCTTCAAACTGCTCAGAACATAGACGTAGGTATGTTAAGTTGATTGACTGATCTGTACTACTTGTGTTGTTAACTGGCTGAACTCCAGGGCACTTAAACCCCACCTGTCTTCCAAGGACTTCCTGCCCTGAAGGGTAAATTCCTGCAAACAGTGTTTATTTCCTAGTAGAAAGACATTTCGTTCTGCCAGGGGTATTTTATTTTTCCCAGCTCCACTGGAGATCATGATCATAGGCCAAATAATCAACATGGCCTGAATTTGCTCGCATGGGGCTAGAGCATACTCAGGATTAGGCTTCATATTTGAACTGATATTCAGATCAAACATGGGATTTGAACTATGTTACTAAGGTATTCTGGAACTTCCACTTATTTATTGTTGTGTTTTTTTTTTCCAAATGTAATAATCACCTCACTTTTCTTTCCATTCCCAGATGACTATTCAGTGTTACGATCAATTATTGTGTGATGGTTATCAAGTAATTCCTGAAAATTCAAGTAGACATTCAAGAAACCCCTAAACACTTCCCCGAGCAGCTTAAAGCCCAACAGAAGACAGAATTAGAAAAGGCTTAGGAAAAAAAGAGCTTTTAACACCAGGCACAAGGTACCATAGTAGAGTTGCCCTGCTAAGGGGAAGATTTAAATGTTAAAAGCTTCTGTATAAATTGGATGCGATTATGTTATGCCAGATAAAAGCTTTCCCACTAACATAACAGAAATCTGCATAAACAGAAGCCATTTATAAAATAGCTGGAGATTTGACTTGCTAAATGTTTACCTAAGGTTCGGAACCAAATATTTAGATACAGAAATGTGTTTGCAAAGGACAGCATATCCTGTAATTTCGGCACTGATACAACTTCCCTGTGAGGTACTGTTTATTGCTACGTGAATCAATACCCGGTTTTCCTAGAAAACCAACATGAGAAGTCTCTTAGGAAAAATATGTGGCATATATGGACAAGGGGTGCTTGAACAAGTGGCTGAATGCTCTGGTGTGGGGATCTTCCTGTCATATTTCCACTAAGTATCTCCATGCATTTGACAACTCAGTCCAGACTACAGCTTTGTGTCCAAGTTATTGACCTTACAGGTAGAAAACAAAGCTTGCGTGCACCAAGAATTGCTGAGGAAAAAGTTTTATCTTTCAAGATAAGACCTTCTGGAATCTTTGAGGACATGATGTTTGACTCAGCCGACTGAACCCTCAGCAATGAGCTGACAAGTACAGCCCTGTGCTTTTACAGTGATTGCACCATCACTGTCAGTCATTCCTCCAGAGCGAAGGTGCCCAATCCATTTCTTCATTTCTTGCATTTGTCTCTATCTTCTGTTGCACTTTATACAAAAGACCTTCCCAAATTGTTTTGTACTTATCACTCCCACTATAAGCTTTCTATAGCCTTCCAGTCTTACCTTTCAGACATGTAAACCGTGTTTTAGTGTCATTATAAAGCTATAACTATTCTTTCTTAGATGTGGTTTATAAGTTGATTTTGAATTTAATATAAAAAAGGTTTACTTTCAAAACGCTCTTGGCAATATGTTCTTATATTCCAGGGAATAAATAATAACTGCAAGAGAAGTAGAGACCTTGTTTTAAAATCTTTCTTTTAATTCTTGTTTTCATAAAGGCAAACAGCAAGAGAAACACTGCAGAGTGTTTCTGCCCAGTGGAGACAAGAGGTAGAATCAGGGCTGCTCAGTCTTGAAGGAAGAGGTTAGTTTTCAAGAAAAGATGAAATTCGTTCTTCATATAGTATTTATATCCCCTGACCCAGTTTTTCTCCGGCATTCAAATTAAACCACGCACAATATACATTCTAACCTCTGATTTTGACACTTACTGTGTCAAAACTAGAAATAAATTTCCCAAACTTTCTTTAAAGGGTTACAAATATTTTGATTACCTGAATTCAGTTTTGATTCCATACTGAAATACAAAATATTTCACATGATTCTTACAGGGGCTTCTGAAATGTACTTAAATTTTCTGTGTTGTGAACATTTTATGATACTGCAATTTCAGTTATTCCAGCTATTAAATGAGGGTAATACTTTCCAAGCTGACAGGGAAGCTGCCTGATCAGTTGCTTTCTTTAAATGGCTGTGTGATTTCAATCACAAAGTACATGGAGAGTGTATATAATATGTTGTGAAAGAACGTGAAAGGGCTTAGCATCTGGTTGTTTCTCTTGAAGATACTATACATGTAAACAATATATTTAGCTTCCTTAAATCACATAAGGGAAATACTTGGGACAGAAACCAAACAAATCCATTCCAGCTTGTTAATACTTTTCAAATTTAGCTCATATTTCTTTTCAGTAAACACGTAATTCTAGAGGTGGTTGATTGGAATTTATAAAATATTTCAAACAATCTTCTTATTGAACGTTAAATAAATACAGGTGGTTTTTTTTTACTTTATTACATAATATAAAAATAATGGATTATTTAATGAAGTTGTATATTGTTCCTTCCAGAAATATTGGGGAAATGAAATAATATTAGTATTTTTGATGATGTCTGACTTCCTTTTTCTATAAAATATCTAAACTTGATGAACCTGAAAGTTTAATATTTTTAAATTATGTTGCTTCACTTCTTCATTGTGTTGGAAGACATTTTAGAGACATGACTCAATAGAACATAAACATGATAGAATAACTAGATAAGTAGAAAATAGAATATTATTTACCACACATAGTTTTGTCACAATAACAGTTTATTTACTCTCTTGTTACTTAGAATTTACTTTCAGCTCTCTGAAGTGTCTATGAATCCAGGTAGAACATCTGCAGCCCCAGACATTTTAATAACAATGTTATATCGTATATGAAAAACGCAGACACACCTGAAGCTGGTTAAAGTTGTGACACGCTGAATTACAGCAAGATTCCAGGAGGAATTATTTCATTGGTTCAGTTGATGGTGGGTTCAGATTTCCTGATCTGATAATACTTAGGAAATGTTTTAGCTAATCTTTCTCTCCCAAACCAGAAGATTCCATGATGCAACAGAACTGTAAGAGGCATGGTATGGAGCAAAACTGCCCAGCTATCAACTACCAGGACTGTAAACCTTCTCAGATTAAAAAAAAAAGAAAAAAGAAAAAAATTTTAACCTGAATTTTGAAGTAAAGACACTTTCCAACTGAAAAAATCAAGTTTAGGAGCTGGGTGAATGGAGCCTATATCATGGAGAAATATGCAAAGTGTCATGAGAATGTAGAAAGACTCAGAAAACATTTTTTGTTACCAAACTAGTTTAGAAATCTTTGTTTCTGATAAATTTTCCAGTGTTGTGTTGTATGCCAGCAATTAATATGATTCACTTCTTTAAAAGAATGATGTTGACAACAAAGTCCTTTAATAGTAAATATCACTTAAATCATCATACTCATTAACCAGAATATGTAGCTTAAAATATCGAGCTAGAGGGAATTAACAGTACAGTGGGCATTTTCCTAGCTGATACAAATTGGTATTTTTGTGCTTCAGATTGAATTGAAAGCTCTAAATGTTTTGAAGTGATTGCCACAGTATTTCTCTATGTGGCTGACAGCCTTGGTAAAGTGGAAGTATATTCTAATGAGTAATTTTAAAAGTTAGCACTAGAAATATCTCACCTGTTTTTAACTAGTTTTATTGAAAGTATGTGATAAAAGTATTTTCTTTGTACTTCACTGTAGGAAGGACTTGGATTTGAAACAAAGGCACTTTTTCACTAAAGCTCTTCTAGAGCATAATATTTTTATTTTCTGGGACTTTGGGGAGTTTTTTGTTTGTTTTTGGGTTTTTTTGGTTTGTTTTTGTTTTTTAAATTAAAAGGTTGGAAATCCAGAAACTTGTTCTAGACCACTCTACAGAAAAAAAGCACTCTAAATTCAGATTTTGCTGAATGTCAATTATCACACTTTAAAATACAAATGTTGCAAGAGGTTAATCCCTATGTTCCACTATCAGAGGATCCTGAAATAATTTCCTTTTACAACCAAAGGGATTTCTGGGTTTTAAGATAGAGGAATGAGCAGGTTCAGAAATGAGCATAAGCCTGGTAGGGCAGGAAGGTTTTTGCAGCATTGAACTTTATACTCTATTATTAAATTAACATCACTCTGGAGTTTAAAAAGAAAAGGCCAGTTGCCAGAAAAAACAAACAATATGCATGCTAGTGTTAATACCTGACCTGGAAAATCTTCATGTTCTGCAGAGGTCTGTCATTTTTAATTTTAAAACATACAGAAATATAATTAGACTGTATTTCTCATTAATAATAGAATATTTGAAATGAGAAAAATTGAGGCCACCTTCAAGCCACTATAGTACAACATGCTTAGCTTGAAAATTAAGGTATTCCTTTCCACAAAAAATATACTAGAAATGCACAGGAAGAGACAGAAAGAGCTCTAAAAGTGAGGTAAGGCTTTCATTTCAGTTAAACTGATTCCAACTGTTCAGGAAATTGATTGGACTCTAAGAAAGATCCATTTGTATTAATACTTTTAAACTAAATTCATATAATATATTCTACACTTCTGTAGCACCTTCATTACTTTTTTAATACCAACATTCAGAACCATCACTGAAAGTAGGATCACAGTACATACTCAAGAATTGTAACAAAATGGTCAATGTTCCCTAAAGAAGTTACATCAAAAGGAAAGCAGGCACACAAAATAGGGAAGAGAAAAAGAGATTAAGAGGAGGTGATTTCCTCAGTGGTTTACAGCTCCATTTCACATGAGTGACCCATCCTGGTTTAGTTCCTATTCTGGTCTTGTTCTTTCTCACTGGATTGCTTAAAAAGAGCAGTGTGCAAAATTCTACAGACAAAAAAGTTTTCCCAAATCATTCTGCAAGACTGGAGTCACTGCCACTGGCAAACAATGGTGCAAAGGGTTTTTGTCAGACCCTCTGTGTATGGTCAACATTATTGATTAATGAACTCAACTGGCGAGATCCTACTGTGCTGAGCAAAAATAACCGCAATACATGAAATTTTGTAATAGCATGATTTCAGGGCAGAAATTAATAAGCAACCACAGCATTAAAAGTCTGAATACCAAGTTGTATAGCTGATTTGCTGCTCTTTCTTAGGAGGCATAATTGGAGGTTTGCAACTACCCATAGAAATTATACACAGTATTTACTTCATATTTAGTTTTTCCCTTATGAATGAACAGTTCCTTGTTCTGACTATTACTTCTAAGTATTGAAAAACTTATTTTTCTGCTATATATTCTTTTCTTGTCAACCTCACTCTTCAACATTGATAAATGTCAGTCAGTCACAATGGACCCCAAAACCTGCATTTTTTGTTCAATATTTCTACTTAGTATTGGTTACATTCCAGTCTTCTCTGAACCATATTCTTTTCTAATGTTCTGCATCCATGACAATCTAAAATGCTTGCTGGAATTGCAGTTTTTAATGTGAGATTATATTTTTGTGTTTAACAGCTATGATTTAATAGGAATCCTCATGTACATGTATTGGTTTTAATTGTCTAACAATGACAAGCTTTACATCTACCACCTGTAGAAACAAAAATTCTCTTCCGAAAGAAAAATTCAGAAATGTATTTACAATCTGGACTTCAGCCTCCTTACATGTTCTTCTTGAAGTAAGACCAGTAAAAATGAAAGTAAAAAATGCAGAGATAGTTCTGATGTAATTTGTGTGAAATGAGATTCATTCCACAGCTGAGACTGAAATCTAAAATTCCATCCCCTGCTGATGTAATTAGGCAGCAGTCTAGGTTCAATATTCTCTTTAAAAGGCTTATCTAAAAGGGTAATGTTTCAGACAAAGTTTGGTAAAGTTCCACTGAAATGTTCCTCTTATTAATTGATGAAGAAAATGGGGATAACAGGAAGTTTTTTGATGGCTTTCTTTTTTGTTTTTCATTTAAGACATTCATTTTCTAGCACAAAAAAGTTGTAAGGAGTTCATTTGTAACTTAGTTTCCTAAGGAAATGAGGCCTCTTGTTTAATAAGCCTCTGTATACATGTGCCTATGAACCCCCTTATTATCTTTAAAAGCCTCTATCCAACATTAATCACATTAAATGAAAGAGTTGAAGACCTTGTTTCTATGAATCATTAAATGAGATTATTGGATGAAGCAGTTACACTATATTAGGGAAAGGTTATAATGTGAGACCCTTACCGTTCATAGAGACAATCCAACCCAGGAGCTGTATATCAGTAGGGAACTGAGCTTGGTTAGCTTCTGCTGGTCGCAATATATCACATTTGTGGTATTTTACTGTGCAGTAATTATTGTGAGA
>VZZY01024820.1:0-30231 GCA_013400335.1 Eurystomus gularis | reverse complement strand
CCAACCATTATGATTCTATGAAACCTTAATTCATTATATTTCAGCTGTTGCCACTGCATATGGCTCCAAGAGCAGCATTTAAACTCAGGTCTGGGGAAGGAAGGAGGGGAGCACTCCACCACAAGGAAAATAAATTGTAATTTCCAGTGGATAGTATTTGAGCCCTGAGGAACTCAAGGTGCTTGCTCCATCACTGCAATGTCCTGCAAGATGTGGTCCCCAAGCCAGGTTTCCTATGGCTCAAGCCACCAAGAGTGCTCTGTGACTGGATTCAGCTTTTGTATCATAGAAAAGTTCTCATGTTTGGGTGCTACAAAAACCTTCAGTTTAGCTGGGATGCCACATCCTGAGCTTGGCTTCAAAATAAGATCAGGGAGCTCAGAAATATAACAGATTCAGACTGTGGCTGAAGGCGCATGGACCCCAGCCCCAGGCTAACCTGAAAGAGTTTCAAGGTGCTGGACAAAAGCTGCCCAGCAAGAAAGTCCAGTATTTTTCTTGCAGTGAAAAAAAGCACACACATGGTTTGAAGAAATAAGTGCTGTTGCTGGGGGGTTTTATTTGTTTTGTTCTGGGTTTGGCAAGGGAGGTTAAAGGAAACTAAGCAAGAAGACATTCTCAGTAGCTGGTTGAGTGAGAGAAAAGAAAGAACAAAACCCCTATCTTAGCATTTCTATGTCCATGTGCTTTTACACTTGACGTAGACTACCTCTGACCAGGAAGATGATGTTCCCTATTTCTACAAACAGATACAAAGACCACTTTCCTTTATGTGCAGGTTTCACCCATCCCACCAGCAGCAGCCGCCCTTCACCAGGCAGCACAGCACACAGGACGTATTTTGGCCATCTTGAGTACACGAGGACTGGGTGTGCATACTGCATGGGCTGCTCTGAGCACATCCCAGCTGGAGTGTTCACGTTTAGGAGGCACAAGAAAAGGGAACCAGCACTAGCTGCCTTATGCAGTTTAAGGTGATGTTGAACCTAGTGGTACTACCAAGGAGAAAGCAATGGTCCCCCCTGCCCTATGCACAAGCAAATTCCCCGGTGTCATAGCCCATAGGTTGGTCAGTGCTCCTGGAGAGCAACACTGGCAAGATGGTCTGATTGCAGAGAAGAACACAAGTCAAACAGCTGATCACTTTTCCCTTGGCTCAACTACTCATACATACACATTCCTCAAACCACTTTTTGAACCAAGAACCTCCTTCCAGGCAGTGAGTTTGCTTTTGCAAAAGCATGAGGATAACTGCAAAATGACAAAGGAACAGTGTTACAGGTATTTACTAAAACCTCCATCGACATTCACATAAAACATTTTGCAATATCATAGAGTAATGAGGAAAAAGAAAAAGACCACAGTGATTGCCTGTATTTATGGGAGTCTCTTAGAAGCACAGCTGGCTTCTAGTTTCCAGTGTAAGACATGAAAGAGCACCCCAGGGACTGGGTTGCCGTACAGCATGACTAAGACCAGGGTAAATCTACCTGTTCAGCACATATGAGAAGGTAGATGCTACCTGGTTCAAATCAGAAGCCTACAAACTCTGTTCATTCATGCTTATATTGACTTACCCTGCTGGAAATGACTAACTGGGCTTGGAGGCTAACACTTTTCCAAGAAGAACCCACTCATGACTTAACCGCCACCAGCTGTGAACTCCCCAGAACAGGGGATATAATCTTTACAGGTTGAAAACACACAGGAATGACTGAAGGGGCCATAGGGCACACATTATCAGCAAATGCACCTGAAATGTAAGGTAGTTTGAAAAGAGAATAGCAAGGCTTTGCTGGCACCCTGGCCACAGGTTGGCTCAAAAGCCCAATTTTCCATGCTTAGCACTTGTCTATCAATGTCATTGATAAGCAGAGAGAGGACCTTCTAGGTTTTTTGCCATGTGAGCACAGCAGGGGAAAAAAGCAGCAAAGCTTCCCTTGCCAGGACATTCATGCAATATAGGCAGCAAGAACTAACCCATGACAGTAGTGCAAGACAGGTTCAGAAGGGTCTGTTAAAGCTGGGAACACACCCAAACACCAAAGCAATGGATGGGTGCCCCCTCAGTCAAGAAACAAGCTATCTAACATCATTTCCTTTTCCACTTTCCCAGAGCCTTTGAAAAATGGCACAAAATGAAAAAATATACCACTGCCAAAGTGATTTCAGTTTTATGCTGCTTGCATGACAGAAGAACGTACAGCAAGTTTAAGTGTGACTTCCAGCAAAAGCCAGTTCCCACTGGCATAACCAACATCAAGAAAGAAATCCAGGTCCTTTCTCATACTGCCTGAAGTACAAACCAGCTTATTTTACCCCAGCACACAGGTCCACTTAAGAATGCATTATTTGCTCTTGGACATATTCTCTTGTAGTCCTGGAAGGCAAATAACATTTGCTTTCTGCAACACATCAAACTGAATATTCGCATTTGATTAGCTAGTTATGCAAGGTATCCTCAGGCTTTCTCTACTCCTCTGCATTTTAATAATCTCTTTTTAATTTCTGGCTGATAGTATTTTCACTCCAGTTGTATTAGTATTTCCACGCACCTATGCTAATTCCAACATCGCAAGCAGCTGCCCGTTCTTCTTCACTCTCCTGGTCTTCCTGCACTCACAGCTCCTGCTGCTATGTAAAAAGCATGCCCAATTTGCCATCTTCAGATAACTCAGTATTATACTCCTTATTCCTATTTTGTCCAGGCCACTTGTTAATGCGTAGAAAACTTCAGAGACAGCATCAATATTCTTTCACATTATACAGCCACATCTCAAGATATTTCATGGCTTGAGCAGAGACCTGCTCAAACTATGTAACCAATCCATTAGTGCCATATGAAAGCCAATTTTTTAATCTTATTTTTTCTGCAGAATGAAAAATATCATAATGCTAGGCTTGAAATAAATTATCATTTGTACTTTAATTTTTTAAGTATGTATTTTTCCAGATTTTGCTTTAAGCCCCCGCTGATGCCTGCAATTCCTTGAAGCATTCTTACACTAAACCACATGAAAATAAACTGCATTCATCCCCCGCAGAGTCAATCTGCAAACCAACAACAAACAGCATAAGCCTGCCTCCTTTAATATGCAAAACTCTGACCTCAGATGTACATGCAAGGTTGCTGCCAACTTTAATGAAGACAGGAAAGTATATTTAAGGGCAAAATTGGGAATACAGCCTGGTTTTCCTCAAAATTTGATGTAACTACTCCATCAGATTTCCTAAGGGCCTTTTTACCCAGGCCTCTGTAATGAGCTTTTGTGAGCTACACCTCTCAGTAAACCCCTTTCTCCCTTGACTCCAAATTTCAGAAACCTTAATTTAGCTCAGAATACAAACAGCAACTCCAGAGACCGTTTCTAACCCCACGTATTCTTGTGATGCTGCTTTGTAACATGTTGCTCTTTCACAGCCTCTGCTCGTCCATTTGCCGCATCCTGTTGAAAACAACCCTAGCTGGGCATTCAGCTCCCCCAGGGTCAGGCACATAGGAAAGCTCTAAGGCACATGCAAAACCACAGGTAAAGCCAGGATTTAGGGCAGCAGCACATGATACTACTCTTAGAAGATGACTAAAAATCTCAGCTCAAGTGATATATACATCTCACAAGCCCAGCCCACTGGATGAGGCTCACCTAGACCTTGCCACAAGCTGGTAGACATTTGCTAGTACAGTTCCTAACGTATGGAAAATAACTTCACAGACGCTGGATTTTGAGAACACATAAAGCAAACTAAAACACTCAGACTGATGTAGTGCAGTCACTTTCCAAAAGAGCTTCCTCTAAAAGTGGCAATGCTAGATTTACATCCCTTCAACAAACCAAATCCACATTAGCCCTTACTGAGTCCAATTCTACCTCTGAGCTGAGTGACTCATTTAAACAATGAAGCCCAGCACAACCAAGGATAATTAACACAACATGGAGTTTCCTCTCAAAGGCTCAAGCCCTGGCCGATGAAGGCAGAGATCACTGCTGTGGGACAGCAGCCTTCCCAGTGGGGTTCCCACCAGCACCCATGGGTACGAGGCTGTGGTTACACAGGGGACATTCTAGCGCATCCCCACCTCTCCTTGCTTCAGCGAGGCCTGGTCTGTGGCACAAACCCTTGAGGTTCACCAGCTAGCTACCCCCCTTCTGCCTCCTCCCCTGCTTGCTGAAGCCACCCAGGGAGCTGCTGGGCAGGACTCAGGGCAATTCTCCCAGACAGCGGCTTCAGTCCCTGTCCCTCTTCCAAGCTCACGGGGAGCATGGCCTCTGAGGGCATCCACCTATGTCCTACTCCTTCCCTGCCCCTCAAAAAACATTCCCCTCCTTCCATGACACAGGAATAATAAAGCTTCACTTGCTCACAGGGCAACAGCCAGGAGGCAAGATGGGTTCCCCCATCAGCAGGGACCAGGAGAAGCCACTGGATGTGTCCCAGGCACAAGTGGCCACACACAGGTTCAGTTCCTGGGGTCACAGGGCAGCTCCCTTCAGGAGGGATTTCAGGTTTTGCAGACGCCTGCTGCTGAGAAAGCATTTCTATTGTGCAGAGGGGTGGGACAGTGAGTAAGAGCCCTTTGTCACCCAGCACAGCTTTGCACTGCTTCCCTGTTTTATGGGTGGAGGGCCAACTAGAGATCAACTGGGCTACATTACATGATAAGTTATGATAGTGACATCACAGAAAAAGAAACGTTTTTTTTTCTTTCTCCAGCTCCCTGCTGTAGTTTCCATCAGGCACAGAAAAATTCAGATAGCACAACCACCTGCAGTTCAAACGCTGCTGCTGTGCCTTTACCAGGGCAACTCCCCAAGGAGAAGTTTTGCTATTGCTAGTGACTGGTAATTCAAGAATAAGCACCATACTACCCCCCTTTCAGGTGCTCAGTCACATGGTTACCTGAAAAAAAACCGCAAGCAACATTAAAAACTCCACCATATATTTCCAAAATGTTTGTGACCTCCACATCTGATTTTACACATGCTTTTTGAGATGAAGGTTATCTGAAAGACCTGCATTCCAGGAACGGATGCTAAGTGTACAGGTTATCTATGGTGTTGCTTGTACAGGTTAAAAATAGAAGCTGGTGACACGATACCACACTGCTGCTCAGTTCTCAAAAA
Organism: Eurystomus gularis; assembly: GCA_013400335.1. Taxonomy (NCBI): domain Eukaryota; kingdom Metazoa; phylum Chordata; class Aves; order Coraciiformes; family Coraciidae; genus Eurystomus; species Eurystomus gularis. Next base: position 25,108 of record VZZY01024820.1, on the reverse strand, counting down.
CCAGAAGTGACAGGCAAGGTGAGAAAAGGTTAAGAAAGTACAACTGGATTTCACATTTTATCAGGAAGACCAAATCCAGATCTTACATTCAAATCCTAGGAACCATCCAAACACCAAACTGTCATCACAGCCTCAGGGCACTGCTCACTTGAATCTAATATGGACATCGCCTTAAACTCCCCTTGCATAAAGGAGCCTCCACAAAAGCCAGGAGACCTGAAGTGTTACTAGTCTGCTGCCCTGCTAAGCTGTGGATAAGCTAAGGCACAGACAGGGCTGGTAACTGGTAGGTGTTCAATGAGTTGAGCTCCTCGTTCATGGCTCAGGGCAAGCAGGCTGCTGCCACACTGCTTCGATGCGGTGCTGAGCGCAGGTGTGCAGGGTACGGCCCCTCCACACTGCTACGGGATGAGCACTGTGCCCACTGAACCACGATTTTCATTCACTGACCAGGACATACACCCACCCCTCATATGGTGGATGAACTGGATGAGATGACAAGCCACATAAACTAAGTAACAATTCACTACTCAACAACTTACGCTTTTTTTTCAGCAGGTCATAGCTTCCAACAACAGCTGTACTCAACAGGATGGCTCTTGGTCCTCAAATCTCATCCCACCCCTCAATAATGACATCTTATGCCAGCCACTAGCATGTCACTTAGTCTGCTTTCCTGAGCCCTTCCATCTATAAAATTGGAATAATCACATTTAATTTCCTTGCAGAGCTGTTATTAGGGTTAATTAGCTAATGTTTGTACACTGCTTTGAAAAATGTAGCAGTGCTCTCTCTCTCTCTCTCACTCCTCCATCACTTTCTCTATATATAAATATATGATGTCCTATTATCATAACCATCTGTGCCAGTGGGAAATTTTAATTGCTGAGCTAGCTCTTGGGAAAGACCTGCCATTCTGTAATATATAGGTCAGAGGACTTTGTGAACTGTAAAGGTAACAATAACACATTTCAACAGGGAATGCAGTGAGACATGAGGTAATGCTAAATCTGCTGCTAAGAGGGAGGTGTTTACTAAAAACCTAGAAGAAAGCTCTTGGTGGCCCTTTTGCATGAACCAAGTACTAAGGAAGGGACCGACAACCCAACCTCTCTTCAAGAAAACAAATTTATCTTCAGCTAAAAAAACTGAGAAAACAGTGACCTGCATTTCAAAATGCGAGGGATGGGATATCCTAAAGGCTAACCTGGAAGAAATAGATGTGAAAGTAATTCCATTGCTAGAGAAAAACAAGTAGGTCAAAATAAATGGCTCCTCCGACTCTTGGCATGAAAATGAGCTCATTTTTTAAATGAGAGAGGAAAGAAGTTATGAAGTCTGAATACATGCTGGAGGTAAAATATTATAAGGCAAAGAGTTAGGGGGTCAAACAGTAGGCTTTTTGTTTTGTTTTTACCTTGAAAGAGTAATGGGAAAGTAGTATATGTTTTTATAAATATAACCAAGGAAAATACAGGGAAGAAAAAGGGTCTATTGTTGAACAAGGCAGGGGATCACATAACAAGAATCCAGATGGATTAAGCACTTGATAGTTATTTCCCTCTATGTTCTGTAAAAAGGACACAGAAGTATTGAGCAGGAGATAAACTTCATGATCTAGATAAGCCTGGGAAAAACCAACCAACCAAACAAACAAACAAACAAAACCCCATAAAATGAAGAAGAAATGTGAAAGTATATCCATTTAATGTGCCAAATTCTTTCTACAGCAAACATCTACTGAAGTCAATGGAGTTAAACAAGGGATAAATTTAGCCTACCATTTTACAACTCAGTAAGACCAAATGATGTGCACAGAAGGGACCTAAAGAAACCAAATATATACTGAGACTATTAAACTGCTGTTGAGCAGTCTTAAAGCTCATATGGAACTAGCAAGATACGAGTAGTCTGGAGATAAACATTTTCTAGGAAAGAGGTACGACATGGGGATGGAGTAAGACACAGGAAATTGCAATCAACTGCTTTATTAGAAGAAATAAAATACACAACATAAAACAGCATGATGAGTAAAAGAAAAGTTCAATAAAGAATTATTTTGCCCAGAGAAACCCAAATGTCTTCCAAACATGCAAGTTTCTTGCAGTGAATGAATCCCAGGTTAATTAAGCGGTCTTTAGTACTTATTCTTATGGGATTATAAACATAGATGAGAGTATGATTTCAACAGTAACCCCATGAAAACAGAGGGAAAGAGAAAGTCCTAGCTCAAAGTCCACACATCTACACCGGTGTAAATCTTCTGGATAACATTCAGGAACTGCCATGGATTTAGCTCATTGGAGCTGTAATCCAAGCCTGGACCAGCCTTGGACCCAAACCCTTCACAGTGTGAACGAATGCTCCTAGGAAATGTGCTAGCTTAGCACACAGGGGCTCATCCTGGAAAGCAAACTGCCGCTCGTGCCAGAGGAACCATAAATAGATCACCAAGCATGGTCAGACCTCAGGCTGCTGGCTGGAGGAGCCAGTTAAGAAGACAGATTCAGATGAACTCAAAGCCAAACTGAGATCATTGACTCCACCGGACACCAGCATTATCCCTGGGAATGTGCCTGGAGATTTTCAGTCACCTACGTGAACCACAGACCTACATCTTCTGTTAGTGTGCTTACTGTGGGCTTAAATAACCCAGATGTATCAGAAATGTGGGTAAACTAGCCAGTAGGGAATTCAGAACATTCATCTATTTTCAGAATATTTTAATGCAAAATTTAAAAGAGGAAGAAGTTCCTGTAGCACCCACAACCTTTATGCATATCTGCTAGATCCCCACGCACTATCATGTGAAGGCACACTGATACCAAGGTGTTTTTACAAAATAATTACTTAAAGACCAGAAATATCAAGCAAATTTCATGGTCAAATCACATTTATGAAAGGTAGCAAACAGCACCTGACGACAGGAAGAGGGCTAATGCGCATCTGCTCCAGGCCTCCTCTCATAGCCTGGCAAGAAAACTCATTTCACTGTGATGAGCACTGAGGAGGTCACCTGGTGATGGAGAACCAACACAGGGGAAGACTGAGTGAAACCATGCAATAAGCCTGCAGGCCAGAGAGACAGGCACACTCAGGAAGGATAAGCCTTCGTGCAGCCAAAAGGCACAATTTTGTGCCAAAGGCTGCAAGGTTGTGGCGGAGAGAGAGGCATAACTGGGGAAATGCCACCAAGAGGTTCAGCAGATTTAGGAGGCACATGGGCTTTGGGAAAAATTGTTTATAGTTCAGGGAGAGAAGAGGAAGTGGAGACAATTCATGCGTAATTGAAAACTGAAAATTGAAAAATACCAATATATAGCAGCAAGGGGGTGGATAACATACGATAGATGAAAAGTCATAAGCAGCTTGAAAGAAAGATTTCTATAGGTTATGGTAAAACAGTACCAGAGCAAGCTGCCGGAGTGCTGGCTGCCTGGTGCTTACCCAAACAGCTCCTCTGTTGGCACCATACCTCAAAACTGCTTTTTATTTGACATTGTCTGCCCTGCCTGCAGAGGTACTTTATCAATAAACCATTCCTAATAACACAGCAATAAGCAACAGCTCCCCACAACATCATGAGTTGTCCATTTCAGGGAACTCCCCACCATGCTCAGCTCACCCCTCTGCCTCTCAACAGACACCTACTGCACATGGGAGGGGACTGGACCTCCACAGCATCGCGCCCTTGGCTTTGAAGGGACACACTGACTTCAAGTCCAGTGTCTGATATTTGCCATGGCTTCTGCGTGACCCACTTGACAGCTCCAGCAAGCTATAGCAGATTTAAATGCCAGGCCAGGGCTGCCACCGCAGCTGTCAATCAAAATGCCCACAGCACAGTTATTTTTGTTTTTTGAAGGAGTAACTACCAGTGCATGTTGTGCACTTTGTGTTTCAAAGGCAGCCTACCTTGCTGAGACAGGAATGCAAAAACAAGTTTATTCAGGCTCACCCATTCTTTATGGAGTTCATGGCCCTTGTGAAAATACCCTCTTTCCTTTCCCCTCGACACCCTCCCCAACCTTGCTGCCTTAAGATGACAGGCATTTTCACAGCAAAGGCTGAGGGAGTGGATTTGCAGGACATCTACCCTTAACCTGACTTCTTGGGAAGTCCCAGGCCTTGCACAGGGGCTATTTCCAACTGTTCTATCAGCAACTCAGGGGATGAGCCTGGTGCCAGGTGGCTTAGTCAGGGATTATCAAAAGCCAGGCTGCTCCCCACATCTCTTTTTAGATGCCTTTCTCCACTCTCAGTGAAGTTCTTGGGACTCCTTGTGCTCCTCCAAGAGCAAACTTCAGGCATCCTTCCAGAAAGCCAGGTGATGGAAGCTTAGAGATCACGCCAGGTGATGCATCAAGAGATACCAGCCACAATCTATTAAAAATCTTTGCACAACAGTGCCGGAAGTCTGGTCCTTTGGTGGCAACAAGCCCCAGCGCTCACTGTCCTACCAGCATCATCGCCAAACAAGTTGTAGGAAGAGGGCATTCCTCCCCAGCATCAGCCTTGACTTCCTCCATCTCTGCAATTTTACAGGGCTCTGGTCAACACCAGGGACTATTGCAGGCTATGGCACTGGGAAAGCAGAGCACTAAGAGGAAGATAAAGTCTTTGGAAATAGGGTTTTAATAACTTCGGACCTGTATCAGCATGCATCTTCCAGTGACAGTACACGGACTTATTCAAGATGGTCACTGTGCATTTCCCTTTTAACCAACTGCACGGTAAAATGATGTTTTGAAGTAACTCAGTGTGTGATACATATTTGGCAACCATTTATGAAGCACAGAAGTAAGTAGGAGGGCAAAACACCCTAGACCACTTGTATCTCCTTCATTAGTGCTGCAGTAGTGCTTCATCCCTTAATCTCCCAAGCCAGTCAGATGTTATAGACATAAAAAGTTTACATCTAACACATACAACCATGCTTAAAATAAGTTTTGTGGCCCCAGTCAGGAAGGAACTTCTGCGGCTTCTTCACTGTTCTTGCACAATACAAATTTCAGCCTGGCTGAAGGATGAGATTCAAGAGAAGATGAAGGCAAGTCAGCCATGAGAAGCCAAACTGCAAAAGCTAGAAGCTGCAAAATGCTGACACATTTCATGTCGCCCCAAAGCAGCAGAACCAAGAGTATCTAAAGAGCAAACTATTTTCAGCAGCACTGATAGGAGCTTGGAAATTAAAACTCTCAACTATGGTCTTCCACTTGGTCTGCTGGCCCATATGGCCAAGGCAATTATCTCCATTCATTTCACCTCTCTGCTCACTGGAAGAAGGGCAGATTTGGAAAGAAAGATGGAGAAACATTGCTTAAAAAGTGCAAGTTTTTCACAATTTCTAAAAACATTTCCATATATTTTACCTCAAAAGGATGTAAAATATCATAGGCCACGCTAAGATGTGACATCTCATAATATGCAACCACCACTGCACAAAACCTGTATGAGCTAGATCAATCACTCAGCAGGGTATGAGGGACACTGGAACAGTCTGGGGCACCACAGCACTGCGGAGACAGTTTGCTACTGCAGTTTCAGACAACTTCAGAAGTTTAAATAAATAAATAAAGTATGTGACTAAATGCTGCCGTTACTGTTTGCATATTGTTAAATGCACAACTCCATTTTTAAAGCATTTTACAGGTCACGTTCAAGAGCTCGCCATGTATATACTTCCTAACCACCCTTTAATTCTTGATAAGATTGTAGTGCACACATCTGGTGTTCCCAACTTGCCTTCGCATTAGGTTATGATGCACAACAAAAGTGGCTGCCTGTAATTTTCCACAGCTACACTTGTAGGTATCAAGCCAGGGAGGCATGAAACACTGGGGGAAAAGCAGGAGTGAGGAATGGCTGCTTAGCTCCAATTTGAAGTAAACACTGCCTCTCGCAGATGCCTGGCCTGCAGACAGTACGTGGGGAGCACCAGAGACCACCAGCAGCACAATGACCCCTAATTAGTAACAAACGGAAACGAGAATGTGTGGAATGGGGCTGCCTGCACCCATGCGTAATAATTAGTAACACGCTGCACCATGCATGGTATGCAACACTGTCACTCCAGCAACCTCCTGTTCAGTGAAAGAGGAACAAGGTTAGACCTCCCAACCTAACCTGCAGTTTTAGTTTTAACAATTTATTCGAAGAATGCATCACAGTGATGGCTGAGGAACATCCAAGCTGAATTTTACATGGCGGGTGAAAAACCCAGATCAGCCCCACTACTTCCTGCATCCCATGGATTTTTAACTAAAACCTCATGATCCAAATTTAGAAGTAAAGGAGAAACCTTGTGAAGAAGCCACTCCCTGGGAGACCTTGGGAGTGCTGCCTTGGACATTGCTAGGAAGGTGTCTACCACTAAAGGCCATGTAGCAGCATGCTTCAGAGGAATGGGCATAGAAGGGACACTGCTATGGGTGTGCTAGAAGAGACAGCTACTGCCATCACCTCCAGTCAAATGCACTGCAGCTTCTGCTACCGTCAAGCAGCAGAGAGCACTTCTATGTCATCTTCAACCACTGTTGGCTTCGACACTGCTTTCACTTCCACTACTTACACACTAAAGAAAAAGAGGGGTGCTGGGAACACAATTTACTCAGAAATGCTGGCTTTTTAAGAACCCACCGTTCTTATTTCCCTGCAGCATATGCAGGGGTAAAAATAGGCAACTGGCCTCGATAGCTGGTGAAGCTCTCAAACACTGAACAGATTTGTTGCAACCTTCCTGGGCACTCTACAAAACCCCTCCTTCGCTCCAGATATCCCTGAGAGGAGCAGGAGGAGAGCCATGCAGCGGCTACACTGCGGTTTCTAGCTGCGCTGCTCTAGCAATATTACATTAGACAGGGGCAGAAGGGTTTTCCTCCCCACCTCACTCCGTGTTTCAGTCTCAAAATCAGCCCTAGCCATGAGTTTTCTGATGAAGATGAGGGAGGAATGAACATGGCAGAGGACAGCACCTGATAGGTTATCACCTGCTGTAACTGTAGCTGCAGAGATTTGTAGTTGGCCTGGCACCATCCTAACAAGAGACGTGGGACTATCAGACCAGTAACACAGCTGCTGCTTGAGGAGAAGTGAGACAGAGGGAAACTTTAATTCTCATGGAGCTCAGTCAATGCAGGCCCACAGAAGAGCAGGACTGGGAGGAACCTCCAGAGCTCACTCCACACATGAATTCAAGTGCTTTTGTCACAGGAACATTATTCACTCCTTCCTGCTTCCCTTTTACTTTCCTACAGATCACAAACCCAACAGACATCCACGATGACTAAAGAAGCAATTATGGGCACGTCACTGAAATACTGCAAGGACAGAATTACTCTGGATTCCCAGTACACCCTCTCTGCTTGCAGATGATTGTGTTTGCTACAGGCCTGACTCTGTTCCCATTGAAGATGTACCAGCACACACCCTGCAAGGCGGTGAAGCAGCACCATGCCTCAGGTACCATCAACATCTTGAAAACCATGGAAGTAGATGCCAAGCCAGGTTTTCAAATGTGGGCAGCACAATTTCATTAGCCAAACCAGTGCAACTAACAATTATGTGCTTTTCTTCAAGGCATATCAACAGTTGATCATGAAGACATGATCTAAGACACCTGCTACCCTCATTTTGAGGGGGTCCTGAGCTGAGCAGGTATGGAAACTACTCACTGCAGCACTCCCGAGCAACCAAAAGTGAAATTCAATTTAACTGGCCTGTCAGATCTCCTAATTTCCACAGTGCTCCTGACTAGATGCGGGGTTTCTTGGTGCTGGTGGACAGCCGGCTGAACATGAGCCAGCAGTGTGCTCAGGTGGCCAAGAAGGCCTGTATCAGAAATGGCATGACCAGCAGGAGTAGGGAGGTGATTGTGCCCCTGTACTCAGCACTGGTGAGACCGCAGCTTGAGCCCTGTGTTCAGTTTTGGGTGCCGCAGTATAAGAGAGACGTTGAGGTGCTGGAGCAGGTCCAGAAAAGGGCAGCAAAGCTGGTGAGGGGTCTGAGGAACATGTCTTATGAGGAGTGGCTGAGGGAACTGGAACTGTTAAGTCTAGAGGAGAGAAGGCTGAAAGGAGACCTCATTGCTCTCTACAACTACCTGAAAGGAGGTTGTAGAGAGGTGGGTGCTAGCCTCTTCTCCCAAGTAACTAGCAATAAGATGAGAGGAAATGGGCTCAATTTGCACCAGGGGAGGTTTAGGTTGGATATTAGGAAAAATTTCTTTACTGAGAGAGTGGTCAGAACAGGCTGCCCAGGGAAATGGTGGAGTCACCATCCCTGGAAGTGTTCAAAAAACATGTAGACATAGCACTTTGGGACATGATTGAGTGGTCATGGTAGTGCTAGGTTGACAGTTGGACTTGATGATCTTAGAGGTCTTTTCCAACCTTAACGATTCTATGATTCTTTTCCACACCCATGTGCAATTCCAGCTGCTTGGCCTCACAGCATACAGCAATCAATCAAACACAAATGTGGACATCTGAATCTCAGGCAAGCTCAGATCCATGCAATGCAAACATATGTACCCTTGTACAGGCACACACGCTTTCCAGCAACTTAATGATTCACTGAAAAGGAGGAGGCTGTTTGTTTTGCTTCAGGAACCGATATTGATCCTGATACCCAAACGGCAGCTTCTCAGGAGAGCAAAGTTATTCCCCCTTGTCTGTGTCTTTTTTTCTGGATAGATGTCTTGGCCTGAAATGTTATACTGAGTCCAGGTGTCTTCAGAGGTTTAGTGCATGTGTGCAAGAACAGAAGGGGCAACATCTCAAGTTCCCACAGCATGGTAATTGCTACTCCTGCAGCGATCTGCCCTTCTTCGCCACTTTCCTTATCCCTTACTTTCTATGAAGGAATTACACAGGTATGTGCAGGACAGCAGATGGTGCATAAATCCCGCTGCAGTTTCCACTGACTTTAGACATTCACTTCACACCAGTCAGAAAACATACTTGACTTTTTATTATTTTTATTTAAAGGCCTACAAAACAACATAAATCCCATCTTCCTCCTCTGGAGGAGCCAAAAAGACTCATTAAGCCTTCTAGTTCCCTCTGCTGCCATAAAAAGGTGCAGAGTTTCTGAATGCAATCAGCTGCTCCACAAAGGCCCTGCTGCAGTCTCAGAAAAAATTCAGAGTACACACACCTCCCAACAGAGCCTCCCATGGGACCACATCAGCCTCCCTGCACTGAAAGTCACCTCTGAGTAGAAAGGCTTCCAGAGACCCTTCTCTGGCTCTGAGTCTTTGGAAACAACCAGGCTTCAGAAGGTGACTGTCTACACAATGCACGGGGCTGAAAAGAGCAGTCTGCTTCTGCAAGCAAGATCAAGAAGTCAAAGCACTTAAGCTTTTGCTTTCTACTAGGCTTCCAAGATACTGTCGTTGAAGACATTAAAGCCAGATGTCTTGCTAGCAGAGACAGAAAGCTAGACACCAACCAGAGCATCTCCTTACAGGCCCATCAGCGTCTCCAGACAGACTCACTAAGAAAAAGGGGAGCACAGAGATCCCAATTACCCAGAAGCTCTGCATGGTTTCTACCTGGCAGAGCCCAGGGCTGGAGCAGGGCACTGAGCCAGTCTGGGCATGCCAGGAGACTGCCATTTCCATATGTGAAGGCAGTACCCACCCCTGCTTTACATCTCTTTCACCTTCCCAAGAATCAGGGAAAGAGCTCCCACAGTCAGGCAACTGATGCTAAACCAAAATGAGGGTGGTGGCCAATGTGATGCCTCGAAGTAGCTACAGTTGCACCTACCTGCTGGTGCTATCCTGCACAGTGAGGCGACAGCAAACCTCAACATCCCCAGACTAGACATGTACAAGTGCAATGTTGGTTTGTGCATGCTCAGTGGAGGTGGTGCTTCCCAACACTACATTTACACATGTAAAACAGAGGCAAATTGTGGACTAGCTGACAGCTTATCCTGCACCCCGAGGCAGCAAGACTGCCTCAAACAACTCCCTCTTGGTTCCTCTGGAGAAAGCATTGGGCAACCTGATGGCAACAGTTTGTGGCATATATGCTAGATCTGGATAGCATCCCTTAAGCTGCCCTCACAAACGGGTGGCATGCCAAAGCTGTGACATACTACATACTAATGTCCCCATCAGTCATTCATTTTAAGGTATTTCAAGCACGTGTTCTAAAGACAGCTTCCATCAACAGCAGTTCTTCAAACACAAAGGCTGGTATCACTGAAAATTGTCTAAGGAGGGAAGCACTACATGAAAGTTCAAATATAAGAGATGTTTTTCTCTGACAAGTGTGCTCCAGGAATAGAAACCACAGTAAAACACAGTGATTAACAGAAGGATGTATGTTATCTTTTCTAGGTCAGCTCTCAATAACTTGAGAAGATACCAGGTCACAGACTCATTTGGTAGGTTGTTTTTTTTTTTTCCTTTTTCTAAAAACACAGCTATTTTGACTTCAATGGAACTTTTTCCATTCTTCAACCACTAAATCTGCCTGATAATATATTTGACCTAAATTGAACTGAAGTCCCTTTCTCTCACAGTAATGATAAGCCTAAGGAAGATCATTGCAGCATGTTTTCATCAGATATTAAGAAGCAGAAATTTAGGAAAGGTTTAGAGCAGGACTTGAGGCCATAGAACTAAATTCTGCTTTCACTACCAGCTGCTAAGTTTTAGGCTTGGACCTGCAGCAGAGACTCTAAGGACTAGGTAAGGGAAAAATCAGCCAGTATTTCCATGTTTCTCTGTAATTTGAAACCACCGAGACGTATCTCAGGGTATAAATCACATAGGTCTATAAATAAAATAAATTATGATTTTGTACTCTTTGGAAGAAAGCTGACACCAAATTCATGTAGCGAATGTAAGAAAAAAATAAGCCTGGCCTGTGGCCCAGGCACATAAGAAGCTCCTCCTTGTTCCTGGGAAGGAAGCTCCACCACCACCAAACCTTGGGGCCTTATAGCTACACGTAGTCTACAACACACTAAACATCTGTCTGTACATAACATCTTCAGCTAATGAGGTAATTGTTTATTAACAGAAAGTGCTACCAGCAAAATTCCAGCAAATTCTTGTGAAAGGGTGAGCTCCTTTTTCCAGGCAGTTAAAAGGTGAATCTTCCCAGTAGGTCCCAGTCCCAGGTTCACATCATGCAGATACCAGTGACTGCTTCTCTATGGTACATAAAGTGTCCCAGTTTTTAAGTGCACACTGTCACTTCTGTGAACTGAAATATGACCACTCCCTGGCAGAGTCTTTTTAAAACAAAGCTGCTACATACATATGGAAAAGCAAGTAACCCACTACCAGAAAATACTTAATTTTGGATAAACCAATTATCCTCTTTAACAAAAAGATCAGATAAACACAGTTTTGAAAGCGTATGGTTATTAAATGATTGAATGTATAATTTTGGCTCTTTTGTAACAAATTAAAATATAAAACTGAATTCCTTTCATTTCATAACAGGAGAGATCTTCTAACAGACAACTCTCACTTAAAATCCCTTCATAAATATCCCGTTCAGTTTCAAAGTGGAGGACAAAGGTGCGTTATAAAGTGCTTTAAGAAATTTATTCCCTATTCTGGATCCTCCTCGCTCTCAATAATACATAGCAAAGAAAGGAGGACACATCTTGCAGCCCACTGATACAAAACTAGTGAGAGTTTTGCCTGCCAAAGACATCAGGATCCTTGGGGGTGCCTATAAACCACCATATTTGGAGCCCAAGCTGCAGTTCCTGTAAGTCTTCTGTATGTGACACAAGCATGACTATTAAGTGAATTTACAAGAAATGTGACAGAACACATGTGAACCAATTTCTCAAAATCCTTGCAAATTTGGGAAGTTGCCTTCCTTATCAAGTTTCTAAGAAAATGAGATTTTCAAGGTTGTACACGCTTGCCAGTCCCTCCACCACCTCCCAATGACCTTCCAGCTCACAGGGAGATTTCAGCCACCTCTGGTCAAGGACTACAGCACTAAGACTGGCCATAACACTGCAAGTGTTATGGAAGCAAAAGATCTAAGAGAGACTCTGCCATTTTCCCCCATGGAGGGGAAGGCAGGTGGCAGGCTGAACCTCTGTTGGGCACTGAAGAACTGACACAGGAGTGTGCTGAATGACATAAAGATGGAAAAAGCTTTCATCAACCCAACCTAAGCGTGAAGCCCTCCTCATCCCTCCACCCCTGGGTTTTGGGCACAATAACAACTCAACAATTGAATAAAGCATGGAGTCTACTCACTGTCTCGGCAGCCCATCCTCCTTCATAGCTTGCTCAGCTCTCCACAGGGCCTCCTCCCCACATCATGCTTGGGTACCCCACAAGTGAGCATTGCCAGCCTCTCAGACAAATTCAGTGTCTGAATCTGCTAGAAAGATGACAGACCTCCACCAAGACCTTGGTCCTGTTATTCACAGTCCCACAGGGAGAGACATGGGGGCAAAACCTGGCAGTCCACAGCCCCTCCACAGCACTTCTCCCCCCAGTCAGTCCCCATGGTTATTGGGGAGGCAGAAAACACAGGTCTGAGAAAGCAGAGCACTGGCCTCTCACATGCCACTAGATGATGAATGAAGGAACCCACTCTCATTTTCACTAGCCCCATTTTAATTTTTCTGCAGAACATCCCAAGGGAAGAAGGTAAGACTACCAGCCTCCTTTCAGAGAGGAGGTTAAGCTCAAATGCCCTGCATCCACTTTTAAGAGAAATTGTTTTCAGCACTTAATTCCAAGAAAGCCACAATTAATTGTGCTATGGTATCAGTTAACACGCTGGTTACACCATTAGAGCCCATTATTTTCCCTCCAAGACATTACGTTACTACATTATTGATGCAATAGTCCAGTGTAATGAAGCGGTGCTTTGCATCCTTCTTTCTACTGAACACCCAAGTTCATGGCGTCAATAGCACTGACACCAGATTTAGTGAGGGCTTTTTTTCCAGTATGCTGGAAATTCCAGTTAACAACCTAAAAAACAGCTGCACAAAAAGTTAAATACCTGTCCTTAATCAAATGCAAATGCTTGGGTTTCCACTTGATATAACTCAACGTTACAGCCATTTCTAAATACTCTGCTTCAACACTGCATATTTTTACCTCATCTGGACAGACTATTTTCAGAAAGGTATTCGAGAAAGATTAAGCCAGAATGCAGTAAATTAGTGAGCCACTTACGTAAATACTGAACTTCTTTGAAGTTAAGGGGGGGAAAAAAAGCAGTTATATCTAGAGGGTCACCGCTTCTAATGCAGAGTGCACGTATGAAAGCCAGGGAAAGAAGATCTGCTTATGTCAAAATTGCAGAAAAAAAAATAGAGAACTTATCATGAAAGGAGCTCAGAACAGTAGATCACTCAGTCCTGCGGCTCTTACTCATTCACAGGACTATCAAAAGGAATAAAGTTTATTTGTGTGAACAATACTGCAGGAAGGAGCCTCTGTGGAGCGTCCAGTCAGCAGCAAATGGTTCTGCAGCACAGGAGGAGGCCAGGAACACCCGCCATGTCTTGTGCAATGCCTTGGAAGGCTGTCCAAGCAAAGCTTGGGCTAAAACATGAAACAGGACTTCCTCTGCAATTATTGGTATAAAACAGAATATTAACCTGTGTCTTTCGTGTACATAACCCCAGCACCAAAAACCCCCAGTACGTTGTGAAAAGGAGAGGGCTCTTTGGAGTTATTTTAAATTTACTGTGTTTCATTTAATCTTCTTGCATCCTGCAAAAAATTAGGCAGCAGATCAGTTCCCGCTTTGCCACTCATCGTCTTGCATGGTGCAATCACAGCTTCCCCTGGGTGCCTTCTTCCTGGACCAAGTAACACCACTCCAGTTGACTATCACCATACCAAAATATTACCCTTGGGTCCCTCAACTTTCATTATCTTTTCTGCTGGTTTTTCTATTCTTTCTCTTTCTGGAAATGAGGCTACTAAAACTGAACTAATTACTCCAGGCTCCAGAGGATGTTTTATGAGGGTACTGAATTATTCTCCTATTTCCTTACACCACGGCCAACACTCTTGTGTCGTAATATCAACAACTGTATCAGTGTATCAGTGCAATGCCAGAAGCATATCATATCTTGTCCCCATGATGCCCCTCAAGCCACAGTCAAGGGGAGAAGTAAACTAAGAAGGCTTCATTTATTCAACCCATCTTCCCCTAAACACTGTCTTTACCCCCAAAACAGATGTTTTCCCAGGGGCTCATCCAACTCAGATCCTATCAGACCACAAAAGGTGTGAATCCCAACCTTAAGGACCCCAGTGTGCCCACAACGCCTTCTCACTCCCGCCGGGGACGTCTCGGGCAGCACTGTCAGGAGTATGCAATGTGGATTGCACAAGCTGCCCGTGGGCCTTGCAACTCCTCTCAATGGTACAGGTCTAACTCTGCTCAGCAACTAGCTTTGTAGCCAGTTTTGCAGTTTGGGTGTGTTTGCACAAGAAGCAGTTATTAAGCAGGCAGCAATGTTGATGGTAAATTCCCAGGGAGTCCCAAAGCACGACCCCAGGTTAAGCAAATCAGAGCCATCTAGTCTCAAGGTGAAAAAGGCGAGGGGGTAAGGGTGGTAGAGTCCTCTTCAGAGGCAACCCTTGCTATGGCTGTGTGTCTCCTCTCTCCTAATGAAAGAGACGTCACAAGTCACCTGCGATAATAGCCAACACCTGAGCATGCAGGGCAAGCCCAAAACCTTAGAAAACACTTTGTGACTCACCAGCTCCTGCCTCACACTGACACAGTCTGTCATTAAAGGTGTCTGGATAGAACCTCACCAGCCCTGATAAGGTGGTGGTTTCCCACCCACATGGTAACTGTCAAGTCTCTCTACAACCTGAGGCTCCTTCTGGAGCCCTTCTCTCCCCATGACATCCCTGGTCAGTGTAGAGAAGGCAGAGCCCACAGACATCAGCATCCCCATCTGCTCTGGCAGTTTGATGGCTCACAGCATCACAGGTCTCCTTATAAAACCTGCCAATTATGCCACGCATATGCAGTTTCTGTGTGTTGAAGAGAGGTGACAGCCCATATCCTTCCTGAAAATCAATTAGACTATCTGTATGCTTAAGGTGGAATAAGCTTTGGCTAGGGTACTTTTCTCTTTTGTTGTATTTAATCTTGCTTTAGAAGCGTACAGCCACCACAGTTTAACTGCTGATGTAAGTCAGACAGACAGCGTCATCGACTTACCCATCTTGGCTCCCAGCTTTCGGCTGCAAGAACATTGCTATGTAAGTTCAGCATCCTTTGCATTAGATAAGTGTTTATCTCGTTCCTACATTTAAACCTGTAAAATAGTTGAAATCACCCTTGATTGTCTTACCCATGGTTCACCAAACATGCTCTTTAAAACGGAAAGCAAGGCATCATATGCATTCAGACAGGCAGGAATTTTTCATTGAAAACAGTCTTCCCGTGTCTGCCCCTGCATTCACTCCACTTGTGAAACTGTTTTCACTATCCAAAACCCCTTGATGCACAAGGCAATTTTTGTGAGCATGGTGGCGGCTTTGTTTGGGGTCGGTTCATGTTAAAGGAATTGCGTATTTTCAAAACCCTCCTCCTTACTGAGAGCATGCCAGATAATTAAACTGAAGCTCTTACTTTTAAAACCTAATTTACTTTTGAAAATATATGCTGCTGGACTATTTTTAGGATTTTTCTTATGTGGGCCAGCGGAAATAGGCTAGCCAGGTAACACGGGGGCTTACAGGCTGCACTGAGCAGTCTGTAAAGCTGAACACCATGAATTAATAAAACAACGGAGAAAAAAAATTCCTTTCAAATGAGGAATCAGTATCTGCAGTGAGGTACTGATACTGATCTTCAGTTTTGAAAAAGCTTATTTTTAGCCAAAATAAATCTGGGCCTAGAGCTTTGACTCAGGAGTTTCTTTAATTTGCTACCAAATGCAAGAGCTGCTCCTGGTGTTTGACAGGCTGCCCTCATCACTAAAATCAGTGGGAATGTTGTCCAGGCAAGGACTACAGCATTGGGTTTAGCAATACCTTTGAGACACCTTGCATCATACATCACTCCACACAAAATGTATGCTGGAGAACTGAAATAACACCAGTAGCACAGGGATAATTGTTCTGAAGTATTGAGGTTTGTGACCCTTACTTTATAAACATCAAGGGAAGTAACAGCATCAGAGGTACCTGCATCTAGCCCCTAGTAGTTTTGCTCACTGTACTGCAACCCAGAACAAAATAATCTGTCTACCCAGACTTACAGTGAATGATTCAGTGAAATTCATTTCTGTGATACACTGGCATATAAAAAAAATGCCCTGGTATTAAAAAAAAAAAATAAAATCTTATCCTCCACAAAAAGCATCTCAATGGGTACCCAAAATGACTCTGACCCCTGAAATCTCTCTCCTTTCTGTTGGCAGCACTTCCACCAAAGGGCTGCCAGCCCATCATCAGTCCCCAGGCATCTATCTGGCCCCCCTCACTGGCAGCAGCTTCCTTGCTACCGGCCATATCCTCTGATTTGAGATGACAGAGGAGCAAAGACGCTTCACCGGGGGACAGGGACCTGCAGCCTGGGGAGTGCATATGGCCCAGTCCCACAACCTCTACTTTTCCAAATCCCTGCCAGGTGACATCCCAGAGAGGTGCTTGCAAGGCTTGTTCAACCCTCTGCAAGGAAAAGTCGACCTTCCAACTTCAGCTCCTTGTTGGCAGCCAAACACAATACATTAGCAAAGGCACTACAGCCCAGCAGTGTTTATCCAAGACTACCACAGGGCCAGAGAAACTGCAAAACACTGCGGGATGCAAAGTTTCCTCCAATTATTTGACCGCCTGGAAAATGCAAATACATTCACCATACCTCTGCTGCAGCCCTGGCCCTCTTCACTTCCCCCACCTGGGAGCAATATTTCACTGCAGTGCAATTTAAAAGCAGGGTGGTTTTATTAATTTTAAAAGCCTCAGACTCTCGCAGGTCCAGGTGCTACTCCACAGCACTCGAGGACAGAAATCCGGTCCTTGAAGAGGCCTCTTCTCTAATCTTCTCGGGGGTTCCTGTTTGCCCACTCACTCACAAGCCTGTCCTGACACCCTTATGGCCATGTGAAGTCCATGTGCTGTTCACATGAGCAAGATCTATCCACACAAGGGCTCTGGGAGTAGGCTGAAAATTTGCTGACCCAAAGGTATTACCTGTCTCTCCTGGCTCTGCTGCAACGCCTCCGTGCACTCCTATCTCATGGAGAGCATCCCACCTCCCACACATCCTGCAGCACTGATCCCTCCCTGCACTTTCACTTTCCGCTGCCTTACAACACCAAGGAAAAAGAGCTTACATCTGCCTCCTGTGCTTACATGTATCTTTTGGAAGACCCCAGTATCAACATCCATTACTGCCTTAAGCACAACAGCAGGAAGAGCCCAGTCCCCAAGCATCACGCCAGCAAAGTTCCCACCAAGCAGATCTGTTATGCTCACTGACAACAGCTGGCCACACACCACCATGCATATAGATTTACACCAGGTCTGCATGACAGCCACCTGGACCAGAACCTGGCCCAAACATTTTTGAACAAGTAGAATGCCATTTAACACAATGCTTGTAAATGGCCTGGAAGTGACTAGGATGAACAAATCCTTCCTCCCTTACCCACCTCTGCCAGCTTGGTTCAGCACAGGCAAGATCACCTGTCCTGAGGCCTGTTGATACAAGCAGTCTAATTTTCTTCCTGTTCCTTACTAGCAATCCAGTATCATTCAAATCAAAGCTGATTTCCTTTCCTTATCAGTGATAAGCTAAGAGAATCCCCATGGGAAACTACAGGTATCCCAAGCACCTTCTCAGCCCCAAGCTCATCCAGGTATTTACCACAGGATGCCAACAGCCCTCTTTATCATATTATACAAACCCCTGGTTGCTTCCAGGAACAGTTACGCTAAAAAAAATGTACTGCTTACTACGAACAAAGTGTAAGAATCAAGGAAGAGAATAAAATACCATCAAGAGGAAATGGCCTCAAGTTGTGCCACGGGAAGTCTAGATCAGATATTAGGAAGAATTTATTTACTGAAAGAGTGATTAAGTACTGGGACTGGCTGCCCAGGGAAGTGGTGGAGTCACCATCCCTGGAAGTGTTCAAAACACATGTAGACACGGCACTTCAGGACACAGTTTCATGGTCATGGTAGTGTTGGGTTGATGGTCGGACTTGATGATCTTAGAGGTCTTTTCCAACCTTATTGATTCTGATTCTAAGATGACAGGCATCACTTGAATGGAGCCCCAGAAAATGGTCATGTCCCACAGGCCATGCTGGGTGACTTCCTCCCCACCCACAAGCTGCCAAGGTAAGGGGGTGTGATTATTCAAAAGCATCAGTTTAGTATAACAGGTTAAATTCATTAAAATAACCAAGACAAGCCTCTGCAGCCTCAGCAAGGTTATGAGCGTTAAGTGCCTGTGCCCCATCCATGCTGCTGAAAGGATCCATACCAAAAATGGCTCCTTGCTCTCCAGCTGCTCCCAGAAACATGCCCCTCACTCCTGCTATTAGAACAAGCCTACAGCTGCCTTCTCACTAACCCATTTTACCCGATCAGTGGCCTCCTCTCCTCTGTTTTTACAGGAGAGAGATGTGGGTTAATGGAAAGTAAAAGGAGTGACTGATGACCAGACTTATCTCCTCACAGCCTACAACAGCAGGACTGCTCTACTGCCTTCTGGGAAAATGGAAGCTCACGTGCTGACAGACAAATGTGGCCATGCCAAGCCCACTGACAGAAACTCTTTGTTGTAGGAAATCCCTGAAAGCAAGGATATATTGAGAGCCACATTTGGGTCTTTGGATGGCATAGTCTTCTCTTTTGTCTGTCTTTCTTTCAGGCTGTCCAACTGAACACCTCTGGCAAAGTAACCAGAGGTTAAGCTGGTGGCCCAAGCTCTAGGGGTAATTTTTACTTCCTCTGTATGTCTTTCTTTTAAAAGCCTTTAAAATACTTATCAGGTGCATAACAATTATAATTACAGATTTATATGGAGATGGTGCATTAAGTTGCTTCTGGTCAGGAAGAAAACAAGGACAAGAGCTAAGGAAGAAAAAGCCCCTACTTTTTCCTTACACCTTGCTGAAGCCTCCTATGCCTGGAGCAAAGGAAAACACTGTGTAGACAGAGTCATGGGTGGAAGCGCTGGGACAGAGGGACTGGCAGGACAGCACTGTTGCCAGGGCTGGACACAATGGCCCAGTCTGGGAGACAGAGAGGCAGCAGCAAAGTGTCAAAACTGGTAAGAGACTGGGAAAGTGAAGAGGCAGTGATTTACGCCATGAAGATCATACAGGAGATTTGTGAGACAAGAGTATTGGAAAAATTAGCCCACAACACTGAGCAGGTGCTCGTTTCTCTGCCCAGCAGCTAGTGCTAATAGTCGCTGTTAAAAAAGGTAATGGGAGCAGTCTACCATCTACCAGGCTCCAAGCATCCATCTAGGCTCCTGCAAGTCCGCAAAATGCCAATCTGCTCGGGGGTGCAGACGGTGGCAGCTCTGCTGCTCATCATCCCCGCAGCAAGAGAGTGCATCTCAGTGAAGAACTCCCTCATCCATCCCTTGCTTTTTCCATACAGCCTCTACTGGGTCAGCAACAGAGCTATTTTGGATGGAAGCTGCTAGTTTCGGTGAGCTGTCTGAAATGAGCCACCGCTCTTTTTGCACTACCCCCTGGCCAGAGGAAATTACTCCAGGCAGAGGATTTAATTCCCGGCACCCACGCACTCTAGGAAACAGCTCTCTTCTCCTCTGGTGTCATGTAATCAAGTGTAGCTTTTTCCTTTCACACCTTCATTGGGGTAAGGTGGGGGGAAGACCATAAAGCCTTCCTCTAACTTCTGAGAGAGGAGAACCAGGTCCCTGTCCAGGACAAGGGAGAAAAGTCTCAGGCTTTAAAAGTCCCCAGCTGGTGCACCGTGAGGTATTTACTCTGGACAACGTGGAAGATTCCTGACTGACAACCAACAGCTTGGTTCAATATGCACTGCACAAATGTCACACTAACCATGGTGTCTTTTTCACTTGAAGTAACTTTGAGCAGCTACGGAAGAGAGAGCATTTGCAGTAGCATTAGGAAAAGGTGCCAAGTGTCCCTAATGCTCACCTGCACCTTGTGTCACCAGCTCACAGGAGGAATGAGAGACTACATGAAGCTTGTTACCACTCAAGCAAAGAAAAGCTAGGAACCCAGTGCGCTGATAGAATTACACTGTTATTTCCTTGACACGCTCCTTGTGTATATAGTCATACTTCCCAATCGTAAGTCCAAAGTCTCATTTACATCAGAAACTAAGTGGTATAGCTGCAGCTCTAAAACTCCCTAGCGTGGCCAGGACTGTAACTGCTATTACGGTACTTTCCAACATGACAAAGGGAATAATCATATTGGTGTACATCATCTTTATGATTATTCTGGGTGTTTCTGCTATAACCATTTCTGGAATTTTTAAAAATTTTTTTCTACATTATACTCATAATTGAAATGAATTATATGAAAGAAAATGTCGAAAGGAAAACAAAGTTTCATCAGCCAATCAGTCAAACAGCAACTTCCCCCTGGGTCTCTACTTCCCAGTCCCACCACCGACCCTCACCTCTCACAAGGAAATGGAGGTCTGCAATGAGTGTACACATGCCAAGTGTCTTGTCTGTCTCACTGCCAACACCAGGTGTTCAAGCAACCCACCCCGTTCCAGGGAAGGGGCACAGTTTCCCCACTGCCATCCCAGCTCCCACCAGTATCAGTGGCCACAAGCCATGACCAGGCACAACCTTCTGCCCTTTGGGCAGGTGACTCTCCCTCCCATCTGAAGAGGGTACTACTGTACAACTTTAGAGAGGCTGTGG
The DNA here is from genome assembly GCA_013400335.1 of Eurystomus gularis. Classification (NCBI taxonomy): domain Eukaryota; kingdom Metazoa; phylum Chordata; class Aves; order Coraciiformes; family Coraciidae; genus Eurystomus; species Eurystomus gularis. Next base: position 4,229 of record VZZY01024820.1, on the reverse strand, counting down.
AATTTTGCTTCGGAGGTTGTCAGGTAAGAGAATCAAGCAAAAATACACATCATTTGTTGCACTGCTACTGATGTCAACCTCTGGGACTCAAGCACCCAAAAGCAGATGGGAAAAATATAACAGAAAAGACCCCCAAGTATAACCTACACATAAAAACCTTCAAACTGTCTTCCATCTTTTTTAACCAGGAAAAAAAAAAAAAGATTGAAATATAATGGGGGAAAAGGGATCTTCTTAAAACTGCAGTTAAAAAAAGCCCAAGAAAAAGGCATGAAATTCCATTTATGCCCAAATACTCCTCTATCACCCCAGCTAAAATAAGTTTTAGATTGATTTTCACACTGCCCCTAAAGCCATAACAGCTTCTTGAATGGTTCAATTACAATAGAAAGCAGAGGAGTAACACAGGTAATGGGTACATTCAGTAGTAAGGGAAGGGAATGGTCTCTCTATACACACACGTATGATACACACGCATCAGAACTCAAAAGCATGAACTGATTCGGTTAAGCTGTGCTAATATATTGGTATTGCTCATTTGCTTGGAGTCCCTCTAGTTTGCCTGGATTAGGGGAAGAGGCTGAGGTTAGCCGACATGTGTCAGCCAAGCCTGACCTAATCCTGTGTTTCTTTGTAGTTGTTGTGTCTTCCTCTCTAAATAATAATAAGAATAGGAAAAAACCACAGGGACACAGTTGGGTTCCAAACAGCTGTTTTTAGTAACTGTACACAAACAGACAAGGCATAGTTGCACACACCAGCTCCTCCACAGAGCGATTCCTGGCTCCCCTGTGGCCCCTGCCCTTCCTACCACCTGTCCTGCCACAGAAGGAGACCCCCAAGACTGAAACACGAACAGCCCACTTTCTAAACTATATTAATCGAGGTGTTGTCTAATACCATTCCTCCACCTGGTAAAAGAGGACCTTTATGATACAGCGTAGGTGACTTTAAGCTACTTGGACCTGCCATCCAAGCATCCTCTGTGAAAATGAAATACAGGGACTTACTCCTATGATTTGTACCAGATCCAAGAACTGGGGAAACTTCCTAGTCATCTCAAAGCAGCTCTCGTGTCTGGCCTAAAAGTAGGGGTTTGATGAGCAATAAAGAAACTAAAATAATGGAGCTTAAACCACAGAGGTACCAGCTTTTACTGCCTTCCATTGAGTACACAATATTTCGCTCCCACTATTTCAAGGGAAATAACACTCCACGCGACTGTTACAGGATGTAAAATGTGTACGACGCTGTTCAGACGGAGCTTGTAATTGAAATATTTGAGTGCCAATGAAATCCCAAACGTAAAGTTTTTAATTTTCATTCAACCATGACATTAAAATTCTGGTTGTGCTGGGGGAAAGGGGAGGGAAATTACTACCTCAGAGTGCTGTTAAGGTCTGTTCTTTCTGACTTAGTAACTGGGATAAGCTTAGCCAAGATGCCAGCAGCTGCGGGCATACTCCAGTGGGCTTGCTCCCAACGCCACTGCCTGCTTCTCCTTTGCCATCCCTACCCCCATCCCACATAAGAGGTTACCGAGAAGCCTATCAAGAAGATGTGGCCTGCTGCCTGCAACACACGGAGTGCCACCACCTTCATCCATGTGCCTTCAAGCCCGCACAAGGAATGAGCAGGCACCTGTTGGAGAGCAAGGCTCCTGTTGAGGCAGCTGTCCAAGCTCAGGCCAGACATACTGGAGACAAGCCCAGCAGGCTGAAGCACCCACCAAAAGAGCCAGCTCAGACACCTTTTTTCGTCTGAAGGCACATGACCATCATTTATAGGAAGGAGAAGGTTATCTTGCAATACTGATCTTGTTCAGCAGCTTCCAGGATGACTGGGTATGACGCCAGGCTGAAAAACCTCAGCTGAAACCACTAAATGCTCTGCACAGCTGATGGGGAAGCCCTGAAAGGCTGGTTTGTGTCTCACAGATTCTCAGGCCATCTTCCTGAACACTCATGTTCACAAACTATATTAAAGCAATCTCAGACTCCATTATGTATAAATTCATGTTCCCTGTGTACTTGTATCCCGTGATCTTCATGGGTTGCCTGTTTCACTGTTTGGACAGAATTTCATGTGCAAGATTTTTAATGGTTTGACATTTGCCTGCCAGAGAGATGCCATCTCTTCCCCCAAAACCGCCTGTAGATAAGGTATTGCTAGGGGGTCTGCTTTTGTACTGCTTTCCTTTCCCCTCTCTTCACGCAAGTCACATTGGTCATGGAATCTCCTGAAAAGACCCCACCACCACTTCTAATCCACATCTGATGAATCAAATCCATCAATTTTGGTGCCTGTGTCCAAGGGCTACCCAGATGGAGAGTGGCACCCTGATTTATCAAACCTCCAGTGCAGACTCCTTTCTACACTCCAGGGTGCAAGACCTGACTCTTCTCCTAGAGTAGCACACTGAGAGGTGAGAAGTCTGCTACCTATTAAGTTGCTTTATCGTAGTGTTTCTAGTCCCGAGTGCAGAGGAAGGATGAACTTGTGGTCACACCGCTATATAGGGCTGTAGCTTCCAGCAGTCCTAGTCTCCTACCACAGATTGCCCAAATAGTTTCAAGCTGGTCAAATAATCTCTTACATCAAATTTCCCCACCTTTTAAGTGCCTGAGAAGGAAACACTTCCAACCAGCCATGGAGCATTCAGACATCAAAATGGTGAGGACTATGTAAACAGATACATATCTCACTGGTGAAGAGACAGGCTGATGGTTTAATGGTTTATAATGGCTGTTTTAGTTGCCATGAAAGTACTTAAGAGTATGCAACGCGTCCTTGGATTACATCTAAATAAACATAAACAGCAATAAAAGATGGCTTTTATTACAAGAAGGCCCAGCTCTTGCTTGCACCTGTAGCTCTGAATCTATATAACAGGATGCCAGCCTCTGTATAATAAGATGCTAAAAAGCAAAACAACATTACGGTCATTTGCATAGAAAGCATAATGACGCAGGGAGAGAGGCAAAACAAAATGGACAACTTGCTAGGGTCTGATCTGAACATCTTAGGAAAAAAGCCATTTGCTCGACTCTCGACAGCTACCAAGGAGATTTGTGCCAGGTAAAGCTACAACAAAATGGAGACGAAAACTCCAGCTCGCGTCCCTGGAAGGAAGGTAAATAAGGGTCAGAATGAAGTTCATTTAAAACCACCAGGCTGACAGAGAAGGAGTTAGAGAGAGCCGCAAAACAAAATGAAAGGCTCAGCAGGAGCCTGCACAGCCAGCGCTGCAATGTCAGAAACGCAACACAGTGCCACCTGAAACCCACAGGCACAGCACCAGGACTCGAGGAAAGAAACGGCGGTGGCACTCCTGGGGAAGACATGCTCTGCCTGCAACGGCGCTCGAATAAAGCGCAAGGGTCCTGCAACGCATGCCCCTGACCACAGAGGCATTTCGAGGGGAGGTTCAGAGGAGCCTCTGGGGAGGACATCCACGGCTGAGTAAAGCCATCGGAGGAATGTAACGGAGCCGCATTTACACCGGGGAGGAGGATGTGCCCCTTCCTTTCGCTGCTGCTGCTTGGCATCCTCCTTTGGGCCTCCTACGGGAGAGAAGGTGTCTTTGACACAATAGATAATTAGCTGTAACGCATCCTCCGTGGCTGTAACAACTTAACGGGGCTCATCCACAGACCTGATCTCGGCTTCCAGTTATCCTTGTTCTCCCAGTTTCCCCCCAATATTTGCATCTCAGCTTGACAGGTACTTTGTATTTAAGCTTAATAAAAGTGCTAGCATGTGCCTGTGCATGCTTAGAAGAAGGTAGGAGGAAACCATCAGATTTTAACTCTGGCTTCCCGAGACGCGACTCGTTCCGTTCTCCCTTCCCTGACAAACAGAGGGAGCTGAAATAAGAAACGTCAACTTTAGGATCCTGCTCGACCGAATGGTAACTCATTAAAAATATTAGACTCTTCTTTGAAAAAAGAAGAAGAAGAAAATAATCCCCAGGAAGCTGATGCATCACCGTGTTGCATCTGTGTCAAGCTCTGGGTAAACAAGCAGCAACACGAATGAAATCTGTCCAGAAAGACTGCATTTCAGCGCCAACCACGCAACCTCCGGCCAAACCACCGCCTGTCTAACAAAGTTTGATCTCGCTTGCGAGCGCTCAGCTGCGCTCCTGCCGTTTCCTGTGGAAAACTGAAGCTCTGAAGGCCGCCGGTCACCCCGCCGCCGCCGCCGGCACCCCGGTCCCCGAACCGGCA
>VZZY01024818.1:0-12026 GCA_013400335.1 Eurystomus gularis | reverse complement strand
AAAAGAGGTTAGAGTTAGTTGATCAGCAGAGTTGATAACAGTTCCAGGGCCATACTGAACACAGTTCATCCCAGTTTGGTCAAACTGGGTTTAGAAATCAAAGCTGTCTCTTGAACTGCTTGATGCAATGTGCCTCCAACACAGACCTCATCTCACCATTTCTCCTCTGCACACACACTTCTAATCCAGACCCACATGTCCATGCTCAGAAAGGCCTTTCTTGCATTGATTATTCAGACACATGGAAGTCTTGACCTCCTATGTCTTGAGGCAGTCAGTCCTTCCAGATTACTTATCACTTGTAAGTTAACGGAGAAGAACTTTGTGAAGTGAACCATCTTCCTCCGTGAACAAGTCTTGCTTTTGTTTTTGTTCCCCCCACCTCTGTGATGTAAATAATTGCCAAGATAACCCTCTCCCTTCCATGTAGGGTTATGAGAATCATGCTGAGAATCACAGCATTATCATGATCTTCATACTGTATTTTCCCATTTTACTTGGCGTATTTACCTTACAAAGTATCAGCTTGCAAAAAGACACCAACTGCTCATCAACAGTTAAGTCTTTACCAGAAAAGAAAATTGAACTACTGGAATTCTAGGACAAAGCACCTAGAGGAAATTATATATTTGTAAAATTTGCTTAGTAAGGAGTCCATTCTTATCGCTATTACAGTACAAGAAACTAATTAGAAGAAAAAAATGTGCACAGGACATTTATTATCTGAGGCTAATCATGCAAAGAGTTTCAGGTGTAAATTTACATATAAAAATAACATTTTTAATTTCTTTTAGCTGAAATGTGCATTAGAGCCTAAGTAATAATGCCCTAAAACAGAATTCAGAGATGAGCAATTAGTTCATAAGTTATTACAATCACTCTAAGCTCACCAACTAACAAATACTACACTGTTAACCTCTTAAATAGAGACTAGACATTGTACTAAACAAACCAGGAAAACAGTGTTTTGCAAGCGATGATTGCTGAAGATGTCTTTCCTGCAATAGAAGGAAAGCAGATGACTGCAAAAGAATTCTATCTGTGACTGAAACTATCCATGATGTCTCATACATATTGAGAAACCCACACCAAAGTGATATTACAATCATTTGTAACACATGGGAAAAGCTAACAAATTAAACCATATGCACATATTTGGATGTCCATGCACCGCAGTTTTGTCCATCTGTATAATGTTTCTGCTTTGGTATAGACAGAGAGAAGTAGTTGTAGCAAAGAAGAGCTGAATTATGAGACAAATGCTATATTAAGATATTTGTAAAAGCCATATCTGACAAGGGGACACAGACAGATGCAAAGTCAAATTAATTTCCCAAATTCCTACAACTGAGGAAGTAGTAACTATGCTTACATATTAATGAATATTTCCTTGCATTTGAAATCAAGGCCACCTCTAAGTCCATGTAGACTGAAGCTCATAATTCTCCATCCTCCTGAGACTATAGGCAGATTTCCTTTTATGAATCCAGCAGTATGAGACAAAGAAATTATTAATTACAGCTACTTTTTGCCAATCTCTGTGCTGAAGGTTGGCACTTTCAGTGACCAGCTCATTTGCCTAAGCCAACAGGTACATTAACCTCGCATATCAAAGATGAATCAGGGTGGAGAGCACTACTAAAAACTGTAATGGTAAGTTTATCTTTTCCATTACTGCAGCCAAGTTGGATTAAGATATCTGCCAGTGCATTAATGTAACAAAGGACTGAATTAATGTTCAGAGGATTTTACAGGAAAATCATTTACACCTATTTTGACAACAACTTTTTTGGAAAGCATGACCCAGCAACTGACAGATTTTAATACAGCTCATATTTATCATTCTTATAGGTCACTTTGCTGTGCAGATACATGCAATATATGAAGGGCCAATGATGGAAAACATAATCAAATTAGTAGTTACATTTACAGTTCTTGCTCAATAGGACTATTTTGGATGACCGACACCTGAGTAAATCCAGGCTGCATCTCTCAAAAAGAGACATTTCTCTTGTTTTCAGAATGTCTTATCTCCTTCACATATTGTTATATCCACAATGCCAGAACAAAATCCTAAGGCCAGTATCACTCAATAAAAGCACTAGAAAATGCAACGTTTCTAAGTTAGAAATGTACGGCTTTTAGATAATAAAATCAAGAGAGCTATCAGTTACTAGTGCATTTTCAGAGAGTTAGGTATGTCTCATGGAAAGGTAATATGCAATTCTTCTTCAAGAAGAGCATGACACAGATACTTGCCCCAAATTAGCCTCAGAATAGTGTCAATCACCATTTTTAACCAGTCCTTTCTTTCGGGGAAGTCAAGGAGATGTAAAATTTAGGATAGTTTCAGTTTCCACCTTCTGATATATCAGGTAGACAATTAGAAAAACTTGCCTTTTTCAATAATTTCTCTCAGATCTAGACTAAATCTTACCCACAGAGATCTTAGTGAATGTCAGTCAGGTTCAGTATTTAAGCAAATCTTTGTCATTCTCTTATTTACCAAAGATGTTCACTATTACACCTGGACTTTGAATGTCCAAGAACTACAAAGTTTAGTTCTTCAGCTAATTGTATCTACCCTTAACAAGGCTACAAGAAAAAGCTAGCTGCAATTATGGTCTGCTGGTCTCACTGATTTGTTTTCAAGTGCTATATAAAATTATAATAGTGCTGTAAATTCATATTTCCAATAGATTAGAACAGACTTTGAAAGACTTGGTGAGTGCTGACAATTTTGGCATATTCATAATTAAATCAGCAACTGAAACAACAAAATTACTTCCAGGAACTTACTCTAATAGCATTTAACTTACTCTATTAGATGTTGAAACTCATATTTGCACTATGGGCAAATGTCCTGGATTGAAAATTTGGTGTGGTGAGGTTAGAAATCTCCCTCTGGCATGAAACTACAAACATGATAGAGACTACATCAGTGAAATGCTGAGGTATCAGCTCACGCAGAACTGGTCAGGAAAAGGCAGTGACCAGAACTGCCTGTGTTCCAGTGTTTCCGAGACTTTCAGAAATACTTGGCAAAAATAAATTTACAACCACCTATCAGAACCTAATGGTACTACAGAAGAATAGCAGTAATGACTATTACAATACTTCCATCAACTTTAATGACTCTTGCTATATATATGGAAGCAAATATTCTACTATGTGCCTCAACTCCCAGCTCATGCTGGTATGAGCTAACTAAAATTACTTCTTTGCTTTTTAAAACTACTAACCAACTCTGATATTTCATTTTATTGAATTTTTATGACCAAACTAATAAGATAATTTACATCTCAGTTACACCACCTACCATCAAATTACTCAACCAGCAGAGGCAAAATGCTAATTAATTTAACTGTCTTAGATCTTGCACCTATGGTAACTCTCTTATTTAGTAGATCTAAAAAAGATATTTTTAAGGAGGCATGTTTCTTTGCAATTTAAAAGAGTGATACCATAATTATTACTGGCACAAAACATATAGAGCTAGAGATAATTCTAGAAGAAAACTGAAATTGTCAGGGTTTGTACCAAGAATAACTTTTTCTCCTGAATTTTCCAAGAGTAGAAAATTACAAATAAGTTCACATTGACAGCTAAAATGCCTCAGATAATAACCTTCCTCTCCCAAATCCTAGACACCCATTTTTTTAAATCAAACTCCTTTTTTTTTTCGGCATGTCTCCACATTATCAGGAGCCAGAGAGTATCACTATTACAATGCAAAGAGAATTTCTTAAATTTTCACAGCTTTTCTGAAAACAGAACTATATATGAATCTGAAGGAATAGTCTATAAGAATTATCTTGTTCTATGCCTTACTATGACTTTAAAGATCAGATAAACTTTAAAAATAAAACATCCTCATTGTTAATTGTTGCTTCAAGCAAAGTTACCTCTTAAGTCCTTAAAGTTTGCTCACAGATTACTGTCTCGCATATAACAGCAAATGCTGTATTATTAATTTTGTCTTCCATACGTGACATACCAGAGGTACCTGTATTAGCAATCTGTCCCACACATTCCCTCAGTATTTTCCCTGAAAAAGTAATGAGAGTTCGCTATATCACAAGCAACGTTTATTAATCACATTAACATCAAAATATATATTATTATTATTGACTGATATCTGTTAGTAGAACCTCTTAAAGATCTAAAATTAGAGCAGTCTGAATCAAGGCCCACCCCACACTTCTCTGGGAGTCTCTGTGCCGTTCAACTAGTTCTGCTGTCATCCGTAAAGAAGTCTCTCCCTCTCTATGGGGTGGTATGGGAAAGATATGGAAGAAAGTGTTTATTAGAGAACCATGGATTTATGAGGAAGAATATAAAGCCCTTTAAATAGTGTTCTCTCCATATTCCTGAGTACTCAGTTTTGAGTACCTTGCAGATTCTTGTGAGGGAAAGGACTGCTATTTCAATTACCTGGAATACACTTTTTTTGGCATATCCCTGTATTTGGACATAAGCCATGATATCAACCTATATCTTTTATAAAGTAAAAGGGACTCTCCTGGGATTTAAATTTTAAAACTTGGGTAAATATTAATGAAGTGTTTCTCAATTATCATATTCAACCTACAGATACCATCTGCTGTGTATGGATCACACAGAACAGACTGTTGCATTCATTTTTCTAGACACTGACAAAAACAAGGAGGTTTGAAGGTTAGAAACAGCTGGACCCAGTAATGGAAACTCCCTGCCTTTTCTTAGATCTGCATGTAAACATCTTGCTAAGTGTGAAGACTGTGACAGCGTTCTTTTAAAATCACCACCGAAGAGTGCATGGATCCGGGAGCCGTTACAAATGGCAACAGCAGCACAAGTTTCAACTCTGCAAGAACAACTCTCGTGGAAGTGGAGGCGGGCAGCATATGTTTCAGAGTTACATCATTACCAACCTTTGAGTACTCCTGTGGCTCTTAGGGATTTGAGAGAGAGAGAGAAAGAAAAAAAGATTTGGCAGAGAATAGACAAAACTACCGTCTCCACACTTAAGTGGAAACCAAACTCAATCCCTTCTAGGCATTTGGTTTTATTAAAGCAGAAGCTAATAATCCACTGTTCAAAGCAGACCTTCCCCCGGCTTATCTCCTGCTGTACAGATCCTGCTCAGAGCTCACATATTAGATACTTCCTCTCAAGACAGCCAATACTACTTTTCAAATATATGGATGGATTAGAAATCTCTTGACTCAGTCAACCAGCAATGTACACTGCCAGCCTTTTAGACGTTTTACATAACCACTTTAAGAATCAGCTCACTTCTTGACCTCTACATACAACCTGGATAAATCTATTAGAATACTTGCAACGCAAAGTAACTGTTACAGTCCATTTTTCTAAACAATCTGAGATAATGAACTTGAATCTATCAGCCTAAATTCAGCTTCCGTACTACTGTTCCCCATTGGGAAATCCACAGTAAACACCAAAGTAAAATACAGTAACCATTTTTTTTAAATTGTGAATTATTACAATGTTGTCAATGGTTGAAGAAACTTAAAAATAATCAATTGGTAAAATTTTTAAAAAATATAGTTGTTTCCTGTGCATTTAGAGCTAAAAATACCCACAAATATACAAACAACTCATAAAAATTAGAATTATTATTTAATTAATGAACAATGAATATTTACAAACAAATTGTAATTTGGCTTTTGAAAGCTTCCAGTTTCTTAGATGGTTCTTTTGAACTGTTAAAATGCTTTGTAAAGTATGCTTTCTAAATCCCAGAGAAATACATAAATGAATAATTACAGCACACACATTCGCTGTCTCCTTCTATGTGAAATGAGTAGTGTTAACTCTAGTCAAATAACTTTAGCTGGAATTTTTCAATAGTAGTATCTGCTGCAGGGAACCAACTGTATGACCTTTAGGTTACTTTTAAACAAATAGTTCTGGAGATCAAACTAATGTAGTCTCTAAACTCACTGAGAGTTTATCTTCCCTTTAGTCTTCTAAGACTTCAGTTGCAATGATTTTCATATACCTTTATACCACCAATTGAAATTAAGCAGCATATTCGTTTTTAAAAGGTTGAAGAACAGTCTTCAGAGAGTAACAGACACTGGTCCCTCCCTTCTAGTGAGGATAATGATTAAGAAAGTGCCAGAGATACGTTCATATTGTCACAACTACATAGTCATTGCTTACTCTGATTAAAATAGAAGAGTAAAGATCTGGATTCCTTTTTCAGTAGGCCAAACCATCTGAAATAGTTAGGGTTTTAGCCTGAAGTAAAAATGTCAACTAAAATTGTGTAACTTAAAGCAAGAAATTTCTGAGTTAATAGCATTTTACAAGCTTCAGCACAGCATTTGTTTTCGAATCAAATCAGTAATCTACTAGTTTTATATACATACTTGAAGTTCCTGATTCAGATGTTGTTTGAGAATGTTTTTATGTGTTGATAAACTTGCTGCTTATTGTAATTATGCCATTTAATTATTATTTGCTGTTTCAGAAGCTGTGCATACTATCCATGGAAATCCAGCAGAAAAGAACAGCCAGCTGCTTCAACTCATGTTCTAGAGATGAACAATGTATTTGAACTTCACTCCAGGATTTTTAAATAGTATTCTGATCACAGGAGCACAGCAATACTATTTTGAAGAAGGAGGCATATTGATACATTTTGTGAGAGCAGTAGTACCCCTGCCAAAGTAGTCTAAAGTAAAAGACACAGCTTCCTGTTATATAGATGGACAAATTTAATAGGAATGGAATAAATAAAGATTCCTTTTTCCTTTTTCTTCACATTTCACCAGGAAAGCAGTGAGTTCTCACTACTCACTAACTCACATTAATCCCTGAGGGGAAAACCAGTGGCAGTACCACTGATTTTCTTGGCAACTCAGGGAAATGGCAGGACAGGTTTAAAGGCCATACTTCTGCAGAAAAATTCACAGATCACCACCTATAGGAGCCTCTAAACATAGTTTGAAAAATTAAACTTATGATAGCTACATTTTTTTGAGAAATTCTCACTGTTATCTTTTAGGTTCTTCTAATTGTTATTTTAAAACAAACAAACATACCACAAAACCCCAACCCTACAGACTGTATATGCAACCATGTTTTGTCTTAAGATAAACTCTAGCACCAGCCACTGATTAGAAAGACAATCATCACAGAAGTATATCCAGGGACAGAGTTCAAAAATTCAATTTTCCTTTCAGTGGCGTTCCTTTAATACTTAATTCTCTAAGCCATATAATCTGTACACCAGATACCATCAGCGGGCAAATGTTTTAAAAATAACTTTTTCTGTGGAATTCCTGTTTAATGGTTGAGCAAAAAAACCCCTCTTGTTTTGATTCATAAGCCACAGGGCTAGCAACAGCAGTTACAGGCTAAGTGACATAGTAGTTTAATTATACAAGGCTACTGTCTTTCTTCACTTAACAGGTTTTTTTTCATATATATATATATATGACCACTCAACTAGCATAGATGAAATACTTCTCTCATTACTTGGTTTAGATATAACCTTATATTTTTGTCCAATGGTAGTTAGGGAGAGCTCAGCTATCATTTTGTGATCTACATTAGCTCCCTGCTGTATATCACACAACTGATTCACGTGTCTGTAGGGAAGAGAGGAGGTAGTTAGCAGCTGCTGTATATTGATTAAAAATTTTGACTCACATTCTAAAACTTCTAATAATTTACCCTCTTTTTGAACCCCTCCTCCTCCTCTTCTTTTTTTTTTTTTTTCCCCTAATGGGCTATACAAATATGTTCTGATCTGAATTATTTGCCAAACTGTTTCTAGTTAGAGTGATTAATAATTATCACTTTCCCAAAGCTTTTCTTCCACAAACCATGTTGCCATGGTTCTTTTACAAAATGGTACTTTTTATGCTACCAATTGTTATGAAAGCATATTCTAAAAATTGGTCTTAGGACATGATTCATAACTTCAGGTTACTCAGTTTCTAAGAACATGATCCAAGTATCCGTCATGTATAACAAAATTCAAATTACAATTTAGCTTAGGATTTATGAAAAATTAATGTACAACAGCTATGAAAACAGTGTGTCACCATCTTCAACTGCCAAGTTACATAAACACAAAATATTCTTAACTATATGCTTTTTACTTTTAATTAAATAAATAATGAAAAAGTTAATAAAGGAGACACTGACATAATCTATATTCTAAGTTGGATCTACTTTAACACTGGTTGTATTTGTAACAAGCTCTCTACATTATACTCGTGTACTGACACAATGCAGTTTCCACAAAATGCAAACTCCTTTTAGAATAAACACGACACTGTCTTTTTTGACAGGAAGAGTTACAAAGGCTTGGGTGCTACGATCTATCTATACTAGCAGGTAGCAAGACACAAAAGGAGTAAACAAGTAGAAAGAAACATTTGGCAGACCCAGAATCGACACAGTACAAGTGTCTGTGAATGTTGTGCTTATGAGTCGTTCTCTTTCGCTTCCGTGAACTTAAACACCCATTTATGTTTGAAGAACATTAGATGAGCATCCAGAAAATATGCAGTTAATTTACACCCAAAGAGATGGCTTCTACCTCTACAGTCCCCAGAATATTACTCCCAAGGGCTAAAGATCTGCCATGATTTTTGAAGGAAACTATTTCTTGAGCCAAGTTTCCTTCTATGAGAAAAGAAGTCTCACTGAGTTGGCAAGGGTGTTACTTCTGATCTAAAGCTTATAAATCCATTAGAATGCAAAATCAGTTGTGGAGCTGTTAACAGCACACTGTTATTATCAGCTAAATCTGGAAATGCAAGTCAGAAAAGCATATAAGGAACAGTTCAGTTTGGAACTGGATTGACCAGTCCAATGTAGCCCACTATATGAAGAGAAGAGGAGCCATCCTTTGGACATCCTGTTCCTTTCCCAAAATCCTTCTCTCTTCTTCAGATAGTAGAATGAGAAGGAAGGATGGATAGAAGCATTGGATTCCTACTAGTCCTACTGCTGGGTGATATAAGTGAAACTGCACTAAGCATTCCTAGGAAATTCCATGCGAGATTAAATATTTCTCACATTTAAATTTTTGGCCTCTAGTTCTTGCATGTTGGTCAGCCAAACTGAGAGACTATCACTATCTTTTCAATATTCTTTAGTGAATGATCATATACCTTCTCCATTTTTTCTTTGGCAGACTAAGTTGATAGAGATACTTATACACTTCATACGACAAGGCCTGTTTTCCAGACCACTATGCTTTTAATGGATTTCTTTGATTTTCTTCCAGTACTTCAAGACAATTCTTAACCTCCAAGAACCAGATGTGGGAACATTCTTATACCATTACTACCAGCATTATTTGCTTTATGCTTGTATTTGACCATTCTTTAGCAGTCAAGGACTATAGTAGCTCTTTTTACTGCTGTCACACTGACAGTTTACAGTGGGACATTAGCTAGGATAATCCCAGTCACTTATAATAGAGACAGAAAGCTTTCCCACTCCAAAATGAACTGGTATTCAGTAACAGCAATTCCCTAATAGTAACCACGTGTATTACTTTTTAGTCTAAAATCTCTCTGTCATCTTTAAAATTCATCAATAAAAAAATGTTTTAAATGAGATTTTCCATAGATACCTGAAGAAGAGGTATAGCTACTTTTTCACCTTCTTCATCTTCCTAGAAAGGAATTATCCCCATTCAGGTAAAGAATTTCAGTGCTACATATATTGTGAAAGTATGCTGGATTTTACTGTGAGTCTTTTTCAAAAGTTTTCATACCAAATTAGATTTAAAATTATAGGCATAGTCAAAATGCACATTGAGAATTTATTACACAATAATATACTTTAAATGTAGCTTTTCCTTTTACCATTTTAACAGTATTTTCACATCAGAAAACTATACAATTTGCATTATCATGTAGGACAAAAATCTACACTATTCTTTCAAAATCACAAACTCTTTTAGTCTAGCTTTTGTATTTCTTACCAGCACCAGACATCTCCCTACCACCATACTCACCCAACACCAAGATTTTGAAAACATCATCATCTGTCACAATCTTTCAAGGAAAGAAGAGCAAACCAGAAGTAATATATGAACAATGATATTTTAAGAAATGCTTACTGGTTTGAATTTTCTTCCCCCACATAAATACATTCTGACATGTAAAGTCAACTGGGAAGATTCTTCTACCTTCCCAGCATCTGTTACTGGAAGAAGTAGTCCCCTAGTACTTGTATCACATGTTTTAATTTGCAAAAAATGTTCCTACAGAAAAATACCACACCAGTCATTTCTATTCATAGAACCTGTCACCAGCATCCATTATCAAAATCAGTATTTCTTAGCTGATAACAATTAATGCAGAATACAGGATGTATAGATGATAGAGCAAATATCCATTTACAGAAGATAAGAAAAATATTAGCTCTGAAAACAAAAACCTTACAAAGCATAATTCAAAGATAAATATGATTACAAAACTTTGGAGAATAAAAATAGTATAAATCAAGCAAACATACTAAACAGCTATTTCATCTTTACATCCTTAAGTGATTTAGAACATAAAACTTCTTTAATATGATGTAATCGTTCTTCTAAAATGACTAACAATGTAATTAATTTTTGAGAGAGAAAATATGTATTTATCTAGTAATACAAATATGGTTAAAAACATTCTAATGATTAAGGAAATCTAAATGACAATAACAATTTGGCATGCAAAAAGAAGTATGGTACCAAAAGAGACTTATTATCTCGTGGACTGTACAGAAACTGCTTGAAGTTTTTATAGAATTCAGCATTATATGAGATAAAAAATTAGAAGCATATGTCAGCAGAATAAAAATGTAATTATTCAAATAGGATAAAGAAGACACTTTCAAGCATTCATTTTAGTTCATATCACCGAACTTAAATGAGGTCTTAGTAAGTATTGAGTTTTATTATTCAAAAAGTGATTCTGTGCAGTCACTTAATAAAACTGATTAATACCCTGTGATAGCAGCAAGACCAACAATAAAAATTACAGTTTTATTCTAATGCAGTAGAACAAAATTAAACACTTAGAGTAATTTTACCAGAGCTCTGCATTTCACATCTATCTCTCTTTCTGGTGCTGCAGGTATGCTGTTAATCTTTAAGGAGAACCAGACTTTGCAATTTGAAGAACTTCCTCCTATGTTAAAAAGAAAAAAAAGCCTTACAAATCATCTCATCAGGTGATCAATCCCAGCAACATTCAAACAAATGAGAAATTTGGGCTTTTATCAGAAATGCTAGTCATTGTTCATATTGAGACAAAGCAAATAATGAACTGTTTTAATTGCTGTCAATCAACTGCATTATCTAATCCTTCCTTCTCTGGATTCAAAATAGTAACAAAATCAATATACACACAAATTTATCAGAAATAGTTTCCCAGACTATCACATTGTTTCAGAATTTTAAATATCATTGATTTGAACCTGTTCTTCAACAAAGACAATGCTAAAAAATATTCTGAATTTTTTATTAAAAGCCCATCCACCATAGATTCAAAACTACAAGTTATTCATTAAACAGACCAGAATTTTCAATTAAGTATAATTCATCCTCAAATACATGTCTGAACATACTTAGATTTATACTGCAATGCATTTTTCATCATGTTTTGAGATGGGATGTCCTGAGTTATTGTGATAAGAAACAAGTTAGCATTAAAGACACTGAGAATGCTCAAAGATGGTAAATACATTCATCAAAACATTTGCACATCAATGTTATCCTATTAGATCAGATTTATTATCTATCGTTATCTTATCCCAAGCTCTGTTATCAATGACTAGTAAAAGGTTGGTCAGAATAAACATGCAATAAACTCTTGTAAACCCACATTTAATTACATAATAAACTGATGAGAAATCCGGAAGATTTGAGTCCCATTTTTTATTATCTAATCCAAAAAGGAGACATGGGAAACTCTAATGATATATACAAAAGCTGAAATGCATCAGACTCCCTTTGAATTTTGGAGATTGAAGCCACAGACTATTCACCACACGCATGTATG
>VZZY01024810.1:0-12271 GCA_013400335.1 Eurystomus gularis | reverse complement strand
TTTTTTTCAATGTTTTTACATAACTCGTTAGATAATTTTACTGAACTTTGCAGTTTATACCCTAGAAGATGAAGAAAAATTGTGTTTTCTTGTAAAAAAAAATATGCAGACTGTTTTGGATCAAAATAGTATTGCTTTGTCCATTAATTCATTAGTGGCATAATCAATCTGCTGGCCAAAAACTTAGGGTAGAAAACTTTTCATATTTCTAAAAGAGAAAAGAGCAAACTAGCTAGAAAGATATAATATTAAACATTCCCGTATCATGCAGGGAATTTCTCCTGCATCTAAAGAGTTATCAGCATCTCAACAGCATCTCATGAGTTGTCAGCATCTAAAGGATAGAATAAAACTAGAAGTTCTGGTTGTGTTCTTTTAAAAATTTAAAAAAAAAAAAAAATGTAGAAGAGAAGGCAAAAATGAAAGAGCTGAGAAGTCACCTTGGCTCTTCCAGCTCATTTCTAGCATAGTAAATACAATGGTGATTCCATTTGATAAAAATCACCATTTAATAATTACATTGGGAAATGGATCCAGGAGTACAATTAGGGATAGACACCTTATTATGGATGCAATCTAAAAGCTTAACAAGGTACCTCTGTTCACTTGCAAGTGGGAAAGCCAGACACTTCTGGACAGAATACAAGAGAGCAGCATGCAGAGTGAAGAGAGGAAGAGCTGCTTGTAGAACCACCAAGAACTAGCCCAGAGGGTAGTCTGGGGACAGAGGCCATCAACAACTGCTTCTTAACAATGTTATTCAGGATTTTAGTAAGATGCATTCAACCACTTGGGATCAAATTTCTCAAGTGATTGCATGCCTGTGCTCTAATCTTTTAAAGAACCAAACAGGGCTTATTTTCCTCATTTACAACATGGGTACTTTTAGTTGAGGTGCTGACCTTTAGAATAGCAGCTGGAGCATTACTCAAAGTGGAACAGAAAATTCAAATCCTTGCTGTAACACAAAGGCTTAAAATCACAGATTCTATCTCCTTGGATGGCATCATACCAAAGTTTTCAGATGGTCAGGGACAGATTTATTGACTATGGAAAACCAGAAGAGGAAAAAAAAAAAATTAAGATTCCAGTACAAATGTGCCATTGGGTAACATTCCTCCCCCAAGAGAACTAGCATTCCCAAGTACTTCAAGAGTCACTATACCAGCATGAATGAAAAACCATAAGATATCTCACGCTCCAGCTTTCCAGCAGAATCCAAGCACAGTGTTTGCCTAAACACTCTTTAATGTAACACAGATAGGTAGACCACAGCTCAGAATTGAGGACTTTCCACACAATGTACTAGAGAAGCTTGTAAATAATAATAATAGCAACAATAATAGGCAATAGTAATCTAGGGGTTTTAAACACATAGATGCTACATTTAGATTCCTATAGAACATACCTAAACTCTTGAAGTATCAAAATAGAATCTCTTTTCAAAATAGAATTCAAAAGAGGATGTCTTGCTTTTAAAATTCATTATTAGCTATAGCGTCTGACTCCTAGCATCACTAAAGCTCTAAAGGTTAACTCTGTATAGCTCACTTCAATTAATAACATGTTCTTCCTATCATAGACACATCTCTTTTTCTGTACAATCAGAAGCTTTCAGATTCTTCTGTATTATCTCTATGAGACAGCTTGATAACTTGATAATTTGTTAATGACATAATTGCTTCTTATAAAAATCTATCAAGTCTACTAACCTCTAATTGTTACTCTCTGCAGCTGATTTTGAAACTGAACTCAAGAGATTATATTGATTATGGGAATAGAGCCAGATGTTGTTCCTACTGAAACTGTGGGTGGAAAAAGACACTAACAAAAACTAACTCTACTAATAAAACATGCCAATAGGTTATTTTATAGAGAGCCTTTTATTACAAATCTAAAAGCAAATTTTCATTTGTATGTAAACGATTAAACATTGTAAAATATTTGCAGATTAATATTATAAGATTGAGGTTAGTTTTGTTGTTTTACTGTATTTTTTTTTAAAAGCTAAACATATAACTAAGAAGAAAACAGCAAAACATCCACTAAAATTGTGCAAATCTCTTGAAACTGGTTTGAGATGTTAAAATAAATTCCAGCGTTCTTACCCATGCTTATACAAAGGAAACTGGTTACTTATTCTAGTAGCCGCTACTTTATTTCTCATTTTGCTGATAGGATATAGTATCTAAGTGCCTCACTCCAGTTAACACACTATATACTACTGTGCTATATTCAGCTATCATTCAGCCACAGTAGAACTTGACATTATGAACTACATTTTTCATCTCTACAGCTAATGATGAGCTCCCTTACAATCCTTTCTCCTTTTAAGTAGTATTAATGATAAGATTATTAGTTCAAAATCTTAGTATTGGTAGTCTTTAGAATAAAATCACATGGTAATTAGCGCTGCATTCAAAGGCTTGCTTTTTAAAAATCTTTTTATCAAAAAAAAAGAGAAAAAAACCAAACAAAAAACCTGGCAAGCTTTTACAAGTTGCAGCAATTACATTTTGAAGTCAAATAGCATATGCCGCCAAAGTTTCGCAGTACAAAGTTGAATCCTGATATACCTTCAATAGTGGTGTAGGAAGAGTCTGCTAGTGTGGATACAACCAGAAACAAATGTTATAGAATGTTTCCTTTTATGTATTTGAACTCAAATTACTGTCATTCCAAATCAGCTGTATTCCTAAAAAAAGGGAAACTAGATATCTCGTTCACAATGCAGTTTTGTCTCAATACAATGTATTTATAAACTATTTACAAACATATAAAAGGAATCTGATTCTTGTATAGTAGTTTGGCAACTAAAATACTGAGATTTCAAGTGCCTGCAGGTACATTGATCTAGGACTTTTTCAGGCAAACTTTAGTTTGCTATTCACACTCAGTCACTTTAAATGCACCACTGTGGAACAAAACCTAATACGGTCCAGAAAGAACTTAACACATTCTGATTCTCATGAGTATCTTGTTGGATTTTCAATGACAGAATTNTTTCAATGACAGAATTTTAATTTTAAATGCATTTGTCAGTTATCAGAATGAATAGCTGCAAGGCTGTGTTGACTGTGAATATTGTCTGGACAATAAACAAATAGCAAAATGAAGGAGAGGAATATGGACCTAGGATCCATTCATGTCAAAGGTAACTCTGAACCTGTTGTACAGTCTCCAAGTTAAAACATTTCCTACTCAATAAGCTCTTGAAGGCTCTTTAATGAACCTGGAGATTTTTCATTTTTTTCTAATCATCCTTTATAGAACAAATCTGGATTTTAATCCTGCACTTTGATAGTACCAGATGCATAATGTCAGCTATTGGCAATACCTACATAAACATTTACTGGATGTGCCCTGACATGCTTTGAAAAACCTATGTTGCTTATGTCTACATACAGCAAAGCTTCTTTAAAAGTCTGGAACGATGAAAACATCCAGAACTTGAAACTGATTACATTTATGGCAAGGTGAAAAGCCCCCAGACTTAGTTTATAAAGACAAAAAACATCAAGTGTCTCACCTGACTTCAAGTGCAAATGCGCACTACTACCATGCCTTCTAGGAAAGTCTTTCAAAACGACAACTAGCATTAGTTACAGGACTTAGTGTTGGTTTTACCACAATCCTTGATAGCCTGCTAGACTACTTCCACCTTTAAAACAACGTTGTATTTCTCAACATGACTAGTTAAATCAATTTTGTCAATGTAGCCAAATATTATGTTGCTCTCTGGACAAAAAGCATTAAATTAAATTAGAAACTTGTCTTCAAGACTTAGTTCTCCTGACACTTAGGTTTTTCCTGTGCAATGACTTCGGCATATTGTCCTTCCATCCTATGCATATCTTTTTGCTTTGGTTATACTTGATTCTTAATAACAATCAGATTTTCTCAAATTTTAATAGAAATAAAGAATGATACAGCAAAATGTTGCTGCTGCTCTAATGAGCTCTGAACTGTGACTTAGACTTTTTCAAGCTGCAGTTGCTGCTGTTCTTAATAGCTCAGCATTTTAACACCTCCTAGCAATTCTTTACAGAGAATTATGAGCCAGATTCTCCTACCACAAAATTTCTTATAGCTCAATGGAGTTTAGAGCTGGTTCTACTAGATTTTATCAACCTACAACAACAACAAAGCAAAACAAAAACAAGAACATTACAATCAAAGATTTACAGAATGAATTTAGTATTATTTTATGTCTACACAAAAGACAGAATGCTATTTCTGGATGATTTCCAGATTATGCAGGAGGTATTTCTCTTTTCAAGTTGAAGAAAAAGATGATAAACACTAATCTTTATTCCAATAAAGTAAATAAATATATAACCCGCAAATCCTGTGCTGTCACCTCCTAGACTATGCCAGGAGCCCTGGGTGTTTATTTGTGCTCTCATGACAATATATCTTGAGCATTACTGAAATATATAGCTTTATCGCTTAGATTATGAAACTACCAGAACAAAAAGACACAACATTTTTGTTCTCCAAAGTATCAGAAAGAAGTGAATTTAACTTGTGCTACAGAAAACCTTTTGAATGAAACTGAAGGAAGACATCATGAGTACCAGAACAGTATCTCAATCACAGAATAGCTATAAAATGGAAAGTTGAAGAAGAAGAGTTTCTTCCATATGCAAACAACTCTTCACCTGTGCATTCAGATCTCGAAACTCCACCCTACCACTTTTCTTTTCTTCGTAGATGAAAGGAAACAAGGCAAGAACCAAATTAGAAAAGATTCAGACAACAGAAAACATAGGGGGTTCCCTACAGTGACACAAAGAAACAAGTTCATATTTCTCATGTTACTTAAGTTACTCTTCATTTCAGTCATTCCTTCCCGACATACAGCTATCTCCAAAGTCTGCAAGACTCTTCCTAGGCTAATGAGCATTGTAAATCCTGCTGTTCTCTCAAAAGCATCTAACTTTTCACTCCATCCTAGCAAAAGTGCTACAAAAAGCAACCATATTTTCCCCAACTATTACTTTATTTTCCATTTTTGGTGAAATGCTCGCAATCTCTTGGTTACACCCTCGTTTTGTTAGTGGTACAAGGTCTTCAAAAGCAAGAGTTGTCACTGATACAAAATGAGATGAGTAGCGATTAAGGCTAAGTAGATCTGTTTATTCAGCAACACTTTAGAGTGACTGAATATGAATAAAATGGTAAATTGCAATTACATTCCTAAGAGAGTACATATGCAATCCATATTAATACTACATTAGTTCATCATGACTAACATTATTATAGCTAATATTAAATGATAAAATAATGACTACCTACTTATTGAATTACCATTTCTAATCTTCCTTCTAGAAGGAATATAATTATACTTCTCTAGAAAAAATGCAAAGTTTTTCTTTTTAAAGGATTGTTTAGGCACAAATAATAGTTTTTAGTTAACTCTTCATGCATAGCCTCATGCATGATTTTCTGTGGTAAACAGCATAGTTAGATGAGCAGAAGATTTACTTAAAAAAACTGAGGAAATAATTGTGGTTTAGTTTTAATTTAGAAGAAGGTATTTAGATTGCATTCTAACATTTAGGAAACAAAAATGAAAATGAACAAAAGTAACTCCATAGATAAGATTACTCTTTAAAGTAGGGTAGATTTAGCATTTTTCATGGTCTTCATTTCTCCTATGTGCATACGATAAAGAGTAGGACAGTAATGTTTGTATTATTTCAGTGCCTGAAAGTTCTAACAATATTCCACATACTCAATTTTATGTTTGGTTTCAAAATTACATCTGCAAAAGGATGAAAGTGAATGCAGGATATTTTAGGGCCCTAGGGTCAGTGTCTTGATCATTAATTGGCTTTCTATAATGTTTACATGTTTTGCATCACAGAATTGAGAGTCTTGTGTGAATGATGACTTTGGAGAAGAGATTTTTGTAGTAATAACCCATGACCAAAATGAAACTATGTGTAAAAGAGACGGGGAAACATAGAAAGCCACATGACTTCCCATCTAGCAGGATGCTACAGTAAAGCTCTGAGTGGTTTTGAAAGGCCTGACTCAGACGTGGCTTTCATAGAAGCATTTGGGAGCCTGTAATTTTGTGTAATTTCTGAGGGAGTTAGTAGTGATTAAGAAGAGAGAAAACATGAAAGTAAAAGTTAAATTTTTAAAAAGACACGCCTTTTGTCTGAAAAATTGTTAATCTACAAATTAAAAATGACAGCAATGTAACAATCAATTTGTCAATATGACAACCAGCAGTTTCAGGTAGTTTATTTTTCACACTAAAATAGAAATGTCTTTAAATTGTTAAAGGAAAAATTATTTGAGCCTCACACATCAGTTAATGATTGTGATTTGCTATTTCTTTATATGATATATTTGTTACCATGACATATTTGGGTCAGGAAAGTGGAGGAACACAGTCTGCTGTTTGGTAAACAATTTAAACTAGTCCAGTCTTTAAAGTTCCACAGGGTTCACAATATTTGAGAAAGGAATTAACAGCATGGCTGACCTATTCATGAACCGGCATGCCCTTTCAGTCAACTGTCAATGTACAAATAAGTTAGGTATGAAGCGCCTGTTAGCAGCCTGTACGACTTGTTTTTTTCTCCTGTGCAGTGCCAGAAGAAAAGCCAGAGTCAGCATGTGAATTGTTCTCTCTCCACCTAAAGCCAAAGAAGCTTCAAACTCCCAAGACAAGAGGCTTGATTCTTATGAGGGCCTCACATTTGAACTGCAAAACATTTCCTAATTTATTTTTTACACTGTAAAACAAAGGAGTATTAAAAGCTTTCTACTAAACCTGCTGGGAAGAAGTCTCCTGTACAAGACAAAAATGCAATTAGTCACATTCAAATTAGAGTAGATTTTATAAATACATATGTCTATATATGCATTTTAATATATGATAGGATATGGTTAAGGCTAGTTCTTGTTAAAACAGTATAGGGAGTCGAGTGCACACAGAAACAAGTATTTTGATAAATATTTTTGTAATTCTTCTTGCAAAAACTTAAAACAGTGAGCGGGCTTTTTTACTTGCACAAAGCCATGCTCTCAAGGCAACGTGGCACTTAAAGCTCTTGACGTGTTCTCACTCTTGTGAACAGTGAAAAACTCTCAGGTGGCAAAAACATTGGAAATCTTTCCTCAGGTCGCCTTGACTCTGCTAGTTTTCCTGAATCATTATCTAGATGAAAGACTTTAGCAAGTGCTTTTGCAGGAAGTAAACGATAATAACTTCCGTCAAGAATTTCAGGAGATATACCAGGAACTGGAATGAACCTTCCCACCTGTACACTTATAACAAATTCACATTTGCTTGTTAATTAGAAGGTGCAAAGAGAAAGGCATTGCTCTGCTCTCTCCAGAAGAATTAATACCAGCTCACTAGGAGGCAAATACCTTGAAGGGCCAACCCACTCCCCGCCATGCTACCAGACTTCTGCTGGGGACTCAAAACACTGCGTGAGCCTTACTGGCCTTATTAGATATCCATTAGTGCATTCTGGCTTTCAGGAGCTGCAGTGTTAATAGCACTGATTTTATCCATGCTTTTCTAAGAAAGTCAAATGGCCTTGAAAACTGTTGCAGTCTCAGATCAGTGCTCAGATCACTCACAGCACGTACTTTATTTATGTCAGCATTCACTTCACAAGTTTTCCAATTATCTGTTACAAAGATGTACCCTGGAATGTTTCTCTACTATATGAACTATTTCCTTAGTACTTTCATTTTCTTTTCAAATCTAAATAATGTAATGAAAACGAGTACTATGTTTCAGGAGTTGAAATACAGGTACTAAAGTGATTTTGGAAAACAAAAGGACAGACGCCAATATTTTTATTGAGAATTCTGTTTTCTATTCCATCTGCTTTCACAATTCATCTCCTGTGAATCACAAAAAATTTCAGATCAGGGTGTAAAATACAGAAAGTTTCTGCACTCATTTTCTTTTGGCTATTTTCTTCCATCTTAAGAATAAGTCACTGATCTTTTAGCCTCCTTTAACCTTTTCTCACCTGCAATTAAGCCTCAAGTTTTACTGATTCTGAGTAGGCTGTTTGCTTTCTCAATGTAATAGTTAAATGCTCAGTCAGAGCTATTGGCTTTGTACTACAGCTATCTGAGATTTCAGAATGAGGGTCTCAGGTTCTTACGTGGTTGTGCTCAAAGCCTACATGCACATACAGCTTTTGTGAACCCCCAGGAGACAGTTGCCAAGTAAACCCTGCATATACTTCAACTAGGCATTTTAATTAGTTTTCAATTGGCATGACAGTGGAGGCAGATGCCCACAAGAACTGGAAACAGATGAAAGAAAATACAAATACACAAAGTTAAAATGGTCAAAAGCAAATGTGAAGGTAGCTTATGCAGAGCACAGGAGAAGTGAACGAAACCATTTTTTGAGCTGTTAAAATGTTGAAAGATGCAAAGAAGCCTGTAATGAAGCAATTTAACAGTACCAGTGGGAAAACTGTAATTCTACCTTTGTACAGTACTGTGGAATTAGAAGACAGAATGAGCCAATTCTAAAGAGATGAGTTCTGATGAAATTAATTTGCTCACAGACAGTCTATACTGCACTCTCATCCACAAGACTGCACATGTAGAGCCTTGTCAAAGATTAACAAAAATGGTTGGAAAAAATCTCAATAGAAATATAATACTTATATTAGTTATAACTAAAGTGCATTTATCAAATATTTTCCTCCCACTACTATGTCTCAATGACAAAAGGAATCACAGAGCTTCTGAATGACAAACATTAACCAGACTCTCTAACAGGACTCTTAACTGAAAAGATCAAGTGTTACCTATTCTCAAATGTTATGGACAAGCCCGGTAGCACTATACACATAATGGATGTTTATAATATATTCACAATGGCTTACAAAGATATTAAAGTATAATTTTTGCTCTGTTCATTCTTGCATTTATTGATCAGTAGCTAAACAATTAATTTTGTCAGCAGTTACTCACTGTAAATATAAGTAAGAAAACAATGAAAAGAAAGCAAAATAAATTAGTATTTCAGTCTAGTCAGGAGAAGAAATGATTTAAACAGCTAAAACAAAAACCCTTATTCAATATACCTATACAAAGATCCAGTGAATAAACAGACGTCATTTGGTAATAAAGGTAAAACCTACATACAGGATGCAAATTGATTCCAACAATGAAAGCGCTCAACATCCGAATGTAAACAGAAATCTTGCAAATTGTCGTATTCTTTCTAATTGGCTGAACCAAATATCTATAAAATGGACCATCAATGAACTTAGACTCAGATCCTCAAACATATGTGGGTAGGAGTTAGGTGACTGAATACCTTGCAGGAGCAGGCAGCCTCCATGTGCAATATCTAAATAAAAGTAGAAGGGAAAAGTTCATTTGTTTTTCACAGATCTGTCATCACTTTACTCCCAACCGGCTGTATAACAAAGTATATGAGACTTCCTTATTCACAGACCCTTCAAGTTTATTCAAATAGGATGATTACTGCTCTATCAGCTGTCAGAAAGTAAAATAACTAAGAGAGACCTGTGTGCTGTGTTTTATTTCAAGAAGAGTGTACAAATTGTATTTTAGATCCCTGAGATTAAAAGCTATGAACAAGAAAGAAAGCATACTGTATTTTAAACATGTTACTATTGTTACAAGGAAAACAAATCCAGTAGAACTGTGGCTATTAAGCTGAGCACATAAACTGGCCAAGAGCAATGCCTGCAGTAGATAAGGCCATTTGTGCTTTTGGTAGAATTTGTGCTGATCAGTTAAGTTGAAAAAAAAAGAAAAAAGGCCACCAGTTAAAAAAGCAAAACAACAACAACAAGCAACAAACCACCTTAAAAAAAAAAAAACAAAAAAAAAAACAAAAGAAGAAAAAAGAAACAAAAGTGGAAGGAAGAAGTAAGATTATAAGATTTCATTGCAGATACGGTTCTTGCAATTTTGATGGTTTAAAACGAAACAACAAGAAAGCTTGCAGTGTTAATTATTGACTCATCTTCAGAGGTAGTCACAGTGAACTTTAAATTATAAATGGACTGTATAATTTGAAGGAGGAGACGAATAAGGGGTTTGCACAAGATGTTAATAAAACAGATGCAGCACTTCGGCAAGCAAAACAGCTAAGGATGCTCTGCTTCATCAAAGTGGGAAAAACACTTAAGACACTGTCTGCTTTGTTTATAGTCATTGCCATTCTCTCACATCATCTGCCTCTTTGCATTATCGTACTGTCTACATTTTTTATTTACTGTTGAATGATCAGTGAATCAGTGTGAAGTGTATTTTTCTATGATAGATTTATTTAAATGTATTGAACTCTAACATTTTGCTTAAAGCAACTACTATAATCTCTTTATGAAAGCTAGTTCCTTTACTCGTAACCACAAGTGGACAGCATATAAAGAATCACAAAGCTATGAGCTATGAAAAGGATGATGAGAATTCCATGTCAAAATGTACCCAAACTCTTTGCACTATGCTGTAAAAATTAATGATATTTATGTCTTTTGGGCAAGGAGAAATAACTTTTTCACCACATAATAAATTCATTAGCCTTCCTGACCTCATCATTTCCACCTTAAGTTAGACATAGCATAAAAGAGAACATCTGTTTGACAGCCATATTTTCAAATTCAGCTTTTTAACAGCCATAGTTATGACATTATCAGTTTCAAATTTATTGCTCGAGCACCACCTCGTGGAAATTGTTATAATTGCGAAATCTTCTTGAAATTCACCTATTTGCATATATATGCCCGAAAAAAGCAGGGTACGATGCGTATCCTGTGATACAGTGCCCAGACAGTGATATGTAAGCAAATAGCAATGTGCTATATTCGTTTTAAATAACATTGAGATAATGAGTATGAATATAACTATTTAGTAACAAACAGCACTGTTTTTCTGAATATATTTTTTTTTCAATGCACAATTATAAATTTTTTGTAATTCTTTCATGAGATATTTTGTGCTCTAAATGGCCAGGGTATATATTACTTACTCATTTTTCCAGATATCCTTAATTACTATAATCAAGTAAGCTTTAGAATTATTTAATGTTGCCATTTTGATTATGTACATTAATACACCTTGTATTTTTATTACAGACAGCTAGCCATCCTCTTCTCTAATTGATTTGACAATAGCCCTTTCACATTTAAAATAAGGACAACTGACAAATTACCACATATTCTAGAATTTTGAGAGCTTTTATTTATACCTCTCACTGACTGTTTAAAATATTTGGAGCTCAAACAGTCCAGAACTTACTACTGAAATAGCTATGTCACCAGTTCATGACAAACTATGACAATGGCACACCTGCAATAAAGCAGTTTTTAAATCTCAGGATAAAGCAAACCAGAGAGAAAATAAAACACTTAGAACAATAGCACTATACTGATAGAGAAAATAATCTATTTCAGGATATATTTAAAAATTAGAAAAAAAGTATTTTCGATGTTATTTAACACACACAAAAAATTTATATTCAAAAGAAGCCAATTACCATCAAATAATTAAGATAAACAGATCCATGCTTTATTTTTCTGACTTCACAATGCAGCAGCTATGTTTTTCTTAGAAGCTACTAGATTCAGTGGTTATATGTTTTCTAAGAAACACACAAACCAATTTGGTTTCTAAAGAATACAGGAAGCTAACAGATTTAAGTTTAAACTTGTTCAATTTACTTTCAACTATTGTTTGTACCTCACTTAAACCCCAAATCTGATTAATTGAGGTTGAGCTTTAGGAGCATTGCAGTCAGTCCTTCCAAAAGGACTTGTCATAGGTAACAGAAATAGCTAATTTCTGGGTGGGTTTTTTTTTTAACCACAGGCCTTAAGACAGCTTTTGACACATACCTGTACCGATTTTGGCTGACATAGAGTTAAATTTATTCATAGTACCTAGTACGGGGCTGTTTCAGATTTATGCTGAAAACAGTGTTGACAATAAAGGGTTGTTTTGCCT
The DNA here is from genome assembly GCA_013400335.1 of Eurystomus gularis. Classification (NCBI taxonomy): domain Eukaryota; kingdom Metazoa; phylum Chordata; class Aves; order Coraciiformes; family Coraciidae; genus Eurystomus; species Eurystomus gularis. The sequence continues at coordinate 292 of VZZY01024810.1, read as the reverse complement.
ATTGTTAGGCAGTACTTACACAGAGTCAAGGCCTTTTCTGCTTCTCACACCACCCCACCAGTGAGGAGGCTGGGTGTGCACAAGAAGTTGGCAAGGGACACAGCTGGGACAGCTGACCCCAACTGACCAAAGGGATATTCCAGACCATATGACATCACAATAAAACTAGGGAAATATTAGCAGGGGGCTACTGCTTGGGGACTGGCTGGGCATTGGTCAGGTTGGTGGTGAGCAATTGTTTTCATTTGCATCAGTTGATTTTTCTTGGGCTTTGTTTTTCTCTCTTTTTTTT
>VZZY01024792.1:19130-31392 GCA_013400335.1 Eurystomus gularis | reverse complement strand
GATAAAGGTTTTAAACAGGACTGTCTCCAGTACTGAGCCCTGAGGAACACCACTTGTGACTGGCTGCTGACTGGATTTAACTCAATTTACCACCACTCTCTGGTCTTGGCCATTCAGCCAGTGTGTGATCCAGTGGAGTATATGCCCGTCCAAGCCATGAGCAACCAGTTTCTCCAGGGTAATGTTGTGGCAAATGGTGTCAAAGGCTTTACTAACGTCCAGATAGACAACATCCACAGCCTTTCGCTTGTCCACTAAGTGGGTGACCATGTTGTAGAAGGAGATCAGGTTAGTCAGGCAGGACCCGCCTTTCATAAACCCATGCTGACTGGGCCTGATCATCTGGTAGTCCTGTTCACAACTTTGCACCAACTGTACAAAGCTGTGGTAAACTGCACCCTGGAAACTAGCATTTTAGCAACTGCTTTCAATAGAGGCAACTGAAATGTGTTGAAGACAAGAGTCCTGTTTCAGTGATTTTGCTCCTGGAGAACAGTAACTGCTATTGCTAGTATGTGAGAAGAATGAGTCTAGTCTTCCCACTAACTCTGAGCAGCTGCCATGGCAAGAACAACAACTAAGGCTCTTCTGGTTGCGATTTCAGTCCCAGTTATTCCGTGCTGTGTTTCAAAAGAATGAGGACAATAAATAACATTTATTATTTCAGTAAATTAGCATCTCTCGTGGATCAAGAGAACAAACGCAGGGCAAGGGGGAATCTGTACAAGTTCAGCACCACAAATGCTGCATCAAACCCCAGAAACATCAGCTGCAACAAAGCGTCCTGCTACCCTCATGTGATGCTCTGGTGAAACTGCAAAGAGCTCACAAAGCAACTGCAGTTTCTTCGGTGGTTACAAACACAGTTGATCTCTTAAAAAGTGATCCAGACCTGAAAAGGACCAATTTATGTGATTGCCCATCTAGTTCTGTTGAAAAGAATGTGCTTGAAACTACTGGTGAAGAATGATTAAAACTGAGTAAGTCAGAGCTGTGATTTGAAATATCACAGAATCATAGAATGCATTGGGTTGGAATGGACATTCAAAGGTCATCTAGTCCAACCTCCCTGCAATCAGTGGTGATGTCTCTAAGTAGGTCAGGTTGCTCAGAGCCCCATCAAGCCTGGCCTTGAATGTCTCCAGGGCTGGGCCTCCTCCACCTCTCTGGGCAACCTGTTACAGTGTTCCATGCCCATCATAGCAAAGAACTTCTTCCTAATGTCTAAATCTACCCTCCTCTAGTTTAAAACCACTGCCCCTCATCCTATAGCTACATGCACTTGTAAAGAGTCCCTCATCAGCTTTCTTGTAGGCCCCCTTCAGGTACTGGAAGGCTGCTATAACGTCTCCTCGGAGCCTTCTCTTCTCCAGGCTGAACAATCCCAACTCTCTCAGCCTGTCTTTGTAGGAGAGCTGCTCCAGCCTTCTGATATTTGTGGCCCTCCTCTGGATCTGCTCCATCAGGCCCATGCCCTTCCTGTGTTGAGGGTCCCAGAGCTGGATGCAGTGCTCCAGATGAGGTCTCACCAGAGCAGAGGGGCAGAGTCACCTCTCTTGATTTGCTGGTCGCCCTTCTTTTGATGCAGACCTGGATGCGACTGGCCTTCTGAGCTGCAAGTGTGCATTGTTGGCTCATGTCCAGCTTTTCATCCATCAGTACCACCAAGATCTTTTCTGCAGGGCTGCTCTCTATCCCATCATATTGTCCCTGCCCGGGTGCAGGACCTTGCACTTGGCCTTGTTGAACTTCATGAGGTCCACATGGGCCCACTTCTTAAGCTTGTCTAGGTCCCTCTGGATGGTATTCTGTCCGTTGGGTGTGTCAACTGCATTATTCAGCTTGGTGTCATCTGCAAACTTGCTGAGGGTGCACTCGATCCCACTGTCTGTGTCATTGATGAAGATATTAAAGAGCACTGAAGCCAGCATGGACCCCTGAGGGACACCACTTGTCACCCACCTCCATCTGGACATTGATCCATTGGCCACTACCCTCTGGATGCAACCATTGAACAGTCTACCCATTGAATCCATATCTGTCCAGTTTAGAGAGAAGTATGTTGTGGGGGGACCTTGTCAAAGGCCTTGCAGAAGTCCAGGTAGATTACATCCATTGCTCTTCCCTTGTTCACTGATGTAGTTGCTCAGTTGTAGAGGCCAATAAGTTGGTCAGGCAGGATTTGCCCTTAGTAAAGCCATGCTGGCTGTCATTTTAAAAATATTACTTCATGCTGTATAGTCTTTTTGCATATCCAGGACTCAAGGTGTGGAGATAGATACACGAAAGGCTTAAAATTATGCAGGCTACAAATATTTATATACTAGAGATGTAATGACATTTGAAACTCCTGTAGTGCCTAACGGTTTGGAGCAGAATCTAAGCATCCACCAGTTACCGAGAATTTCAAACATTTTTATTACACCCACAAGTGTTTTGAAAGAAGCAGCACAAATGAGAAAAAGGAAGTCAATAAACCAAGCAGCCAGTTACTACTGTAAGCTGCCTGCAGCTGTAATCTTGTGTTTCCTCATCATTTTGGAGGCAGAGGAAAGCCCCACACTGCAGAGTAGACACAATAAGTGGCAATTTCCTGATGAAGTATTTCCCAGAAAGTCTCTGTTTTGAGACTGCAAGAAGATAGGTGGTTTAGAGCAACTTCCTCAGAAATGCGTGTCTTTTGAAATGTCAAACTGTGCCATTTCAACACTTTAAAATTATGTTTATCCAAAGGGAATCTGACTCCATAAATACGCAGTTTCATTTTGAGATCAGTAAGATTTTCTTTCTGTTTCAGCCCAAGATTGCCGTTTTTCAGAAGTTTGAGGTCTTTTCCTCTCCATTTCAGATGGTGAAAGAATAAACAATTTTGTCAGCTGAAGAGGCAGTAAAAGAAATATTTTGTCCTTCTCTTTTCTCATCTCCTCTTCTGTCTGCCCAGTTGCAGCATCTGTGATCACTTGCATCACTACTGAGCCACAGGAGGTGGCCCTGCAGTTGAGGTCCTGGTAGATGTATGGGCGGAGATATCCATCAGAAATGCTGGTGTCACAACGTTTTAGATGAAGGGACAGAGAATGACATTGAAAGCAGTGAGGACAAAATCTAGTTATGAAGGACTTTGAAGAGCTGATCCAAAATCCATTGAAGTAGATAAGATCTTTCCCCAGTTCCAGGTTTGTGTGACTTCTATTTGCTGCTCTTGTTTTCCCATTGTCAGGGAATTTATAAGTTGAAACAACGTTTTGTAGTAATTTCACTTTGATCCCTTCCCCTTCCAGGCTTTTGAGATCATCTGGAAAAGGTGGGGAGAGCTGGGGAGAGCACCTTAGAGATGTGAGAAAGGCTGAACCTGGAGGGTAGCCTCTCCACCTGGCTAGGCACCCCGCTCCCCACAAGGCTTATTTCTGGCCAGAGCTGACAGCTTGACATTTGCTTGTTGCTCCTTCTGCCACAAAGTCTGCCTACTGTTCAGATCAAAAGAGCCCACACATGGCAACCTTTGCTGTGGGTGGCTGTGCACCCTGCCAGAGCCTGCCCTGTGTGGGCATCACTAAGGTTCAGCCAAGCTGGGAGGGAAAGCCAGGGGGAGAGGCTGGCATGGATTTTATGGCACATTATAAATACAGATTGTAAACAGTGAAGTCTCCCATGTTTTTGAGGGAAACCTCCTTGTACTCTAAAGGCTGCACACATCTCTCTAAGCCTGCAAGTTCTTGTGCTCTTAGAAAAAACCATCACAAAATAAGAAAAATGCAGTGCACCTGGTGTGAGCTGAGGCTCTGTGCTGATCTAGCTGAGGACTGCAGCATGGGTCTTCCCTGGAGTAAAATGCTCTTCACAACTTCTGAAAGGCTGGGGTTGAGAGCAACACACCCTAAGCATTAATAGGCATAACCAGAGGTACAATCTCCAGCCTTCTCCTCTGGGATAGTTACTTGGAGCTTTCAAGCTACGAATAGTTAATTTTAACTCTGCCCGGCTGGAATACACTTTTCCAGGGAGGCAGGCGATGTCTTCTGGCTAATGAAAGATATAACTAACCATTTGATGCAGTATCATCTGTGGGCTCACATGAAAACTGGAATAGTCTCCTTCACAAGATCTCTGATTTTCTTTTTTTGTTTTCATTTTCAGGAGGCACTGAAGTGAGCACACCACAGTTCTTCCCCCGTTGTGCCGCACTCTACAACCACCCCAGCTCACGCAGTGTGCCTCCTGCACCACGTCTCTCACAGTAACAAGGGCCTCTCTGAGGAAATTTAAGTAGCAGAGTAATGGGCTTCACTACAGGGACCTGGGTGATAATTAAAGCCTGAGCCCCTGACTTACTCTCACCCCTAGCTATGCACCAAGGCTAGCTTGGCTTTAGGCAATACATTCCTGCATGGTTTGTTGAGCAGGGATGAATATTGGGCCTTCTTCCTAGCAACTGACTGGTCCCAGTGCCTCCAGGATACCTTCCTTGTATCTCAAGCAGAGAGAGAAATGTCAGCCCATCCCTAGCTGAGCACTTTTTGGCCTTACATGTCTTGGATCCTACTGCCCTGGGCCCAGTGATGGAGGCCAGCCAGGGAAAGGGCAGGGCAGCTGCCCATGCAGAATGGGGCACCCCAGTCCATGAGGAAGGCCCTGTGCCCCACAATGGGTGGCCGTAGGCTCCTGGGCTGAGGCCTTGCCAAGTAATGCTGTTCAGCCACAGGCTCCACGTGTGAACACAGCAGCTGTTGTTATATGATGTTTGCATGCATAAGGTATGACTGTTTTCTGAACACCTGATCCCCTTTTCACTGCTTGACAGAGATGGAAATTGGTCACATGATCTTTGCTTGTGTGAAGAGCATCTGTTTCTTGCTTCCCCCATGGGAATAAAGGTCTTTTTCTATGAAGCCTGCAAGAAACAATTTCCATGGCTGAGTTGAAGCAGCTCCTTGACAAATAAATAGTGTGTGAAAAATCTCCACTGCTAAGCATCATATCTTAAGGCTTTCCTTTTCACATCCCTGTCTATTCCCTTTCATGAGAGCTTCCACTGATGCTGGAGCTGTCTTGGCTTTTCTGATTTGCACCAGAGTCCATCTCCTGCCAAGGGGTGAGGAAAGGGAAGCCTGGCTCTCCCTGTGGGACTTCCCTTCAGGGTCACTGCTCACTGAGAATGCCTCTCACAGCCTCAGGTCCAGAGAAGAGTCAGCAATAATGCAGACAGTGTTGGCTCCCAGGCTTGTTTCTTGCAGAGCCTTTTAGCCAGGCCTTCCTTTCAGCTCTTTGGTGAAAAATCCCCCACTGAGCTGTCTGCAGTAGAGCCTCAGAATCACTTCCACCACCCTCCCCAGTCCTCCACAGTGTCTCAGATCTGCTTATTTCTGTCTTGGTGGAGGGAGCAGATACAGCTATCTCAGTCTTCCATCATTCTCTACAAGCCTCCAGCACCACTGGGGACCCTAAGAGTGGAGAGTCCTCAGACATATGGGAGATGATCAGGGACCAGCTCCTAGGGTTAAATTTGTCTGAAATAAATTAACTGAAGTTAGATGCAAGAAGATTTTCCACAGTGCCCTTCACCAGAGAGGTGGTGAATATTCCTTCTGACTCAGCCCCCGCTCTAGGCTTTTTATATCTTATGCAGTATGGCTATGAATGAGCTACATGAATGCAGCTTACCCGTACATGTAGAGTGTTTTGTGTTTTTTTTTTTTTTTTAAATGACATTTCTCCCTTTCTTCTTACGTCCAGTATAATTGTTGCATAACTTGGCTGTGCTGGGTTAACGGTTGGACTTGATGATCTTAAAGGTCTCTTCCAACCTAAACAATTCTATGATTCTATAACAGAATTTCATTGACTAGAATCGCAGAAAATTCAACCAAGTCAGGCATATTTAGAAGGTTTAGCCATAAGCAATGCTTTACTAAGAAGGTGGGCATGTTTATAAATCAATATAACAAAGCAGCTGAAAAGTCTGGAAATTTTTCTTATCAGAAAAACCGTTAAAGATCAGTAAGAGCTTTGCTCTGAGGAATGCAGAAAGAAAAGAAAGAACAAAAAGTCAGATCATACTACAGTATTTTTGAATAAAGTATTTCAGGTATTCACATTCAGGAGATTTGTTTTTTCTTGGAACCTCCTGAAACTAAAATCACAACAAAAATTGCATCTACACACCAAACACAGACTTAGTTAAAGCTCCTTGTCTGGAGAAGCTGAGATTTTTACTGACAGAAGGGGTAAGTTTTGGCCTGAGTTTCACATGACATTCAGCTGTCCGTTGTCTTGATTACAACTTTTTGGAAATGTTCTCTGGCATGAGCAGAACTGATCTTCTACGCATACATGATCACACCAGTGGTCTGGGTCAGTGCAGGTGTAAATGCCTTTGCCAGAGTCCGGGAAGGACAAGGCTGCACCACACTGAGTTAGCGTCCACCAGACAATCACTTCACCTATCTCCATCGGAAGACAGTGCAGCATATGGTGGAAATAGATTTGAATCTTGCCATTCTTGACTCTGAGAGTGCTCCAGGCTTCAGAGCCTGTTTGGGCACTTTGGAAACAGCTGGCTTGAAAAAAACCCCACTGTTTTTCAAGCTTCATATCTAATTCTTTTTCCTCTCAATGGTTTACCTTCTTGGAATCAGCCAAAACAATGCAATTCATGTGAAAATATTGGAGTATCCCTTGAGGAAACGAATCCTTTGTACATGAGCTGGTCACAATTTCGGATGCAACCAGGAGATGTCAGTATGCTCACAAAGAACAAACGGCTGAAGGTGGCTTTAAGCAGCGCAGAAGACACTCTGAGGAACAAATACTTAGCTTCCTTCGAGAAATGAGTATCTGGATGATATCTTTTTTATGTGACATGGCTTAGGAGAAGGATTCCTCCTAAAGAATTAGAATTGTTCAGTATTTGCATGAGAAAACCAGTAGCATGCCTGCACCTGTGTTTTGCTCATGGAGAAGGTCAGGCAACAGCCATCCTATTTCTAAAATGTAACAGTTTGCTCCTCTTCCATAGCTCATACTCCATGAAAGGACTGCAAGTAAAGAGAAACCAGAAAAAGAGCTGAAAATCAGAGTTGCTCTTTACTGAAAATGCTCTTGACCTCTAGGTTGCTGGCTTATACCTTTCTCAGATTTTATTAGTTGGATTCTATTAACATTTGACAAGTGTTTTGTGCCTTTGATTTAATGATATCCATGCAATTGCTCATAACCAGACTTCCCTCATCTTATAAACCCGCTCTGCTAACAGCACACAAAGCAAGTGCATCAAAAAACCCAAGAAGTGATGGTCACAAAGAGCAAGATGCTGGCTTACAAGCAGCTAGAGGAAGCAATAGGTAAGATCACAGACCTTATTCATGTCTTAGGCCTTCCTCTTACTGTCTTTTACCCCAGATAACATTTTCTAAGTTGATAAGATTGAAGGTGACAAATAGGACTTAGTTATTTGCCTAGTCAAACTTGCCAGAGAGCTCTCCTTGACTTGAATCCCACTCTGGACAGATTTCCTTATATCATTACAGTGATAGCATCTATACTATGAAAAAGTAAAGCACCTCTGGAAAACAGATATCTCAAGAGCTATCTCAGGCTGAACGTGCTCAGCTCTGCAGCTTAGGTCTGTAAGAGTGACTGAATCTCTCTATATTTGAAAGAGGCAAGATGATGTATTCCTGAATAATCTATTAGGAACCAAATCCTGTTTTTTTAAAAACCCTTCATTGCAGTCTCTTCCAAGTCAACAGAAATAATCTGTGATCTACAAGAAGAATCCAGATTTTCTCATTTTACTGAGTAAATATTCATGCATTCATGGAGGCACACTGCTGGCTTCCATCAGCACTGCAGCATAGCATTTGATCTGTGATTAGTCCAGGTGCTAAAATGCAACTTCTACTGAAATAAACTTGTAGCTTTCCTGCAATTCTGCTATGTGTTGTTTTGCTGAATTATAAGATCCATTCATTTAGGAAAATGTATGTGGGTCTATGCTGTGAAGGTCATGGGTCAAGAAATTGAAGGTCTGAAATATGGAGCAAGAGACAGGAAACAGGCAGGATATGATGCCTTTTCAAGCTTGCTACCAACTGTTTGGCATCTTGTTCAGTCAATCTGAGAAAATGCCCTTCAGTTCTTCATTTGTGGGCTCTGTGAAAATGATGGATGGCATACTGAACATTGTGGTCATGCTTTTCTCAGGCAGTGGTTAGAGAAACTGTGTGGTTTTGGGAACAAACCCCCAGGTCCAAACATCTTCCAGTGGAACTGAATTAAATGAAACTACCACTGGAACAGAAAGAAGTCACGCCAACCTCTCCTAGTCCCCAAGGTGAGCAGCCTAAGGGGACATGTTCTAATCCGTGTTCCCCTCATATGCTTCTCTGATAAGACTGTTCTGCCTGATATAAGACAGAGCCTTGTTGACCAGTATACCATGCTGGCTAGCAATGTTCTGTTTTTTCTCAAGTCAGATGCATCTGTATTGTTGCAGTGTTAAAAACCAGACACCCATGGTGAAATGAGGAAAATGGTGTCGTTTACCTGTGTCATGAGGGGCACATTGTATTGTTTCAGTACTTATGGAATATGCATCAGGGTCACGGAAAGACCTTTGGAAGGAGTCTTACAATAGGATCTTGTTTCAAGAGCTGAAATTTCACCTGAAAAATCGAGTTTGCAGACAGAAACTCCACTGTTATTTCCTCTGTGTATTGTTAAAGCACATCTTGGGATAATGAAATATTTGAGTGTTATAATACATGTTTAAAGCAATGAAAAGGAGTCAGACATTTCCTCTATCCACAGGTCCTTTCATGGGTGGATGCATATGCCCTACGTGCAAGCTGCTGGGAGAATATAGCATGGTGCTAAAAGTGAACTATCTTCTTCCCAAAGATGCCTGGGCTGTGGAGCTGTGCACCAGCCTGGGCAAAGGGAGCAGATGGAGGTGTGCTGTGGACTCAGGTCCTACCTTTGAGGTACAAGGCAGAAAAGATATTGGTTATGATTCATCATCAATCACAGAAAGCAGACCTACTTTCCCAGGGACAAAGCTGGATTCCTGCACATGTGGATGACTTCCTCAGACCTCTCTGCTGGAATCTGCTATCAAAAAAAGTTGTTTTTCATCATACATCTAATTTATTCCAGCTTTCCTGACTACATCGCTTTCAGACATTAAAAAATCATCCCGCCCCCCCAAGTATGCTCCTCCAAATTGCAACAAATTCAAGTTTCAATAAATGCCAAATTTAATATATAAAATAAAATCACTTAACAACAGAGAAAGGCTTATTTGAGCTCTGAAAATGAGGAAAAGCTCTTCAGTAGAAACAGTTTAGCATTAGCATTCCTATTTATTCACTCTTCAGAAAGAGAGTTTGGAAGCAGATCTGGAGAGTGCCAGATGAAGTCAGCTAGGTTTGCAGCTGGCTCAGTCACAACCCACACTGGGAAATGCAAGTTTTGCCACTAGCTAAAAACTGAACAGACTGCTGAAGTCTGGGTGTATTGCAGAAAGAGCTGAATGTATCCACAGGTAATGGCAAAACGGATACCCAAATAAAACAAATTCCTGTTTCAACAGGTAGAGGAAAAGTGGAGAGGAACTTCCTCTTTAAATATTTTCTCCTACTGGATTTTTCAGAATAAATATCTGTTACATGGGAAACTGGTCAAAGACTTTGAAACATTGTGAGTTTGCTAAATCCAAGACAGAGAAACTAAAAATGGATTAGAAACCAGTTCTTCAGGCAAAAAAACCCCGAACCAACAAATCTTCCAAAGACTTCATTAACTCATGGAACTACTGTGGTGGGAAGGGATCTCTGGCTGTCCAACACCCTCCATGAAGCAGGCCCTGCTAGAGCAGGTGGCTGTGTGCCTTGTGCAGCCAAAATTTCATTATTTCCAGGGCTGGAGATCCTGCAACATCTCCAAGCCCCTCTTCCAGTGACTTACCACCCTCATGGTGAATAACTTTTCTTAAGAAGCAAACCAGAATGACCCTTATTGCAAATTGCCCTGTGCTCTAGCCCAGCCATTGCAAGGATCTCTTATGGTCACCAGGTAGAATATGCATCTTCTTGCTTATTCTTTATGTAGTCTCACTGTATTTTATTGTCAAGAAACCTCTGAATCATAAGAAGATTGCATCCTGGAAAGGGTGCAAGAATGAGGTACTGCTGTTGACTGCCAAGGAGATCACACCAGCTCCATGCACCACCATGTTCATAGGTGACTGTGGGCAGAGGACAGATGGCTTTGCTGTGAATTGATAGAAAATGAGTTACAATTTTGTGGAGGCACAACTTTTATACCACAAAGTCCTCAGAAGCAAATTTCTTGGTGAAGACTGTAAAAATATACATTTTCCAAGACTGAAGGGGTCCAGAGCCTTTCCATGAATTTCAGAGGTGCCTTCTCCAGGGCCTCAGTTTTCACATGACTGTTCCATTACCTAAGCAAAAGGACATTTAAAGCGCCTTGGCCACGGAGAAGGCAACACATACGAGGATGTTCAAGCATGTTTTTAGTTTATTAGTTCTGTTACAGACACTCAAGCAGATGAATGTAAGAGGAGAAATTGGCTTTATAGTAAAGAAAGAGACCTACAGCAGTGACAAATTAATTTCCATGCTGTCATGAGTCATGAGACAGCACTACAGTAACATTAACAAAATGTCAGTTAAAGCAGTAGTAATTATTTCCATTGCTAATGCTAACTTTGTCTTAACAATATTTACGGGCTTTGTTACACTGCCATAAAATAAACAGTAATACAGAAACAAACCAGATTCTTTGCTTTTGAAAGAATGGACTTTTTCCGTGTCTTGTGCCCATGACAAAACCATGCTTTGTGAAGGAAATCAGAGTTGGAGGCATGAAAGCAGCTCATGAAAAATCCTGGTGATGACCTGTGCAAGGTTTTCAGCAGCATTCTATTCAGTGTCGGAAGGCCCATGTTTTGCCAGGCACACTGCAGATGAAGGCTGGAGGAGCAGGACCCAAATAAAACCCCATCCAGTCCAAGTCAACCCTATATTTTCTCCTCTGTGTTGTTACAATGTCAGACGGGGAGGAACTGGTGCCCCAGCAATAAAGAATTTCTTTCTCCTGTTAGACATGTCAAACTGTGTTGATTTTTCACAGTTTTATGTGCTGTTGGTGCCCTGCCTCTTCAGTCATGAGGAACAGCAGTATTTGCCGCAGTCTGCTGATAGATGTCCTTGTGGTTTCATACCAGACATCCAGCAAGAAATTAAATAGAACATGCCCTGACAAAAAAATTATTGCAGGAAAACAGACTTTCTTCATGAAATTTCATAATAATGACTAATTCTGAGACAGAAGGGCCCCAGATCAATTATCTTAATAGTTTTGACTTAATCCTTGTATTGTGGATGCCCAATATTATCCAGTTGCCAGATGATGGTTTCTAGGACTACTGGAGGATCTTAAGGCTGCATGTTCAAAACAGAGATCTATAACACCCACCAGACTGTGTGTAATTTCACATCACAAAACAATATTTCTTAAGGGCTGTGATTCTCAACACAGGGCAAAAATGTGACCAAGCTTGAATTCCCCACAGAATGTCTTCAGCTCAAGCTTGACTGTTTTTGGGAATGGATGTCTTGCTCTCTGGGAGTTTAATGAATGGTAAATGACCTTCAAGGCCTATTCCTGTCCTTTTAATGGAGGGTGTGTGCAAAATAAGCAGATTATTCTGTGTCTGTGCCTTTAGCTAACACAGGAGCACAGAAAGGAACTCACACAGTGATGGCTCTTTTTAGATATAGACAGAGTTTTCCTTCCAGAATGATCTTATTGCACCATTAAACTTCTCACTTGCTTTTGACTTGGTGGCAACCTCTCAGGCTCATCCTCAACGTTTCTTAAAATGGTCTTCAGTTCAGTAATTTCCACATCCTCAATATACTGCTTTTATGAGCCTCTGTCTGTGAAAATTCACATCCTGTGAACCATAGAAGTTCCTTGCTTGAAAGAGCAAGCTCACTGGAGATAAATAAGGTGCAAAGTTTCAGGTATGCCTGAACTTCAGGTGTGCCTGAGGTGCTGCCTCATTGTGGTGCACAGAGTAAGTCACTTCAGTCATTGCACTTACCATTGCCATGGTAAGTTTTAAAACCAAACCACAAAGGAGTCACATTTTATACCAAGTGAGGGTGTTATTCATATCAGCAAATGAACACTGCATGAATCCCATTACTGTTGCCTTTCCTCACACCTGAACACC
>VZZY01024792.1:0-19086 GCA_013400335.1 Eurystomus gularis | reverse complement strand
TAGTCCAAACTCAGTTATATTTGAACTACCATGAATCAGATCATAATTAAACCAAAGGAAGATTATGCATGCCCTATTCCTATGAATTATCAGTACTTTGACTCTAACAGAGGCTTTGCATGCCAAAAATCTCCTGGGAATTAGTCCCAGACTGCATTTTTCTTTTTAAGGCCTCACTTATTTTTCCCGGTGTTTGAGAAGATTTAACTTGGCAATGTTCAGTGATCTCTATTAATTGACTTGAAAAAAGTAATAGCTTTTAGATAAAACCAGACATTTCACACAGTACTAAAGAACAATTACCTTAAGTTTAGTTAAGAATCCAACTAAAAATCAGCAGACATTCTGACATTTTCATTAATTGCCAGTCCTTTATATGAGGATCTATAGGACCAATATTCAATGCACAGAAAAACTTACATAGGAAAAGCTTCTCTAGATGACTCTCAATGGTAGTTCAAAGCCTTTTGAAATTAATGCATATCTTTGCAAAAGAAGCAGATCTTTGCAATCCAATTCTGAACAGCTTACCTTTTTATTTATTTATTTATACAGTTACTTCACTTTTTAAATATGCCTGTAATGAAAAAAGACACCAAAATTAAGGTGCATCACTCACTTTGAGTTCCTCAGTTTGTGTTTTTTAGCCCACATGCAGCAGACAAGGGAATTCTCTCCATCTCTCTCTTTTTTTGGAAGAATTTTTTTTGCTGGAACTTTTTTTGGAAGAATTCAATCCACATTTTTGTGGTGGTGTTCAGTGTGGGTTTCACACCTTTCCTAGTGTAGGCAGTAGTGGAAATATGTGATGTGCAGCCACTTCATAAGAAAGACTAGGTGAGCCTGCTTGCATTGCAGGGATGCCATTTCAGAACAGAGGGGGCACGTTGTATGAACTGGTGAGGTCAGGGTAACACAGCAACTCTCATTCAACCATATGTCACCAAGCAATTATCTTCTCCACTAACACAATCCTCTTTGGTCTGTGAGACCTACTTCCAGCCCAGAAAATGCCTTCATCTCTCAAGGCCAGCTTCTGCTTCTCCCTGCACCCCTGGCCAACTGTGTATCTTTTAGGATCCATCACTTTCCCTTCTCTCACTGTGGCTGAGCTTGTTTCTCACTTGCTTTCTTTACTGTTGCCTGTGCTAACTCCTTCCTTGCCATGTATGACTTGTCCTATGCCGTTGGCAGTAGCAGTAATTACTGTCATTCCGAACTTCATCTCTGGTTACATGTCCCTATTCCTTTTCCCCAATCCTGACCTTGAGGTCAAGTAGTTGCAGGATGGAGGCAAAGGAGTGTTTCCCATCCCACCTGGCCATGAGTGAAGGCTGTGCGTTGTCACAGACAGGTATTACAGCCTCAGAGAGAACAGCAGGGTCATTGCCACAAGACAGCCGGTCTTTATTAGCCCTCACACGCACTTCTCTTACCTAACTGAACTTGCAATGATACCATATGTGACAGCCTAAGTCCTGCTGTGCTGAAGGACTTGGAGTGATGATGGCCAGTCCTTGGCTAGCACAGAAGAAGATCCACAGATCTCCTATCAAGTTTTGTAGGAGCTTGGACTGGGGCAAAGCCTGCGTCTGTGATGCCTCTGAGCTCACAAAAGAGAGACAAGAGTCTAGACATTACTACAGTTGCTCAAATACCAGCTGCACAGAAAGGATTGTGTAATTCTTCGCTTCTGACAGGGAGCAGCAGATGGCAAGGGCTTCAGCACAGACCATTATATTGGTAGCATCTTTGCTTTTAAGGATGAAGTCTGATGAGGAAGAGCCATATTCCTTTTCTTAGCAAATTAATATGGTGCCCTGCCTTTTGTAACAGAACCATGGCCAAATGCAGCATCACTTGGCAAAGAAATTGTGATGAAGTGCACTTGCTGGAAATGTTGATACACACTTTCTGAAAAACATGCTGTACATTTGATCACTGTGTGATGTATGGTAATAAACTGAGGGTGGGTGGACTCACCGAGGGTGTGAATGAAAGATCTGGCATAGTTACCTATATTCCAGAAAAAAAGAGTCCATGGAGTACATTCAGGGTAACTCTGTGCGTCCGGAATTGTTTCTAAATATGGAATTGTCCCCACTCAAATATGAGAATTGTTTCTCCCCATGCATGCATAGTAATATACTTAAAGACTGAGAACTCATCCCAGGTCCATCCTTAGTGTGATGGTGAAGACCCAGTGTTCTTAGGCCATCTCCAGTATGACAGCTGGTTGATGGGATCTGTTTTAGGAGAGGCTGGACATCTGCAAGGGCTTGTGGAAGTGTCAGAAGTTGAGACTTCTTCTTGCTTTTGTACTAAACTTTAGGTCCTCCTAAAAGCCAAGTTGTTAGCAAATAAGTAAATGTATTTTAGCTAAACCTCATGCTACATATGAATGTCACCACAATGTGATACACAGGGGACAAGTTTTAGAGGAACCTGGTGCATGTACTGAAATACAATGGGACTCATTCTCCCTGAGTAAAGCCTCCAAAACCTCAAAAGGTCCTTTGAAACTCTACACTTTGTTGTGCTAGTTAATTTGTCACTGCAGAAGTCCGTCCCTCAGGGGCTTTTCTGCTATTCAAAGAGACTTTTTCCATTGAAACAGGGCTATAATGTAATTTCTGACAGCCACCATCTGAAAACTGCAGGCTGGAAAAATTATGGCTGTGAATCACTCCACCAGAGCACACTAGTCCTGTGGATGTGGGTTCTTGAACCAGATCCCAAGCCTACTGCCAGGGCCGTACAACTTAGTTTTGTTCCAGCGTTTCCAACTGTGGGGATTTTATCATATTATCTAATGTTCTGCCTAATGCCTCAGCCCCTAGGGCTATAAGATTATGTAAGAATCTCTGCTTTTATTACAAAATAAAGTTAATNAACTATTATGTTTAAGCCAGCTATTTTTTTTTTAAGACCTGACTCATGATTTTTGAATGCCTGAGGGACACTAGTGTATTTCCAAAAATACAACTATTGTTCAGCTTTTCAGTTTGATTTCTTATTTCCTCAGCCTGAGAGCATTGCCTGGTTAAAAGGTTTTTCTTTCTCTGAATGTTTTGAACACTGTAGCTCTGCAATGCATTTCTGACGTTCCAGAAGCAAGCCCCCAGGAGCCTCTGTCATGCATCTGTCATTGAAGGTGCCTTAACAAATGTCCTACAGCATGTTTACAGTTTCAAAAACATGCTTGTCCACAAAAAAAAGTGGTCGCTATATATATCACTTCTGGCACAATTTTCATATTGAAACTTTCTTCAGGATGCAAATTCCATCAAGGATAGCAGGAATCTTTCTTTTTCCAATGTCTGAAAGTACAGTCACAGCTGCTATGAAGCACCCATGTGTACACCTTGACTCTATGTGCAACCATCCCATGTGTTTTTGTGACTTTACAGACACAATTGATTCCTCCTTTTTCTGGTGCAATATCTGGGGAGATGAAGTTGCCTATTGCCCTAGGAGCATGTCCTCCTCACCCTGAAGTGGGTCCTGCAAGAAAAAGCTTCCCCTGTTGTCTGAACCCTGACAGTACTGGTGGGTGGTGGTGTCACTTAAACTAACCAATGGACTGTGCAATGCTTTTTCTTGCCTATAGGAGGCAGAAGAAGACAATTCCTCCATTAAAGTGTGGCACCACAAATTACTGTGCTACAGCTCTGGGCTAAAGGGGGTAGGCAGCACTGTTTGGGAGGGGTCTACTGGGATAAGTACATGGCATGGGACAAGCATTGCCAGCTGGCACTGGTGACAACAGCCCCAGAGCTCGGGCTAATACAGAGAGCTGTAGACAGTTGCCTAATAACTGCCCAACTCCACTGGGCATAGAAAGGAAAGTGATGTTGTTTGTGAAAGGCTGTCCAGATTGCTCCTGCTGGTGTGAACAGCACACTGGCATGAGTGGGGAGAACAGCTCTGGGGTCCATGTATACCAGGGAAAAGCCAAACATCCAGATACCACAAAGATATTTTTTTGCCTGGACTAAAATGTTAGGATCTCTTTGCTGCACTAAAAAGAGGTCCCTGGCTTCAGCTGGGTGGGGTAGCCCTACGTATACTTGTGGGTTGCACAGCAGCAGGAAATGTTCCCAGCACTGGAAGCTCAGGGTCTGTACTGTTCAGTGGTTTATGAGCTCTTTGGGCCATGTTAAAACAATTCTCAGAGGTGGCTTCGGGTTTAGGATGGGCCCTTGCCAGCAGGTGGGCAGGAAACTGTGCCTCTTGTGAGGTTCAGCAGAATGGATGTATGCTGGTGGGTGGTGGTGGCTGTTATAGAAGAGCCTTCTCACTTCTTCTAGGCTTGATGAAGAGAAACTGCACTTTGCCTCGTACATAGGATTATAATTTTGTAAAATATTCAGACTTTTAACAGAAACTCACATTAAAAATGCAGAATCTGACTCTTGGTATGATTCGATTATAGTAAGAGGATACATCCACTGAAGTTGTAATTTAAATGTTACATAGCTTCTGTGGCACGAGCCTTCACAGAGGCTTAATTTAAAATGTGTCCATGGGCTAAAATACGTTTTTTCAGCTGGTGATGAAAAAGGCATGGGAGAGCAGGGTGGTTTACAGAGCACAGCAGCTGCACAGGGAACTTCTGATGTGCAGATAAGACAAACAGCTGAGGTCTCACTGATTCTAATCAAATATGAAGAACAGACCCAGTTCTCCAGCAAGGGCAAACTGGCATAGCTCCACTATTGCCAAGGGAACAATAACAATTTACACCAGCTGCAAGTCTGCAGACATTTTGTGGAAATTCAAGTCCATCCTGTGTTTTCTGTCTTGCATCTTCAACAGTCTTACTGACACCTGTAGGAATTGGGCCCCTGGTGTCAGCGAAAGTGGGATTTCCAGCCCCTGCTGGGAGAGGAGCGGTGATCTGTCCCTTGGTGTAGGGCAGGGCGGGTCCAGCTGCACAGCTAGCTGGTGCCACCCTGTGGAGCTGCAGCATTGGAGAGGGGGAGATCCAGCCCTGCTGCTCACCTGCTGCCGTCAGAAGAGACACCTTGGATATTGATTTGGCCCAGTGCATTTTTTTTTTCATCTAGACTCAACAGAGCTGCCACTGATACTTACAGTAAAAAGGCAAATACTATGAAAATGCTCCAGACAAAAGCTTTCTATGGAAGCACTGACTGATTGCAAGTTGTTTTGGGGACCGGAGCCTGATGCCACTTGCCAAGTGTGGTGTCTGGGACAGGTTGAAGACTCAGCCATTGCTGCAAAGATACTCAGGTATCTTACTACTGCTGGGAACATCTGCATTGTTAAATACATGTGGGTTTCCCTAAGATGATCTCCTCTACCAGAGACCACCTGCCTGCAGCAGATCTGCTGCTGGTGGGGGAAGAAGGTCCAAGGTGGGATGGAGAAGGTAGAGGAGAGAATGTACCCTCACTCAGGCAAATGTCCCCATCTAGCTGCCTTCTAGGGATGGCACATCAGGGCAGATGTATGTAGGAGTCACTTGCCCCTTGGCAGCAGCTGTTGCTCTTAGGAAGGGCTCTAAGCCCACCTTCTGAATCTCAGCCACTTTCAGAGTGGCTAGTTACCTAGGGTGGCTTCTGCCCTATATGGTTTTTGAGTCAAGGTGTTCTGCTTTATGATGATCTTTTCAGAGCATAAGGTGAATTCTGTCCTTTGCCCCTCCCTCCCCAACAGGTGGATATTGAATGGTGAAGCAGTTAGCCACAAGATAATTTCATTTTAGGTTTTGGTGCAACATCTTGACCCTTGTTTGTATTTTTTCCTGACCAGCAGTATTGCTGATCTACCATTCATTACTTATTCACAGTACCTTAAGTCACAGAAGCACATTGTGATGGCCAAACTCTTGGTCTGTGTGGCCAGGCATGCAAACTATGGACATTCTCCTTTCTTCAAGCAAGTTTAATGATACTATGTCAACAACGGGTAGGGACAGGACCCTCAGGCCAAGTGCACTGAAGTTAAAGGATGAATCCTGTGGATATGCCGGGGTTTTGGGTCAAGTCTTCTATGCTCTAGCTCTCTTTTAGGACTAAACTTAAGGAAAAATACTGGACAGTGCTTATAAATATGGGAAGGGAGAGCACAACATCTCCTGGATGGTCAGAAATGCCACCTATTATGCAAAGCCTGAGGAGATTTCTTCTCACTGTCTAGTCTTCTTCCCTAGGCTTGTGAGGCATGTGCAAAATCCCATACCTATCTCTCTTCTGTAGGGGCCTATGGGCTCCTGAACTCCTTCCTCTCAACACCCTCTGTACCCACAGGCTTTCTGCAGGGCTGAAAAAGCTGCAGAGGGGTGCGTGGTCATGGTTGTGCTGCCAGAGCACAGAAACTCCCTGTGGCTGTGCAGAAAGCAGTTCCATGGCTGCAGTCCACCTGCAGCTGGAGCAGCAGCCCGTTGGACCATGGGGAGTTTTTCATTGCTGCGGACATTTTTCTGAGGTTTGGGTCTTTGGTTCTTCTCTCATTTCTGGCCTCAGGTTAGTAATCTAGGTGCATATCACTATTGCAGTGTTTGCTATTACATGTGCTGAGTGTGTTGGATGCATCTTTCTGCTGAAGACCTGCCATTTGACTAAGGAGACATATCCATACCTATTGCCATGGTAATTGTGCTTTCAAATAATAGGCAGCAGTGTTTAAACAGCAGCAAATGAGGCTGCTGTAGCAGGTAGATATTGGGATGGTCCAAACCACTATAAACAGGAATGCTGCATTGAGTGAAGTTCACAGTGGGACCTGATCTCTGCAGTGCAATCCTCTCTCCCATAGAAATGACTGGGATGTCACCAAGGATTATGGCTTCAAATGAGCAGCAGGTGAACTCTTGAGAAATAAAGATCACAGACAACCTTCTGCTCTCAGTTACACTCCATTGACGTCAGTGGTGTTGGCTGGGGTTAACTCAGAGAAGAATTAAGTTCCCGGTTTTTAATGCGTATAGTGGAAGCCCCCAAAACTGTTTTTCAGCGTATGGTACAGTGCCCAGTTACTCCTGGACTATACACATGCTGCAAAGTTCTTCTTCTTATCATAGCAACAAATAAAAGCGATCTCGTCCATAAAAAGCTTGTGGAGCTGTTTCACGTGTTGCAGCATGCTGCACATGGTTCAGTGAGGTGAAAGAGGATAGGATGCCCCTGGGACTTGTGCATTGCACACCTCCTGCAACCGGTTGTGGCAACCTGCCATCAGCTGGCAGGACACAGAAGCTCCGTTTCAGGTGTCCCATTCCGCTAGCAGACATGTTATTGCATGGGTGCAGGTACTTTTGAAATTTGAGTGTTTCCTCATATCACACTCATATGTTTTAACACCTCCTAGATCCCATTTGGCTCCAGAGAGATGTTATGGAGTTTCAGAGATGCCATGGTGATGGGTGGGAAAGGTATTTACAGGCCTGTGAACACAAATCACTTAGGAAAGCTAATTTCTACACTATGTGCAGGCCACAATCTTCCACGTGAAGCCAGTAGTGCTAGAGGCTATATGTTTGAAATAAAACTGGTTGTTTGCTTGTGGTAAGCCTATAAACTCTTACTTCCTCGGCTTTTGCTCCTTCATACTCTAAAACAGCAATCAAGAACAACAAATAAGGACAGCCAAAAATTGGAAATTAAACATCTTTCAATCTAATGCATGAGGCATCACAGTACATAGATCCATTTCATTGTGCTTTTCCTTCATTTTAGTTTGGATTGTTCTAAAGAGGTGCTCACAATAATTACTCACCGAAGTTCTGGTATGAAATAGCCAGGTGCTATTTTGCAGTTCCTGTATTCATACAGTACCTACTAATATTACCATCGGATCAAACTAAGGTTGAATTTACTTCTTGGTGAGAGTGAGATTTCACAAGGTACAGTATCCGGGATTGAAGTTGCCTTACTGCCCTGAAACATCTCCTCATTTCTGCAAGAAGGGGTTCTGTGGAGACCCCCTCCTTCCCCCACTTCCCTGGAGGTTTTGCTCAGGGCTCTGCTATAACTTTTTCTAAATGCAAGTCTAGTTTCTTGCTTGCCAGGTTATGGTACCATGTAATGAAAAGCAGGTTTTGTGTGTTGGCAGCCACCCTGGCCCTGCAGGGTGCACTCTTCTGATGGTAGCCAGAGGATGAAGGACTGAAACTAGATTCTATGGAAGAGGGAGTGTGCTTGCCTGTGACATCCCTGTTTGGGGAAACATGGGCACCTCCAACTCCACCCAGCTCACCACAGTGAAAGCGTTATCCTTGCAGAGAGTAGAGGATTTATTAAGGGTGGGAACTTTCCCTGTACTATGGTATGGGGCTGGCTGCTGTGAGCAGCAAGGTGAAATAGGGGGCAGGTCTCCCAGCAGAGAAATTAGTTTCATATATTATAAAAAACCTGCATGCAGCTCACACTATGTGCTATGTACACCAGTGCCCAGTTAACTAGCTGCATGGCAAGGCATCTTCCTCTTTCATTACATCATTTACACTATTTTACTACAGTCATTACCTCTCATAACACTACATAATTTTGCCACACTACTAAACATAGGACAACATAGATTTGCCTTACTCAGAACTGGCAGATCCTGTGAGCTGAAAAATTGCACGAAAACTTAGAGCAAGAAATTAATGAAAATCTTAGGTTTCCAAATACTCACAAAATCTCAAGAGAAGAAAAGGCGACCATTTTAGATTGAGGCATTGGAGCTCTGTATGTGTTGAAATATTAGCAGGAGATCAGAGATTGGTCCAGATGGCTGAGGTCAAGCCAAATGCATCTGAAACCCTACAAATTGAACAGAGTAAGTGGGGCTTTGGGATGGGTCTGTGTTTCTTAAAGGACTTTAGAGAAAAGTCCTTCATTTTGACAATTAAAGAAAACTATTCCCCCTCAAAAAAACCCCCACAAGTACAGGGTGAAGAACAGCAGCAGTGCAGCTTATTCCGTCATCTTACACTGAATACAGTATTTGCTGTTGCTGACACAAGCAGTGATACCTCACTGGCCATATATATGTTGCGAGTTGGGTAAATCCGTTGGAGCTGGTGGAAGTAACAGCAGCTTTCACTTAGGAAGACTGTAAGGAAGAGAGTTGCAATGTGTAATAAGACCTAAACTGACATTTACCTCCTCCCCAAATGCTGGCATGCATTGTAACGGGTGCGCTATCCATGCCATACTCCCAGCAGCACCAAATGTGGGCAGGGTGGACTGGGAGGACTGCTGTGCCCATAACTCTACGGCAAGGTGACCTGGATTCGTTTTGGTGTAGGATGGCACATGTGCAGGCCCAGGTGGTCAGATGGGTTTCACTGTCAAATGTCTTGTGAGGACACCCGTATCTGAGAGGCCAGAAGTTTGAGGAGGGAAGCAGCAGAGGCGCACCAGGCACAAGGTTAGTGCACGCAGGGACATGCATGCACGCATCTCAGGGAAAGACCACACAGTATACATCCTTCTGGGCTTTGTGCTGACTGGAAGAGGCTTGGAGCAGTGACATGTGAGCTTGAGGTTTGAAGACCACTTGTCTTTTTGTGTCTGTTACCTTAGCAGGTTAGGGCTTGCTTTTTTTTCTGTCTTGATTGTTACATATATAAATTGAGCTGAATACTAGTGACCTGGTCGTTATTGGGGATTCTTGTTGCTGATGAAAAGCAAGTAAAAATAGCCTGGCCTGTTGTTTAAGGCTTCAGATCTGGTTGTATGCTTCTTTGCTGCATTCAAAAGGATGACTGCAGGCCCAGAAGCACCGAAGCTGAAGACTAGTGGCCTACTATTCAGGTAGATTGCCAGTCATGACATTGCATTAAAACAGACATTGGTCAGGCTTAGTTAGTTCTAACTTGAATATTTCTGATCACCAGATGCTGGGTGACTGGGGCTGTGGACAAAGTTAATTTATTGGGTCCCACCATAGATGGATTTTGTTCCTTGGCTGGACACTCTCTAATGGAAATACCTGCCCTAGCCTGTCTGCTTGGATTAATACCTTGGACTACCTAGCGAGAAGAAATCTGTTGTGCTGGTACAACCATCATCATTTTATGCTGCCATCAGCTGCCTGATCACACAGGCCAACACTGAACTCAGCAACATCCCCTCACAAGTCTTCTTTCAGACAGACCTGCCATAGGTTCCTGTGGGCCCAGCTCCTCCACTGCCCACTGTGGTGCCAGCATCGCCTGTTGGACACAGTGGACGGAGATGGCATCCTCAGTGGCCCTTCACATGGAAGGACACCACCCAGACAGCTCAGCAAGATGCAACCAGCCCCCAACATGAAGCTCCTCCAAATGATCCACTCCTGGTTGGTATAATCCCGGCCTCACCCATCACCCCAACCATGACCACCTGAGTGAGGGCAGAGACACAGAGCCATAGGTAGGCCAGGTTCTGCCTCTGGAACATGAAGCCAATAGGAAAAACAAAACATTCTGCTAGGTTGTGACTCATTCACAGGTCAACTCCAACTCCAACATGGGGCCCGCAACTTTAACAGCCCAGATGGTGATGTGGGGCAAAAGGCAGTTTTCGAAGTATCCAGTGATCAAATAATGTTGCATTAGTGTGTAAAATTGTCAGCATCCAGCAGAGGACTTGGAAGAAGGAGGAAGAGAATAGATGTACACGCAAAAAGTCCATCGTGGCCCTGCCCAGTAAAGAGTGAAGAACAGATTTCCCCTCATCATAGTGGGAGGAAAATGCCAAGTAATTAGTTAATTGGAAGACAGTTATCTGAATTATTCAGCAAACTCTCAAAAATTCTGACTTTATCTTTATTTATGCATTTATTTTGAAATACTGTATTTATTAAAAGTCACTCTGCAAACAATTTACAAAGGGAGAAAAGGTAGCTAGATGAACAAATGTTCCAACAGACCTTGTCTTGTGCACTGAACTTCATGAACTGACTTCTGTGAAGGTGTTTTCAGTGCACAGACCTAAGTTGGTGCACAAACCTTTGTGGGAATAAAGCTTCACCTGCGATGCCTGAAAGCCAGGAATTGCTTCTCCTTATTAGTTGCATAGGCTGCTGGGACCTCATCTCAACAGAGGCCTTGGGGCATGACTACAAATAACAACAGCTGTAAATAACAATTAGCTGTAAACTGTATGCATCTCAGTTTTGTTAGAAAAAAAAAAACCAACCCTGACAACTAGCTAACTCATAACTGGGAGTAAAAATTTAAGGAACATTTTACTTTTACAAGGTAAACTTGGAAAATGCTTGGAAACAAATAAAATTTGGTGTCATTGGTATATAATTTCCACTGATTTTGCTCTGTACCGAAATATCTTTCCATGATGGACACAAACAATCACCAGCTTCCTGTGTGTATTGTTTCTTAGTTGTATGATGTGTAGCTGGAGACCAAAATAACTGCACCTTGAGCACATGTAATCCTTCCTACTCCCATTTATAATGTAAATTTGCATCCTTTTACTTTAGAGCAGTGTAGCTCACTGTTTAAACATATATTTGGCAAGTAAAAGGGAAAGATTAATTTTTGGACTTGTATGGGTTGGTGCAGTTTCAAAGTCCTCATAACACAGCCCAGACAGGAATCCAGTGATGCCGAGGTCTTTGGTAAAGTCCATCCATGGAGACAGTATTACCCTAAAAGACCAAGTTACATTTCTATGGAGCAGATTAACTGGATGTGGTTGGACTCAAACAAAACAAAAGAAATATTAGTAAGTTCAGCCATAAGTCAGGATTTCTCTGTTCCCTCATAGGATTATTGTTGTTTCACTGTTGTCTTGTTGTTTTGCTTTGTTGTTGTTGCTAGCTTCAGTTTGCCTGGAAGATCTTCAACACATGTTCACTGAATGCTTCTGCCTTTATACATCTACAGAGAAGCACTTATTTAGGGTTCTTTGCTCCTAATCAGCTGTTTCATGTCCCCAGAGTAACACTACCATTATCACACCATGCCAGACCATTGGGATTCACACACACATAGCTCTGGCCAGCTTTACTCCACTTGCTCCTCAGAGGAAGCAGTGCTGAACTACATATTTTCATTGCAGAACTGACGGTTTAAAAGTGCTTGAAACTGAGAGGTTCAGCAAATAAAGGAAATTCCAAAGATCTCAGAGTACCTTTTACTGTGATGTGTTATGACTACACATTCCCTTTCCTTAAACCATGCCTTTTAGTGCAAAGCTCACACTTACTCTGCTGATAACATGATGAAAAGTATCTGGAGTCATGCTCCCAGGGCATCATCATCAATTAGACTCTCCCCAGCCTGATTATTCATCTTTTTCTCTTCTGCTCATGCAGACATTGCCCCCACATCAGCCTCTCCACAATGGTAAGACTGATTGCAAGAGCTCTTCATATAAACATTTATGCTAGAAAAACAGGGAGTACAAAGCACTTGAAATTTTTGAAAAAGATGATGTCATGTAGTTCACTGTGCTAGCACGGGGCAAGACAGAGTCAGTCAGGAGATTGCCTCAAGTCTGATGCTCCTCTAAAGCTTCCTAGGAAATGAGCTCTGATTTTCAATCTTTCACTTTAGGCAGAGACTTAGTGCATAATAAGGTATTTCTGAGGGATTAATAATGTCAGCATCCCACAGTCATGTTTCCCTACAGCAATGCCACTAGCTGTGCCTAAATCCCCTGGGATGCTGCTGATGTTGAAATGAAATGCACCTTTTTTCCCAGGGTATAAATGTTGCTCCTGTTGTGGATATCCACTTTTTTGGGGGTCTGCTTCCAGGAGAAGACTCTGCCTTTTCACTGTGCTGCAGCAGTTCTCAAACACCAACAAGGGCCCAAAGAAGGGCCCTCTTTAGCCCTTGATGCCAACCTCTCTTGCTCCAGCAAATACATCTGTTAAGAAAAGAAATGCTATCAGCAGGGCAACAGGTGGCATATTGCAGCCAATCGTGAAAGGTTATAATAAGACAAGAGGGAGTGTGTGTGGCAGATAGAGGAGAAAAATGAAAAAGAGGAGAGCTAAGGTGATAGAAAACCCAGTGGCAAGCATTTTTATCACTACTGCACTTAAACGGTGCTGAAATAAAGACATGGTGGCTTTGTGGTGCTGGTGTGGGGTGCTGCGCTGAAAATGCATTTCCCCATTGTACTCCTCTCTGTTTGCTTAGAAGAAATTCAGAAGGGATTTGCTTTCTCTTGTTTCACAAGCCCCACGCTTTCACACTGACCGAAGTGGATACGCACCAGCTGGCCATGTCCATCAGTGCTGCCGGGTGGGAGAATTCCTGATTATACTTAGATCCCACAGACCCCACTCTTTCATTAGCGAAGAAGCTCTGCTCGCACACTGCCGTCCGAAATGCTGCCAGCCGGGAGCTCTGCATGCCTTGCCTGAAGGAGCTTGATGCCTTCTGGATCAAACATGAATGACTTGCTGAAGGTGCCCCTGGTGCACGTTCTCACCCTGGCAGCCCTCAGCTTGGCTGAGACACTCCTGAAAGGTTTGCTTGGAGGGGCTTTTGCCCTGCTCTGCTTCTGCTGTTAGCTGACGGAGGTTTTGCAAACAGGAGGGTTTCTCTGATAACAGTGGGGTGGGTGGTGCATCAGTATTCCTGAAAAGGCCAAAAATACGCTGCTTTTGGTGGTCACTTCACTGCTTTTAGAAGGATAGCAGTGCAAATAATCTCCTGTTTGTGTCTGGGATTGAAGGTTCTTTGTATAGGAAGATCACGTAGTCCTGTTGTAATGAGCAGGGGAGACCTTTATATTCAGCTTGGGTGGGATGGACATTTCTGATGCCAAAGGAAGCTTACAGTTTTTAATGGCTGATAGCTACCTTTGCTGCATAGCCCAAGATTTGTGGTGTTCTGCATGCCTATGTATGTTAATAAATATATATAGCTCAAGAAGAAGTTAATAGCTATAACGTCTTTACAGCAGAGTGTTTGTACATTAAAAACAAATATGCATGGTTTGTACTACATATAATGTAGAAGTTATTATACCTTCCTCCCCTCTTTTGTGCACACATGCACACAGGCACATGTACACATAATTCTAGACAACACGAGAGCTGAAAAAGATCTGTTTAGGAAAGCCTTTGAGGTGCACAGTGCAACAGTGGTCTTCTGGACATACCATCTGTTATCCCTGTGAACAAAAGGTTTTGCTGCATGGTGATTGTCAGGAACCATTCAAAGCATACCAGAAACTTTGCAGCTTCAGGAAAACAAACAAAAAAGACCCTCAAGGACTATGCCAATATTTCCTTGTTAGGCCAACTTCACTGCCCTTGCAGGGCTATGCTATTACAATTGTTAGTCAGATTGGCCTCAAAATGGAAAAATAAAAAAGGTGTCTTTATAGAACATTTTTGAAATAAAAATGTTAGGTTTTCCCTAAGGCCCTAAAGTAATTCGGTGAACCCCAGTCTTTTTGAAAGCTATGGTAAGATGGGATTGGAGAGATGAGAAAAACAAGGAGGAAGGGCATGGATTTTCTTCTGGTGGCACAGTGCAGTGAAGAGATATGCATCCTTTCCTGAAACATCACAGGTGGCTGAATTGCCTTGTTCCCCAAGAGAGGCTGAAACATGACTACAGCCCAGTGGTGCCCTAGAGTGGTCTTGTGTCATTAGCTGGAAACATGACTGAACAGTTTTTGACCAGCGGAGCTGCAGTACTTCCAGGCGCCTGCAATGCTGCAGAGGAGACTGGCTCTGCTTTTTGCTTTGTTTTGTTTGACTGGCTTGCCTTGTTTCGAAAATGTGAAGCCAAAACCAAAGCCAAGCAATTTAGGAGCTTCTGGTGGGCTGGGGATAGAAAGGGATTTGGATTTCTCATGGCCACATGACTGACCTTGAGTAATTTTTCTGTCTAGGGGTACTACAGCTGATATCCAGAAAAATGGCACCTGTGTGGCTTTACCGATATATGTTAACTAATTTTCAATGTTATTTAAAGCCACAAGGCTACATGAAAAACATCAGAGATCCCTGATGGAGGCACACAGAAAGGTCTGGGGCCATTTCTATATGCTGATAGATATGTCCATACATTGTTTAGATTTTATTTTCCCATGCTAAAATCTGGTAACGAAGATGTGACAGATTTTGACTGATTTCTGAGAAAATGTGGACTGATACCAACACCTGAGCTTTTTGGATGGCTTTCAGAAGCAGGGGCCTCCTCAGCCATTTTGAGGCTCTCTCACTGCCTCGCGACAAAATGGCGACACGCTCCACAGCTTGCTGTGCCCTGCAGACACAACATGCACCCTCGAGCATCATGCCCTCTTCCCCCTCACACTGGCTACAGCAGCACTGCCTTCTCTTCCCTGCTGGACCAGCACTTGGTTTTAATATCGGGAAGGTAAAGAAGACTATATGACACACTGATGTTGTTGTCATGGTTGTTCTTCGAAGATGTAGAATTTGGGGAGGCAGCTGTAAAATAAATGTTCCCTTTCTGCTCGTACTACAGGCAAAATATTGTCAGTTTGGACAATATTTTCTGTGAGTATGGGGCTTGATTCTGCTTAAGAACTGTGTGTTGGCTTTCAGGAGGTGCCAGATCATACCTGGTGTAGGCAGTATTGCTAAGGATAATTCTGTTATCCATTGAATTAAAGAGATGCCATAAAAGTACTTAACTGTTGCTAGAGTATTTATTTAATATATGAAAATGACAGCCGTTCTTTGGCCAAAGAATAAAATACTGTTGTTATACATACTGGCTTTTTGTACATATCTAACTTTATTCTTTGTAAGAATGGCCATGCTTATCGTGACAACACAGTTATAAAACTGGTGGCTTTGAATTTTGGTTATTGTGAAAATTTACATTTCCCAGGGTTAAAAAGCATCCTTCCAGAGATCAAGGCATGCGGACAACAGCAATAAAAACATACTATATAAAATTAGATTGTAAAACTCCATTTCAGCCAGGCTTAATGCCAGCAAACCCAAATAAACTCTGTCATGAAATAGCAATGTCCCCTTTGAAGTAGACAGGATAGTCATCAGCGGAGGTTATTCTCCTAAGACAACCTTCAGTAGCAGTGAAATTTAGGCCTTATGAAAATCTTCCATTTGGTTTCGCTGGCGTGGGATTCATCTGGGTTCCAATTCAGATGATTACTTTTATGACCCAAAATGACCTAATAAATTGAAGCCAGATACAATTCAGAGCAGTGATCTTAAACAAGGAGTCTGACACAGATGTCCTTTAACTAATATTTAGTTAATAGAATCTTTAGTGCTACCTTAGTTGTAGTTTTAAGATCTTATATAAGTATAGTCATTACCAATTATGCAATTTGAAGTCATGTAATCCCCAAATAATTTTAAGGCAGATTCATTCTAATGACATTTCAAAAGTGTTAGGACTTTTATATAAGCCTGATAGTGAAAGCCAATCCTTTCTTCCTCTAGCTTCATTCCAGCTGAACTCCAATGACATTCTGATTTTTACTCCCATGTAAATCAAAAAAGCGTCAAGGTAAAGGCTTTCTGTTATTCTCAGTCACTTAAATTGGAGCATCTTGTGTTTTGCCTTTTTTTGTTAGGAGGGAGGGTTAAAATTGATGCAGTCTATTTTTTGCCTGAATTTAAATCTTATTGTACTTAGCAAGGTTTTTCCTGTGAGAAGATGCACAGGATACCGGATACTGCTACAGTCAGTAAAGCACAGCAAGATTCCTGCATTTGCTATATATTTTTAAGGTGGTGTTTCAGGAACATGGTATGAAACTAGTTCATCTTGGCACAGCTGTCAATGAAATGTAGTCCAACAAATATTGGATGTGTGTCCCTCCCATAGATTAAAGTCATTTAAACATCTTTGGAGGCAATAGCTGAAACACATACAATGCACAGGGAAAGCAATTCACTAGGTGTATCCTTTGATCCCATCCAGTCATGCTTCAAGTCTTTCACCAGGGTAATGGAAAATGTTTCTAAAGATATATTCAAATAATGTATGACAACAGGTCTGTGATAATAAGCATCAGACACAGATCTTAGACTTCTAACCCTTTTCTAAGCTGCTTGCTTTGAAAAGATGAGAAAAAGAGAATGTGTGCTACTTATGCCACAAATCTGGAAGACCTGAAGGTCCTTTGTGAGCCTGGGTTTGGAAAATAACTGCTACATAACAGTTTTTTCTAAAAAAAACCTAGAGAAAGAGTTGAATGGAACAAATCCCATCTTAATAACAAAGAAGTCCAAATCTCATTAATTATGCACTAAAAAGATGGCCCTGTGTCCACTCCAGGGGCGGGTCAGCATGTCTTCAATTTGTGTGCTGTTCCTTGCACTTCCAGCCCATGCAATGCCACCCCTGTAGCAAGGGTGCAGTAAACCTTAGGTACGTCACCTGGTGCAGTGCACCTTGGGGGAGTAGAGAGCTAGAAACAAAGGATGCACTGGACTTGTTGGAGCTGCCCCATGCTTGGGTCATTCTGTTTTGCACCCTGTAGAGAGAGCACAAGGGAAAATGCAAAACTTGCAGCAAACAACAGAAGGCTGCAGATACCAATGCGGAGGGACCTGTGTTACAGTGAGTGCATAGAGGGTGTGCAAAGCACCTCTGCACTGGGGAAAAGCCATGGAGTGACCCTGCAGGGACAAGGCTGCCTCTGCCAAAGGGGTCTGGCAGGCTTTGAGCCTCTTTCTGGGAGGGACTGGGAGGTTTTATCATTTTACCTTCCTTCGTGCAGCTCCCTTCATCAGCACTCCTCTGGAAACTGTAGATGCACTGGTCGAGGACGTCGCCAAGTTTGTCTGTGTAGTGGAGTCGTACCCTGAGCCAGAGATTACATGGACACGCAACAGCATTCCCATCAGGTAAGGAGCAGCCCCAGCCCTCTCCAGCATCTTCTGCCAAAGCTGTCAGTGCTTTCTTTCATGATAAAGGAGATATCTGGAAACATCCAAATGGGTCTGTGTCATGGAAGAAGGCAAGTGGCTGTAATTGTACAAGAATCTGTGTTTCTTAGGGAGTGATAGGACCACCTGGGAGAGGCTGTTGCAGATTCATACACTTGAGCTTGGAATCAGGTGGCTTCTGCTGCAAGCAATGCAAGGAGTTTGCTCTTCAGCTTCACACTGGAGATGCAATCTGCTCTGTTCCTCTGTTTATGCATTTACAAAGGAGGAGGATACTGTATAATATTTAAAAGGAGCATTGCCAGATTTGTTGCTGGGGTTTCTGCAATGCGCTTGGAAACTTTGCATGGAAGGGATCATATAATGCCTTTGTTGTTTGCATGTAGTTCTAAATTTGACTGTTGGAAACTGGCTTCTTGTTGTTATGCACTGTCAGTCATTAACCACCAAAGTGCCGTTGAAGAAGGCAGCCTTGGAAATTTGTTATGAATGTCGCTACCATTGCTTTAGCTCTGCAAAGTAGATTGTACCTAATCTTCCACCTCTGAAATCACATTACACCTGCCACATGGCTTCACATCAGTTTCTCATTCCAGAGCACTGTTAGTAACTCCATCTGTAAGGGAAAATTACAGAACAATTTCTGTGTAATGCAGTTAAGACCTGATCCTCACAGGAGATGTCCATGTAGACAGATGGTTGCTGAATCACAGTTCCTGCTATTGGGGACAAGTGTTCAAAGAGCCCTTGAACCGTTGGCTCTGGAGACTCCAAATAAATTGGCAGTGGAAGGAGGTCTTGCTTTTAGGAGGACCATTTTGGAATAGGAGAAAAATGGAATGCTGCACATAGGCATACTGGCCTTCAGAAATCTTTTTTTCATTGCCTGCAACAGAACCTCAGCAAAACCTTGAGCCTAACACTCTGACCCAGGCCTTGTTGCAGGAGGGAGGTCTGAATGTCCACAGATCATAGAATCATAGAATCATAGGGGCTGGAAGGGACCTCTGGAGATCATCTAGTCCAACACCCTGCCAGAGCAGGGTCACCTAGAGCAAGTCTCACAGGAACATGTCCAGACAGGTTTTGAAAGTCTCCAGAGAAGGAACCTCCACAACCCCTCTGGGCAGCCTGTTCCAGTGCTCTGGCACTCTCAGAGTAAAGAAGTTCCTCCTCATGTTTAAGTGGAACTTCCTATATTGAAGATTGTCCATTAACTCTTGTCCTGTTACCAGGGACTACCGAAAAAAGACTGGGCCCATC